>CM039462.1:108464209-108529284 GCA_022414725.1 Microglena sp. YARC
TTGTGAGAGGATCGTTCGAACATGTCGGGGGAACGGGCCGGATGCAGCATGCAGTGTCCACACTATTTGATCAACACGATGAACGCTTGCTAGAACCGATTGCGCGTGTTAGTGGTATTAGATACTGACGAGGTTGGTGATGTCGTCTATAGCGTTGTAGTTAGACAAACATATGTTGTGGGTGCTGGATGTGGCGGATTAGTTTTTTGACCAGGTGTGGCGTAATGTTCGTGAAGTTACATGGAGTTGCGAATTTGGGAGGACCTCCATCATCTTCAGGTTGTACCGGGAGATTAGGTACCGACGTTTAGCTCGGCGATAATCGGGTGTTTCACAAGGGTGATGAAAATAGGTTGGAAAACAATTTTCGGTTGAATTGCCATGTTCCATTGTATGGACAAAGTACAAAATCGCTTTACACTAAAACAATTATCCAATTAATGGCGTTCCTTCCTCCCGGCGGAATTTTTGAAATGTCTACTCAGAATTAGGCCTCCGGAACGACTCGCTAGCCTAGATATCAGCACAGAGGAATCACAATTCCGCTCCAGACCATGTTTTGCAACCCTAGCAGGCAGTACGTAACCAACTTATTAGTGAGAGATACATCAATGGATACGATATTCAGCATGACACCGCTTCGGAAAACAAGTTCAAACGATGACTCGAAAGCACTCGTTCAACGAGAAGATCTTTAAAATTGGTGTGCGAATGTAAAATCACGATTATATGTCCCGCTGGCCCATGTAGATAGTCCTATTTTTGTCATACAAAACGACATTATGTCCGATTGCATCACGATAATATATGGTGGGTTCCTTCCCAATGTGGAAGACGACCATGTAGTTTTCCGTTTCCATACACCACCAATACCATCTGATTGCTATGACCAACTTGTAGGGTCCACTTCCTTTAGAATATGTGATACTTGCCCATTTGGGTACTCCATCACGATTTGTACATGACCAAATTGCCATCGGATTGCATGCAGAATCTTCCCTTGGTCGATCGCAAACAATTTTCCTTGATGCAATGTACTGCTAGTGCATCACTGGATAACCTATCGAGTGCTCGTGCTTGCGCCTGTGTCTGTGGGGGGGGCCTGTTGTCCTGCCTGTTGCCTGCTTGTGCCTGTGCCCTGTGCCTGTGCCTGCCTGTGCTGTGCCTGTGCCTGCCTGGCCTGTGCCTGTGCCTGCACTGCCGTGTGCTTGTTGCCTGTGCACGGCCTGTGCTGTGCTGTGCCTTTGCACGGCCTGTGCCCAGTGGCTGTGCCTGTGCTTGTTGCTGCTTGCCTGTGCTTGCTTTGCACGCGCCTCGCTGCATGTCTGTGCACGTGCCTGTGCCTTTGCACGCGCCTGCGCTTGTGCCTGTGCTTGTGCCTGTGCCTTTGCACGGCCTGCGCTTGTGCTGTGCCTTTGTGCCTGTGCTTTGCACGCGCATGCGCGGATTGTGCCTGTGACGCTTGATTGCAGCGGCATGCCTGGCATGCTTGTGGCCTGTGACGCCTTTGCATGAGCTGCGCTTGTGCCTGTGCTTTTGCACGCGCCCTGCTGCGCATTTGTTGTGCCTTTGGGCAGGCTGGGGAATTCTTGCCACTTGGAGCATGTTCAAAACTATTATGGGTGTACCCCATCCTTTGGCTTGTATGCACTTGGAACATCGTGCAAGTGTAGCAAAGCAGTTTTGGGCCCCCGCAACAACTCTGCTTTTGAACTAGGGTTAGTACCAGAGTTGGGGATTGTATTGGTGATGTGCTTTAAGTAGCGACCGGGCCTTAGGCGGGTGTGTAGGTTTCTGCTTTAATTGAGCGACGGGGATTGAAATTGGCGACGTCTCCCTTTGTCCATACATATCCGCAATTCCAACCTTGCAATTGTCAGTTACATTCAAAAGTTCCTTTGGCCGACAGACCCGGGTTTAGAGAAATCCCTCGGTCCAATGCCTTTTGAGCTGTTACGTTCGATTGCGACATGATGAGAAATTTCTTCGTGTCAAGCTTAGATCTTGTTTAGTTGACCGATTTAAACCGGTCGTTTCTTGTTTGGTGACTCGCTAAACGTCTTTACAACATCGTATTAATCTTTCGATCAGGACTGCTTTCCTTTTCAGAGAGAATGAATGCATGGTGTCCGCTTGTTGAGAGCGTTTGAACCGCATTCGACCGCAATACGAGATACTCCCAATTCTTATGTGTGCTGATCTCTCTTCGCAGGAGAATGTGCGAGGCGATGAGAAAAGCCGGCGCACGACCATGTACCAGTAAAATAGATTTAATGCTTACTAAGATTCCATCTGTCAAAATTTGTATACAGTACATATCATAATTTTGGGGGGTCGTCAATCAAGTCAAGATGCTGTTACAATAATGTTACAGTAATAATGAATGTAACACTTGGACTGACGGTCGATTGTTGTACACAATGTTATGTACACATTGCTGCAAAGTTTGAGCAGATAACCCATTCTGTGTCCCACTTTATTTGAGAACAAATGGCGCGTTCCTGCCTCCCGGCCCCAATTTGACTGGTTGCGAAACATGGTCGTGGAGCGGCTATTGTGATTCCTCTGGAAGACCTGCTGATGTCTCAAGCAGCGAGTCGTTTCAGGAGGCTCTAAATCCTGATTTAAAGAGGGAATTTAAAAAAAATCGGCCGGGAGGTAGGAACGCCCATTAACAACTGTACACAGAGACGTATTGCATGTATGTTCATTCGAGTGTAATTCAAAGACATCGACGCCATTCGCCATTTTTCATTTAACTGTTCCGCTGACATGTATTGGAACAACGGATAATATTTACTGCTGCTGGGATAACTGAAAACGAAGCTTGAGATCTCCGCTGTCCATTGCATCGGTTCACGCTCCGCCGCACATTTCATCGGACGCAAGCACAGGCGTGAACACGAGTCTTTCAACCTCCCGTTCACGAAGCGTGTTCAGCCGCTCGCGCGCCTTGGCTTACGTCGCCGTTTCTTCGCATCAGCGATGTCGCTGAGAGCGCGGCGACCAGAGAGGCCACGTGATAAGTGTACCCGGGATCTGTTCGGAGAGCAGATGGCAAGCAGTTGCGTGCAAGGATTCATCAACTTGGTTTCTCGACTGTACATCTTTGCGTCGATGCGCACCTTCTGAGGGTTTCGCCCGCACAAAGTCGACTGCTCTATGCGCTCGCCCATGAGCGCGTTTCTCTCGTCTGTCTCGACGAAAACATAGGGAATCCGGTCATTAACCTGTCGGCGCAAGCCAGGTCGCGCTCGTACATACGACGGGCAAGCACGCAATGCGCGATCTGGGCAGGGCGAACTCTGTAGTGGTCTCAGCGTCTTACTAATAACAAGTTTCCTCCAATGTCTTCGAGTGCGACCAGCAGCGAGCTCACGAAGCCTGTCACGCCAAAAAGTCACGGCCGCAGGCACGGTCCTCCGCGTCAGCACAATATCGATCACGACCACCTACACCGCTTCACAACCTGGCATAAGTCACGTCGCTGAGAGCTATGCCCATGGACTTCTGCTTTTGGTGCAGGTTCGTCAGGGTCGTTCTCGTAAAGAAGCCCGACATACCGCTTCTTGCTCAACAATATTGAGGGGACTGGTCAGAGCGTCTTCTCGCACTCCAGGTTGTGCGCTTTTGAGTGCTGATGGATCTCCTCGAGACGACCTGCTTGTCGCAAGGCGGTCGGCGATGCGATGCATTGTCGGTGAGGGAAAGACGACAAACAACGAGTCCGTGTCGCCTACACTCCTAACACATCACCCGACATGCCCCTTACAATCCCTGTACCACAATAAAACATGACTCCCGCTCGATGAAATTCTTTGCAAACATGATCAATGGCGCACATTCTCCAGTTGCAGTGTGTGCAAGCCGCCACATCGCGAAGGTACAGAGGACTCGTGCGAGCACCCCAACGTCTGGGGGGGGGGGGGGGGGGTCCGTACAAGGAGTTTTATGCAGTGTCTTGTACGCGAGCTGCAACCCATCCAAAACAGCGCGCTGGAAGTTCGTGTAAGCCGCTCTATCTTGTTAACTTCTTCGCATCCTCAAGCTCGAGCTTCTTTCTTCTCCCAGATCACGCTGCAGCTCTCCCGCCGCGGTGACAACGTCTTTTTCTTGTCCGACAAAAAACAGTTTCGTTGGGAGCAGCGTCCGACAACACCGCAGCGCCACAGCGTGGCTCACACGCGATAACGGGTTTGTTGCGGCGTTGGAGGAGCGCCTCGAGGATGCAGGGAAGACTACACGCCCTTGCGCGACTGCGCGAACCGACAGACCTGCCACCGGTACCGTTGGTAGAAATCTCCACATACTCCACACCAGGAAGAGACCCGTCTCGCATTTCTCCTTTATCAACAGTATCGTGTGTGGTTTATAACGAGATGTTCTCTGAGATATTGACGAAGGGAACGCCTAACCGAGTTCCCCCCCAAAATGCATCCCCACCCACCATGAACGGTTGCTAGACGTGTGTCAAGGTACATACCGATAATGTCTTCTGGCGACTCGAGCACGATTGCACCATCGTGACCCACATCCTCCTCATCCACCCCCCCCACGAACGACTGGGGAGCAGGACGTAGCGTTGTGGAATGAGAACCCGTCCTCGAGACACTGCTTGACATCCAATGAGAATCTTGACGCCCTGATCCCCCGCGATGAAGATGTACGATAGAACGAACCCAGCAAACGTTGCCAATGTGCCAACGTTGTTAGCGAGGATCTCTAGTGCGACCAACAAGGTTGCACAGAGCGCAATCCTGGACGCAGTACGCGCCCGATGATCGGCGGTCCCGCACTTCCCTTCTGCAATCTGAAAATTCCTTGGGGAGAGACGTCTCCTTTCTCCGCCCGCCGGAAATGTCACAACCCGGCGTCGAGCTTTTAAGACGTCCAGTCGGCGTGGCTCGCGTTGCACTATCTTCATGAGTCGTCATGAGCACCGCTTGTCCCAGGAGCATCATGTACTTGAGAACGTTGTCACCAGCAAGGCCAGAAGAAGACATCTCACGAAACGACCAGCTTGTCCTGGTGCGTGGCAAGACGGTGAGACTATATACGCACTTATGCGTTCGTCCACGTCTAGCTGCCGTGGTGCGCGTCGTGCAGGTACGAGAAGTCGAAGCGAACGAACATAATAGCGCTCTCTATTAGTTGTGTAGGTGGTAATCCTGTTGTTATCTCGCTAATCGAACATGCAGATAGGGTTCGGCCAGTGCGCTAGTCCTGAGTATACCCGGCGACAGCTGCACTGGCACAGGATCAAGAGCGTTTGGTAGCGTAGGCCGGCACGGCAATGAGAATTCCGCCTCAGACCCTAAAGGTGTGCACAACTGTCTTGTTGGGTATCCGTCCTCGTCGCGCCCTTCAGTTCCCGTCGGCTGCAAGACCGTAGAGACAACCGCATATCGCCTCGCTGAGAACATTCGAGGGTTGCCCAGTCTTCCTGACTGACCGTTCCATGTTGCTAGAGTAACAGCGGCCCGAATGCAGAACGCGGTCACGCCGTATCGGATGATGATCACCCAAGCGGAATGGAATCTGTGCATGAAGCACACTTCCGTGCAGACCGCCGCAGGAACGGCGGATGCGCTAGAGGAGAATGAAAGACCAAACGGACAAGACCAGCTTCTCCACGCGATTTGTGTGAGCCGTTCAGCTTTTGACTTGTGTTTAAGAATACGCAGAGGCACATTGTCCCTTGCTTGAGAGACATGTCGTCTGCACGACGTGATTGACGCGTAGGTGAGGAAAGTGCGCCACGCGGTCTCTGTTTACGACGACAAGATGTGTGAGAAACGCGAGTGCGATGCGCAAGACCCTCACACCCTGGTGAATGAAACGCGTCATCCATCCGGCAGCCATCAAACACCTTCTTGACGTCGTACTCGCTACCGGACTGCTTCAGAGGATCTTGCCGCCTACTCTCCCACAGGTATGTCCACGTCGCGGCGAGACGACAGTAGTCCTTGATAGGGACAGGAAAGTCGCCGTGCAAGGAAGTCGCACTCGAGATCAAAGCTGGCGATCACCAACGGAAGCCATGTCCTCGTTTGAGGTCGAAACAGATGGACGTATACCGATATCCAGTGCATGGACCTCCGATGGCTTCTTTGAGGCAGCTGGATGTGCGCATGGCAGTCGGGTGCTTAAGGTTCACGATTTTTGGATCCTCGTCTTGCAAGCTTTTCTGCGTCCACGTCACCACCCGGCGGGTTGGATTTGGTGTTCGTGGAAGAAGCGTAGGATGGGGTCCAAGCGTTGGATTCGAAGAGGCTCGAGTGGGCGCAAGCCATGCGGAACGTTCCCGGTATCTATCTTCTTTTGGATAGAGCTCGCAAGCACACACCATGCCTCGAAGTGATCTGAAGGTGAGCATGGCGAACGGTTCCTTTTGATGGGTGTTAAACCCCCAGAAGTTCATGCGATGGGTACACAAGCTCACATCTTCAATGCGCACGTACGAGCCGGCTATCGTAGAGCATTGGGCGGAGTGTTGAGAACGAGCCTGCTCTGCTCCTCAAGTAGAACCTTGGCTGCGCGTCCTTCATCGATCTCCGCATGCACAGATCGACCACACTTGGACACACCGAACATGTGGATGCGGTACCGAGAAGTGTCACGACTTCTTTGGGGTCTCGAGCCGTCCTCGTCAGCAGAGTCGTCGCTATCGTTGTCCTCATTGCAATCCTCGACATCCTCTGCGTACCACGTGAGACACTGTGCGGAGATTGATGACGGTGTCGCCCTATCGCCATCCGAGACATTGCTGTCGATGGCAGATGCAATGAGACGGTCACGTGTATTCATGTGTGAGAGTAATAACTTAACCCATCAAGAGCTTTACATTCCTTTCTCGAGAATCCCTTGTAAAAAAAATGTGGACAACATTGTAAAGTGATTGTCTGTGATTGTAATGTATTTCGATTTTCCAGTGATACTTCCGCCCAACGAGATCGTAGACGGAGATGTTGTGGAGTACATTGCAGCGAACCCCGTTGACCGAAGGATGAGTTTTTCAGGGTCGGGACTCCCTTATGCGGACGCGCGGCAGGCATTCTATGGCACACCAAATAGAGGGAAAGTCCACCGAAACTCCAAAAGCAACAAGTACGAACTTCGTTTTGCAGCCCCCCCGTCTTCGTACTACGCAAACCTCAAAGGAGATCTCGTTCCCCCTACAGTGTACATATGGTGGCGATCACAAGGTAAGTTGCGTTTAGCAGAACATGATCCGTTCCGCTCAATCTCTATGCCACGGAGGCCATCTGGTAACCACCGCACCGTCGCAACATATGACGTGCCCTATCCGTTTATGCGTTCCCAGGAAGAGATTCTGATCGCATCTGCGTACCCCTCATTCAATGCCGAGAATATGGAAGCAAAGGAACCACCAATTTCTGGGGCACGCGTTTCCACGGGTGTAGAAAGATCACAAGCTTGCTCTTTTGCAATGAAATCTCCGACGTACAAAACATGGTGACTCAGAATTGAAATTCAACTTCCATTTTGCAGGGATGCGTGTTGTTGATGGGCTACAAAAAAACATGATGGTGTTCCACTGCAATGTGGGTTGCTACACCATAAGGTACCGTACACCATAAGGTACCGTACACTCCAGAAAGCGGTTTCAATTTAGTATTCCGTCGAGTGTAAAAAATAAAATTTCTGCAATTTGTTTATTCAAAATGGAAACATCAGCTGGGACGCAATCTAAATTCCATGCTCTTGCACATGCTCCGACATGGTCTGACTTGTCACAGTTTTTCTTGCCAAATTTCTTCGCCACACACGCCCTCTCAACCGAACTCCTCCCGCACACATGCGTCCATAGTACAGACCGTGTCTGCTCGCTCCTGAACACCCGATGGATGGCCTGATTGTCATTATTCACATCGTTGTCCACCGTAAGCATGATGATGTTGTTCGCCGCCTGAAGGTTCAGGCCCTTGGCGTACGTCCGGCTGAGGATTAGAACTCGCTCCTGGGAATCGGGGACCCTGAATTTGTCCAATGTGTAATCCTTTTCGCTGTTGCTCGTTGGAGAGCTTGCAGTACCGACTGCGAACCATGAGGGGAATGCGTCCCAGACTCACTCCAGTAACGCGCTTCGAGTTAACGATGTACTCGCCCACGTCATCGTTCCATGTGCGCACCTCCACGTTCGCATCAACAGTAAGAGAAGACGAGTACGTCATGTTGCGCATGCGCGCGTTGTTAGGGTACATAACTTTCGACATCCCGTCCTTCTCACAAATCATCGGTAGAGCAAGAAAGGGGGACGTGAAGCTGATGCTCATAACACTCTTGAACTGACGCATGCGAGTGCAATATGTGTCACCGACCTCGATGGGGTTCATCCCGTTGATCACACACTCCAATTTCGAGGATACAAAGTCGTTGAAGGAATGCGTCTGGTGCTTCACAAGCTGGGCGCCATCTCCGTCAGAAGCAAAGTACCGGTCGATCAATGAGTGACCCGTCTCACGTGAGTACATGACGGACGATGACCGAACCGGGTATCGAGGTATATGGTGGGTCAAATAATCTCAATAATATCCTCAATAATGAGAAACATATGTTAGTTATGTAAATATTGTATGTCTTTACACTCAATGTCTTCCTCCCGGCGGATTTTTAAAAATTTCTATTCAGAATTTAGAGCCGCTGGAACTAGCTTGAGATATCAGCCCCGATGAATCACAATTCCGCTCCAGACCATGTTTTGAAACCAGTGAAAATCGACCGGGAGGCTGGAACGCCCATTACTCATCAAAAATATTTGATAAACCTTGGAAAACTTGGCATAAAGAGCTATCACAAAACAACACAAATAAGGGTTGGGTATACAATGGATTTCCTGTTGAGAGACGTTTTCGACATATTGGACGGCGACCACACGAGACTGACCGCATTGACACAAGATGTGCAAGTCGATCAGGCTGTACGCGCGAGCTCCATCCTCGCGCACAACAGTCTAATAGAGAACCTCTCTTTTCACACGGCATGGGCGGCGGTCACAGGAGCTCCGCCGTCACGATGGACGTACACCATCTTTAATAGTCTGCTGAAAGAGAGAAAGCTCAATGTCGATGACGCAATACAGGGGAGTCTCGTCGAATGTCTCCCGCTCACCAGAGTGCAGGAACCCACAACGCGTAAGGGAATGGTAGACAAGATGACCACATGCTTCCTACAAACGCATGCGCGTCTCCGTGCATCCGAGAGGGACTGCCAAGAGAGCCCTCCTCGAGAAGATCGTGTGGCGCCACTGTCTTTTCCGCGGGTCTAGCGAGCTGCTAGAGGCGTTCCGGGAGAAAGACACACCCCTCTTGACGCCATAGTGAAGGTGTACGTAGAAGAGGCGCCAGCGACAATCGAAGTATTCGAAGATTGGTGCAGTGATAATACCGATACGGTTTCCGCCATAAGAGGAGTAATGATGGACGTGCGCAACTACGCGTCGAGGACTCGAGAAGTCATCAAGACGCTAAATCTTGGAGTACTCGATCCCGTATCCGACATGTACGTTTCATCACCCGAGGATACGTCGGACGCCCGCAATATCGGCTGGTCGTGCATAGAGGCGCTCTCGCACGGCATATGTCTCAACGGCTACCTATGGCGCACAGACGCCGGAGGAGCCATTTTCGTTACATCTACCCATAGTAGAACAACAACATCCACATGGTCGCTGGGTGATTTCATGGACAAGCACTGCCACTGTGTCAAAAATGCATGCATGCCGTGGAAGATATTCCTTTCGACATGTCCTTTGGCCATCTACGACCGGATCATTGTCGAGCTCCCGACAAACGATACAGCCGCTTTCTTGAAAGCCGCCGAAGCTGTCCTCTCTGTAGCCACGAGACGCTCTGGCAAACTGCGTCTCGAAATCGTTCCCTTCGTCATATTACCGTCATCATCATCGTCGCCATCAAATCAAGTACACAACGCGATCGTATGTGTCGACCTTGACTCATCGTACGATGCTTCTTCAGACGCGATGAGGAAAAACAACTGTCTGATTTTCCCGGTGTGGAATCAAACGAATACTGCTTCGCCGCCCGACATATTGAGTACTTTGCAGGCGGACCTCATGATGCGATACGCGAGCGCCCCCCTGGACCCAGCGAAACCGAACGCAGTTCCTCTACACGACTTCGTAATTCGTTATGTCCACACCCGAAATCTTCTAAAACCGGTTGCTCGTCATCCCGAGGATCATCATAAGCCGATTATAGGAAGTTTGGTCGTTGTGGACAACCGCCCTAACGTGTGGAGCATGTTGTCCGTACTCGTGACTCTGGACAATCTAGATGTACGTAGGTGGCCGCGCGTGGTCGTCTTTTTTGCTCCTGAGAATGAGCGGTTAATGCAACGCTCTCTCCCCCCGTCGCTTCTCCCCGGAGGGGTGGAGCTGGTCACGGTGGTAATGGAGAGCCTATCTTACGCCCCGCCTCTTCCCGGACAGAAACCTTTCAGCATCGAGAAGTACAGCAACATATTGAAGGACGCTTCCTTTTGGAGGCGTCTGAAGGAGGTCGCGGTGGGCGACATGGCTTTGTTCGTCCAGGACGATGGTATGATTGTGCGCCCTGGCATCGAAGAGGACGAGGAAATTATGGCGCAAGACTACGTTGGCGCGCCGTGGGCGGACGCTCCCGCGAACGCAGAACTGAAGCGTCTGGTGCCCACCCTCGTAGGTAACGGCAGTTTCCCTGCGACGCGTGGATGCGTGCCTAGACGTTACCGAACCTACTACTACTCCAGTGCACCGAATGAGTGGTGGTGGTCGCCTGTTCAATTTCAACCTGCAACCTGAGCCGGAGGACGTTTTCTTCGCGCGTTCGTTCTCCACGATCGGATGCGGCTGCCCCACTGGAGTTGGCGAAAGGTTCGCCATGGAACAACGCATTTCTTCATCCAAGGTTTCCATACCATTCGGGTTCCACAAACCGTGGCCCTATCTACCAAAGGAACACGTGGCGGAGTTGATGCACCAAGCGCTTGACGTAAGGTTGCAACAAAAGCGCAAACCAACTAAAATTCAACGGTAATACAGATGGGAAGTTAAAGTTAAAGTTGTACACGTACACCAATTTTTATCAACTTGTTGTTATCATCAATGACATAGTTGTCATTGTTACAAAAAGGCATTATTTCTGGGTTCATCTTCGACATGTGGTCCATGAACTCCAGTGTTCCGATGGGACTTGTGTTATTTTCACGTTGAATCATCTCTATAATATATTTAACATCTTGCGGTGATAAAATTTCTTTATTGTTATGTTTTAAAATAAAACCCTTTTAGAATATTTGTCTGAGCGCCGTTTAGATTTAGATATTCCATTTTTAGTATTTCACCTAATATTATTCCAATATTACGTAAAATATTTGTTTTATTAATGTTTCAAAATACCTTTGAGAACATCCGGTATTAGATCTTCGTTTAATTTATAAATATCATTTATAAAATAGCAATGATACCAATATTTTAGATTGTTTATATCAACATATAACGTCTGAGAGGTTGGATTAGGAGAATTGTTGAAAATACCAAACACAACGACATTCACTTTATCATTACCAACTGCCATGTCCATAGCATTTTGAACTTCACCATTATTTGAAGAAAGTGTTTCTGTAATCGGGTCTATTACTAAAGGCGGTAACAATCCAGATGTGCACATAGAATATGTTAGCGTCTTTGAGAAATTGGTTTTGTCAGTTGACAAAAGTTGGAAAATATGGTTACGCATTTTTTCTATAGAAAGATTGATATGTTCACCTTCACCTGCACGACAATCGCAAACGCCTCGAATATCATTAAGTCGTTCTATACAATAGTTGTAATATTCATAAAGAATGGTTAATGAGGTCGTTATTATTTCCCAATTATCATCTGGAACTGGAGTATTCTGTTGTTTTCTAAAAGTTTCAACATTTTTCGGTTCTATCTTAACTTTACAATATAGTTCACGATATTTTGGAATTTCTCTTGGATTAAATAAGATGTTATAATGTGATCCTAACTCTGTTCCTCTTCTTTTTGTTGGAATTAATTTAGTACCGTCAGACTCGAAAGTAATTATTAAATCGCCTACTTCAATTGTTACAGTTTGTTCTTTCAATTTTGCATACTTAAAATCTTTATTCTTATCTAAATATTTTGTTTGTTCTAAATCTTCATAGTTATTTAAGTTTTTATATGTTCTCATCAAATTATCATGATAATCGTTTATTGTTGTTTGTTCTAATTTGGTTGTAGAAAATATTGGTCGGTTAAATTGGTCGGTTTCATTAAAATAAGGAGTATATGCCATTTGATAATAAATATTATTATTTGTTGAATTAAAATATTTTTCACCTATATCTTTAAGTGATTTTATAACAGTTTTTTTTGTTTCTTCATTATTTTCTTTAATTGATTTTTCTTGAAGTAGTTGTTCTTCGATATTTGTAATGATTTTTTCCCGTTTTTTTTATCATTACTGTATTTATCAATGTTTTTCTTAAATAATTTGACTTTATATAATTCTTTATTATACTCAAATGGGGTAATGAAACATGGTTTGACACCTTTGACACCTTCGACACCTTTAAAATATTGTATCCATAAATCATGATCTAAAATTTCTTGAAGTATGTTTTCTTGAAGTATTTTTTCCTTAAGAGCTTTAGTGTTTGACGGTAAAATTACTTCACGCGCGTCATTTTTCATACTATATGTTTTCTTATTGTCTGAACAGAATTTCATGTCGTTTGTATGGTTGTTTATTTTGTCGTAAAAGAAACTGGTGGTACCTCTATTACTTTTTATGTTAGCGAATTTCACGAGTTCTCCTACATCATTGCATTGAAACATATTTTCGACACCCGCGTAATCTGCTATATACATAGTTGCAGTTGTGTTATCTTTGAACGTCATAGTCAATTTGACGATCACATGGCTTCGAGAACTTTGTTTGTTATTAGTAGTAGCAGCAATTCGCCGTTGCTCAGGTTCGTCAATGAAATAAATTATACAGTTCCCTAATTCGGTTGGGATTTCTTTATTATCTATAATATTAGTTCCAGAAAGAAAGTTATTATCAGTAGTACTTCGTTCAAATGTCAATTTATGTTCTAACTGTCTTGTTAACTTTAATTGTTCAACATTACCATAGTAATCTTCGAAAATTTCCATGGTTACGGTTGATACATCATTTAATTTTGTAATTATATGTAACAATATCCCAGGTTCTGATTTAGACACCTTATCAGTATCTTTATATCTATAGTTTACCAATGTTGACGTCTTGCCTGCACCACTCGAACCATACCCAACGACAAACACTGATTTTTTATTATGAAGCAATGTTAATATTTCTGTACACTTGTTAGCAACATTATAGTTGGTATCTTCTTCAAAGGAAATGTTCGTAAATGGTCCAGAAACATAGGTTTTATCCATATGTCTGAGTTTTATAAACAAATAGTTTTTGTTATTTTCTTTTTTTATCTCGAAATTATTATATGATGACATATTACCATGTTCATTACCTCGCAATCTTATGTATGTAAGTAATTTAGGTTCGGTAACAAATTCTTTTAATATATCTTGAATACTTGTGCTAAAACATTCTAGAAACACATTTTTGTCTAATTTTATCAACCAGTTATTGAATTTATCACATGACTTTGTAATATTTTGTAACTCACATTTTTCTCCACTGGTGCAACTTAAGTCGAAATAAAGTTCAGTCACGAATTGTAAATTTGTTTGTTTAAAATTATCGTCAAAAAATACATATCGTTTATAACTTGCAAGCGAACCATTATTATTGAAGAGATTATTGAGTTCTACTTGTGTTAGTGACATAAGAATTGCTATGTGCGATTGGTTCATCATCAAAATTAATAGCACCATCATTATTAATATTCCATTATATTGATCTTCGCCTGATATATTATATTCGCCTGATATATCATCTTCATTTGACCAATCGTATGTGGTTTTATATGTTTTTATTATTTTTTAATTTCTTGAAATGTTAATTTTTCATTCTTATTAAAATTTATTGTTTGTCTAGAACATTGTTTTCGTAAATCACCGAGTTGAGCATGGTATTTTTGGACATTCTGTTTACTCTGTTTTTGCTCCTCCAAAGCCTGTTGGGCCAACCTAGCCTGTTGGGCCAACCTAGCCTGCCTGGCATTATTTTTCTGTTTCTCCACCATAGCTTGTTCCAATTCCTGCTTAGATTTCAGTCTTCCATGCTTCCCGAACACTTTATCTACAAGTTGGTCGATTTGCGTTTGAACATTTTTTATATTAAAGACAGGGTTCTTATCCAATAATATGTACAAATGCGTCAGTATATCAACGATGGATTGAACAAACACCAATGCAATCTCGAATTGAATGTTTTTATATTCAGTTTTGTTTATAAAGTTAAAAGTTTATGTACAATCTAGTTTACTTAATGTAATGAAATTGTAACCATACGTAAATTTCCAATTTATTTCTTTGTCGAGTCCATTCAAAACATCCACACTTTGTTGTATGCAATCAGATAAGGAATAATTTATTTTGTTTCTGTCTAATGTAGATGTATGTCCTCTTTTAGGTATTCTATGCTGCTGGTGCTTCTGCAAAGACATCCGCGCTGAACGATCGGGGGCCGACTCTTTGAATTCTATAACATATTTTTTTAAAGAGAAATGAAATTAGATACCGTCTGCGACCACATCTCCTCCTCATTCTTCAGCGTCAACGTTCCCCGCATGATTCTCGGCGACCCCGTGCACTAGGATAGCTATAATTATTGGAGGTGGACCAAAGGGTCGCGAAAGCACGTCGTACACGGTGTCTAGCAACCGCATCACCCGGCAATACATGCGCGCGTTACGGTAGTCCCATAGCATGCGCCAAGACCCCATAAGTTGCCCCTGCAAAGTGCGCACTATATCTATTCCGTAAGCTCCCCCCCACCCCATACGAGCGTTCGAGCACGAAGCTCCCAAGAATGAGAACATCGCGTACGTCGCATGCAAGCGAAAGTCTACGTTTCGAGTATACAAGTAACCCTCAGGACCATCAGGACCATCAGGACCATCAGGACCATCAGGACCCTCAGGACCCTCAAGACCCTCAGGACCCTCAGGACCCTCAGGAACCTCATGACCCCCATTACCATCAGGACCCTCGGAGGGTCCCTGTGGAATTTGAAATAGCTCACCGATAGTCTGATCGCAGTCATGTATATTTGCATGTTGTGGAATGACGGCTGTCCAGTCTCCTTCGAATTGGACCTTTTCGTAAAGGTCCATTGCGTACGTGAGCACCATGGACGAGTATATAATTGTGTTCAAAGCGCGAGAGCACAATACCTCAACAGGCACCTGTGAGACGACGTCTCGATGCCACCCTCTTCTCCAGGTCGCGCCATAGAGAGTCGAGCGAGCAAGCATCCGGAACACGTCGTCGTCCATACATATCTCGGCGGTAGAGCCCGACCAGGGGTCATACCAAGACAGACCGCTAATCAAATTATAGTTGGTGCAATCACTAATATTTGTCCCATCACTACTATTTGTTATTGTTGCTGACGTTTTTGCGTTAATCACATGCAGGGCATTCCAGCGAGCAGCGTGAAGGATCGAGCGAACACACCTAACTAGGTTCGGAACCGTGATGTAGCTCTGGAGAAGGATGGGAAATTCTTCGCCCTCTTGATTCAGGCATTCATGCGACTGTATGAAGCCGGGTAGTTCCCGGTCGAGGCACTTGCGCAGTAGACGCTTCTTCACTGGAAGGACGGCGTCGCGGCACGCGCGTGACGTCAACAACAGACTACCGATGCCCCCGCTACCGATACATATTCCATCATCGGGAGACCGGAAACGATTGTGATAAACCAACTGGTGCATCAAGATCGGCAAGATGTCGTCCTCGAAAGACGGCGGCATGTATGACTCCGCAATTGTATTACTCTAATATTTGTATTATAGAACATTAAAAAAATACGACCCACGTTCGATGTACTGGTTGGTGGTGGATCGTCGCAACAAACATTATTTGCGCGGAATGCCACACAAAAAAAATAACATGTACAGAACATAAGAAAAACACATGAGTGCACAGACAAATATTACAAATGGGGGTCAGGGAAATTGGCAGGTGAATGCGGCTGCTGCTTCTCAGGGGAATGCGGCTGTTGCTCCCCATGGGAATGCGGCTGTTGCTCCCCAGGGGAATGCGGCTGTTGCTCCCCAGGGGAATGCGGCTGCTGCTTCTCAGGGTCATGTTCAATATGCTCAGCCGGGGCAGGGGCATCAGGGGGCGGCTGCGGTGCAGGTGAATGTGCAGGGGAGTGGGCAGGGGAATGTGCAGGGGAATGGGCACGGGAATGGGCAGGGGAATGCTGTTCAGCAAGGAAATTCGAGGCAGTCTTTTACGTTGAGTGCTGCTGCGGGGCAGGGGCGGCAGGGGAATACTCAGCATGCGGCACAGCAGAATCCAGGGCATACATTGAAAATAATGAACGATGACTTTCTCAAAGAGGATGGTATTGAACTTAAACTTGAAAATGGTTCTGTTGCCGATACTTTAACACAGTTGGTAACTTCTCATTTAAAGATTAATTTTCCGAGTAATATTACTTTTCCGAGTGATGTTGATAATCAATCCTTTCTGGAAAAGTCTGCTTATATATGTTACGCATTCTACGAGATTGCCATGTGGAACAATCAGGGACTAAACATTGACAACCTTCCCGATGTCAAATATGTTCGTGAAGACGCAGTGAATCGTGCGAAAAATGTTCTAACCGATAATATGCAATTAATTCCTCCAGAAAATATAGACAAAATAAAAAAATACATTACAAATATAGAAGCTAAATAGACTCCAAATGTTGCTGATGTTCTGGGGAATACCGTGAGCTAGACACCACCGACCAGTGGTCGCGACAACATTATGTCGCACTCCGATGTGGCCGTACACAATGAGACGTTTCATTTAAGTGTTCCGTCGAGTGTAGTTGTACATGTAATGGGCGTTCCTGCCTCCCGGCCGATTTTTTAAATTTCTAATCAGGATTTAGAGCCTCTTGAACGACTTGCTAGCTTGAGACATAAGCACCAAGGAATCACAATTCCGCTCTATACCATGTTTAGCAACCAGTCAAAATCGGCCGGGAGGCAGGAACGCCCATTATGTCTCATTTTCACATGCGGTAAGTGCAACCCACGAGTTTGATTTGTTCTCTATTTTCACCGAATGAACAATCGCACGTGATCTTCGCAACAGTGCACGCCCTAACCATATCATCGTATTCATCCTCTCCCCAAGGATACAAGGATTGCCGCATGCACACGCCCGGTATATGTCGGACGCGACTAGCAAGTCACCAGTTCCGTATGTCCCCTCCCTGTCCACACACACTAGCACCCCCCCCGCCTGCAGAGTTCACACTGACCCGCCCTAGTAGAGAGTCTTTTCCCGGCAGGCGCGCGATCACGGTGCCCACCTGAAATTCCCTCCCTCCGTCGTTCGTATGCACTGTACTCACAACACCGAAGACGCGCGCGGGTCCCGAGCGCGACGGCAAAGCGTCACCACTGGCAGAGCCTCGTCCACGTCGAGGAGGTCCTCGCACCCCGTCGAGTCGCAGTACGCGCCGGTGGCCACCACCGCAGCGCCAGGCCGCAAAGCAAGAAGATCCTCCCCCTCCGCAACCCGGGCACCGATGCTGGCCTGTGAAGTTTAAGCACTCCGGGCCTGAAGGATCCGTTAGAACGCGTGGACACCCCATCTTCGGACAGGAAGACCAAGTCTCTTTGGAGGCAACATCACCAAAGACAGCCACGACGAGGGCCCGGGAACGAGAGCGCTCCGCCTAGACGCGTTAGGTCCGCATTAAGTTCGAGCGTGTACTTGTTACTCTGGGCTGCTCGGTTATCCGCACACGCGGTTCATGACGTTGATCTCTCCCTCGCTGGCAGTCTGTGCACCTGCACCGATCACGAGGAGAGAGCACCTCCCGCCGTCGCGCCGGCGCGATGGCCACTCCCCTTTGGCACCGACACTCGATGCGGAGCCTATCGCCACGGCATCCTCGACGTTCCCCGCGCCAACGTCTGCGGCGCATCCCACGAGAGTGTTCGCCCTGCCCGGAGACAATTGTCGCGCCCAGCGAGAGCTCCCACGACCGTCGTCGCGCCACCGCCACCAGCGAGGTTGCCGACGAGTACCCGATGACGCAGTTGTAAGAGAGGCTAGGCGCAGGCGGACTCGCCCCCTACGACCACATTGTATGAGCCTGTGCGTGAAAACAACGCCACCTGGTACCCCAAGTAGGAGTTCAAGATGCCTACGGATTTGGCGCTGCGTTGTAACCGACCGACAGAGACTGATTCTGAGTCGTCGCGATCCCCCCCCCTTCGATTGTCCTCGCCCGTGAGAATTCGCGTTACCGGAAGAAGATATAGACATTTATTGGAAACCACTATAATGATTGTGCAGAATTTGTCGTAATACTCAGTCATACGGTGTTGTTAAATTTGTAAGCACTTCCACCATCTTATCAACACTAGCTTGAATTTGTTTGGTGTCTCCCCCATCATTGATGATGTATGTGTTGACGCGCCCGATAATGTAATGGACTAACAATTCTGCCATGTTGTCGTTGTCTGTACACAAATTACCGTAATCGACATTGAATGAATCCAGCCGTATCTAACTTAAATCGAGACATTCTCGGTAAATGTGACTGTAAAATCCTTATCGTATGTTTCTTTTATTTTTTTGAGATGTTGTTCCATAAGTTTCTTCAAGTAGTTGGACACGCAAGGAAAAGGAGGTGTTTGCGCAGCCATGTTTTATTACACATCTGTCATACATTTTAGACCAATTTTAATTGGGTGTACGCGCAAAGTACACTTAAATGATTGACCTACATTCGGCGGAACAGTAAAATGAAACATATATCAGATGGAAATAAATGTACGACATCGCCGTTAGAAAATTGGCGTTAAGAATGGTCGCTGATTTGGGATTTCGTACATGGTGTCCAAAACTTATTTGAGAAAAACTGTATTCATGAGCTTCAGCGCCTCCACGGCCTCGGCCTCGAGGTAGGAAATCGGGTACTTCGTGACGCACTGTGCATGGTCGGTCATCCTCTTCGGCTTGGTTGTGTGCACCTTCTTGGGAAGAATCTTCTCCGGATGTGTTTGAGCCCCGAAGCCAGGATGCGGTGTTTCGATTAATCTGAAGACGCCCCATGTAGATTGGTTTTTCCTGCACAAAATATGGTTTTGCCACATCATGGACGCGACGTTGCTGTAACATGCTCATCCGGACGCAGCACCACTTTGAAGTCGCCCGGTGATTAGCATTTGTACACATGCGGGTCGCAGATGTGGTTCGGACGAAGACCGTGTACTCCTTGCCCCCCCTTGATGATTGTACACACTTAACGCGTGGATGCCTTGCTGGCTGTAGATGGAGAGGATCGATCTCGTGGCGAAAAGTATGTCGTTCACGTAAGGATTCATTGATGCAATTTACAATTCTCACTTGAGAATATCCATCATTCATACAAGTTTTGTGTGTTTGCATGAATTGAATCACCCAAATAGTGACACGCCGGGCACCGGTCGCCGTAGTAGTTGGAAGGGTGCGCCGCAATTACAAACATACGTTGTTGCACCCCCCCTTGCTGATGGTATTGTTGCTGTACACGTGTCTGACGATCTCAAGTCTCCGCTATCGGCTATCTCAAAACCGTAAGAGACTGTAACGTTGTTGTTGCTGAACCCGCGCTCGATATGAAACCCTCCTCCTCCTACACGCCACCGAGAAGGTCGCGTAACACCGTCGCCGTCCGTGTTACTGCTGAATCCAACGCAAAGACCGCTCCGATTGATTGCCGCTACTTGACCCGACGACTATCCCTGCACCGCTAATGTCGTTATCTACGTATGCAGGTACTGTAGGGTCCAGAGGATGCGCGAGCTTGATGAGCTTGTCCTGAACAACTAGCTCGACGGAGGTGATGGTCTCTACACCGCCCCGCACGTAGACGTTCCCATTCACGGTGATGCTGTTCGATCCGACCGTAATAACGTCCGGCGTCCCGAAGGCGCCGATGGAGACGGTAGACGAGAGCGACTGGATCTCCAGGTTGGAGTCGCTCACGAAATGCATCTTCCCTTCCGCGATGGCGCCCACGAGCGGGTCTTTGTTGTCATGTGTCTGATGGTTCGGGAGCGATCCCATGAGGAGGTAGGATGCCGCTGGGTCCTCAGGCATGGTTGTGGTGGCACTGTCGCGGAAGAACCAGAGGGAGCTGCGCGCCACGAGGGACATGTTTTATAAAGGTTCTCGAAAATATTCCGGGTAGCCTCTTTGGTAAACATTTCAACCCCCAACGTTGCCCAAAAGCAACGATGCTGCAAAGAAAGGTCACGCAGATGTCTGCAAGCTGCTGATGGATCCAGAGGTGGCTGGACTTGAGTACAGGGCCCTGGCGAATTCTAGAGACAGCAGGGCTTTGTGTGCGGCTGCGAAGGCCGGTCACGCAGATGTCTGCAAGCTGCTCATGGATCCAGATGTGGCTGGACTTGAGTATAGGGCCATGGCAAACTCTAGCGACAGCCGGGCCTTGTGGGCGGCTGCCAAGGAAGGTCACGCCGATGTCTGCTTGCTTTTGATGGATCCAGAGGCGGCTGGCCCCGAGTACAGGGCCATTGTGAAACTTGACAGCAGCTGTGTCTTGTGTTAGGCAAGACACGTTTCTTTCTTGCCACCGTAGAGCAAGTATTTATCCACTCTCCTCAAACTTTTCAGAAATGTGTTCAGTTTGCTCAAGCGAAAATATCGCTGCGTGCGCCCAATAATTCCAGATATAGCAGAAATATTTGATTATGAGGCAGGAACTCTTTGAAAATGATTATTGATGCGCACGATGTGAGCCAGCACTTTGACTTTTCAGGCTACTTTGAAGATGTAACTTCTATGTCTTTACAGTCCTTTAATGTTTTGTGTCAATCTCCTGACGACAATATCTGTTGTATTGACAAGATCGGTTACAAAACTTGATGGAACTTGAATTCCTTAATGTAAGAAAGAAAGACAATTTGCACCAGTACATTTGTTCCTGCCTCCCGGAGGTATTTTGACTGGTTTCGGAGCCTGGTCTGGTCGGAATCGCAATTCCGCGGAGAGCTAAATCTCTGGTTGGCAAGTGAGTGAGTCGTTTGTACGGCTCTAACTTCTGCTTTGAAAATTCAAAAAAATCGCCGGGAGGCAGGAACACCCATTCTGTACCGCTTGTAGATACAGCCAGGCAAGTGCCGCTTGCCGCTTGCATGCCAGGCAAGTGCAACCAAGGGTTTATAGGGTTTATCCCAACTCATTATTTATTTATTTATACCATCCTGTGCATAAAATTGTCAACGCTCCTAGTCTGATTTTATTTATACCATCCTGTGCGCTTGCATGCATGTACAAACATGTTCATCGAAATGCAGTCGCACACGCGATCATTCCTAACGTTTCCCCATGACATTCTTGATCGTATTGCCCTATTCTCTTCCAACCCCAAGATTGTATTAGTGTGTAAAACTCTGCACAACAGATTTTCTGGATGGCCCATTACCGTACTGATCCGACCACCACAGCGAGTTGGAGAGATGATGGCGAAAGGGGGGCGCACCGACCTTCTAGAAGAATGCTTGGTGTCCAATCCTCTTGTACAGGTTAAGGGGGCCCTACAATTGAGGGCGAACCAAAATGAAAACAAGCTTCTCTATGTGGCTGCCAAGGCAAGTCACGCAGATGTCTGCAAGCTTCTCATGGATCCAGAGGTGGCTGGAATTGAGGTCAGAGCCCTGGCAAACTCTAGCGATAGCTGGGCATTGTGGGAGGCTGCAAAGGAAGGTCACGCAGATGTCTGCAAGCTGCTGATGGATCCAGAGGTGGCTGGACTTGAGTTCAGAGCCCTGGCAAATTCTAGCGACAGCATGGCATTGTGGCTGGCTGCAAAGGAAGGTCACGCAGATGTCTGCAAGCTGCTGATGGATCCAGCGGTGGCTGAACTTGAGTACAGGGCCCTGGCGAACTCTAGCGAAAGCAGGGCATTGTGGGTGGCTGCACAGGAAGGTCACGCAGATGTCTGCAAGCTGCTGATGGATCCAGCGGTGGCTGGAATTGAGTTCAGGGCCCTGGCGAGCTCTAGAGACAGCTGGGCATTATCTCTTGCTTCCAAGGAAGGTCATGCAGATGTCTGCAAGCTGCTGATGGATCCAGAGGTGGCTGGACTTGAGTACAGGGCCAGGGCGAACTCTGGCAACAGCAGGGCCTTGCGTGAGGCTGCAAAAGAAGGTCACGCAGATGTATGCAAGCTGCTCATGGATCCAGCGGTGGCTGGAATTGAGTTCAGGGCCCGGGCGAATTCTAGCGACAGCTGGGCATTGTGGCTGGCTGCAAAGGTAGGTCACTCAGTTGTATGCAAGCTGCTGTTGGATCCAGCGGTGGCTGGACTTGAGTTCAGGGCCCGGGCGAACTCTAGCGACAGCAGGGCGCTGGCTGCCAAGGAAGGTCACGCAGATGTCTGCGTGCTGCTGATGGATCCAGAGGTGTCTCGAATTGAGTTCAGGGCCATATCAACAGCAGGGCATTGTGGGCGGCTACCAAGGAAGGTCACGCAGATGTATGCAAGCTGCTCATGGATCCAGCGGTGGCTGGACTTGAGTTCAGGGCCCGGGCGAACTCTAGCGACAGCTGGGCCTTGCGTGAGGCTGCAAAGGAAGGTCACGCAGATGTCTGCAAGCTGCTGATGGATCCAGAGGTGGCACGAATTGAGTTCAGAGCCCTGGCGAACTCTAGCGACAGCAGGGTCTTGTGGGTGGCTGCCAATGAAGGTCACGCAGATGTCTGCAAGCTGCTCATGGATCCAGAGGTGGCTGGACTTGAGTACAGGGCCCGGGCGAACTCTAGCGACAGCAGGGCCTTGTGGGCGGCGGTCAAGGAAGGTCACTCAGATGTCTGCAAGCTGCTGATGGATCCAGTGGTGGCTGGACTTGAGTTCAGGGCCCTGGCGAACCATATCAACAGCAGGGCCTTGTGGGCGGCTGCGAAGGCCGGTCACGCAGATGTCTGCAAGCTGCTGATGGATCCAGAGGTGGCTGGAATTGAGTATAGGGCCCGGGCGAACACTAGCGACAGCTGGGTCTTGTGGGCGGCTGCCAAAGAAGGTCACGCAGATGTCTGCAAGATGCTGATGGATCCAGCGGTGGCTGGAATTGAGTTCAGGGCCCGGGCGAACACTAGCGACAGCTGGGTCTTGTGGGCGGCTGCCAAGGCAGGTCACGCAGATGTCTGCAAGCTGCTGATGGATCCAGAGGTGGCTGGAATTGAGTTCAGGGCAAAGGAGAACTCTAACGACAGCAGGGCCTTGTGGTCGGCTGCAAGGGAAGGTCACGCAGATGTCTGCAAGCTGCTGATGGATCCAGAGGTGGCTGGACTTGTGTATAGGGCCCGGGCGAACACTAGCGACAGCTGGGTCTTGTGGGTGGCTGCCAAAGAAGGTCACGTAGATGTCTGCAAGTTGCTGATGGATCCAGAGGTGGCTGGACTTGAGTTCAGGGCCCGGGCGAACACTAGCGACAGCTGGGTCTTGTGGGCGGCTGCCAAGGCAGGTCACGCAGATGTCTGCAAGCTGCTGATGGATCCAGCGGTGGCTGGAATTGAGTTCAGGGCAAGGGCGAACGCTAACGACAGCAGGGCCTTGCGTGAGGCTGCAAAGGAAGGTCACGCAGATGTCTGCAAGCTGCTGATGGATCCAGAGGTGGCTGGACTTGAGTATGGGGCCCGGGCGAACACTAGCGACAGCTGGGTCTTGTGGGCGGCTGCCAAAGAAGGTCACGCAGATGTCTGCAAGTTGCTGATGGATCCAGAGGTGGCTGGACTTGAGTTCAGGGCCAGGGCGAACTCTAGAGACAGCAGGGCCTTGGGGTCGGCTGCCAAAGAAGGTCACGCAGATGTCTGCAAGCTGCTCATGGATCCAGCGGTGGCTGGACTTGAGTTCAGGGCCCTGGCGAACTCTAACGACAGCAGGGCCTTGTGGGCGTCTGCAAAGGAAGGTCACGTAGATGTCTGCAAGCTGCTTATGGATCCAGAGGTGGCTGGACTTGAGTACAGGGGCAGGGCGAACAATATCAACAGCATGGCCTTGTGGGCGTCTGCCAAGGCAGGTAACGCAGATGTCTGCAAGCTGCTGATGGATCCAGTGGTGGCTGGACTTGAGTTCAGGGCCCTGGCAAACTCTAGAGACAGCAGGGCCTTGTGGGCGGCTGCCAAGGCAGGTCACGCAGATGTCTGCAAGCTGCTCATGGATCCAGAGGCGGCTGGCCCCGAGTACAGGGCCCTGGCGAACTATAGCGACAGCAGGGCCATGTGTGAGGCTGCAAAGGATGGTCGCGCAGATGTCTGCAAGCAGCTGATGGATCCAGCGGTGGCTGGAATTGAGTTCAGGGCCAGGGCGAACTCAAGCGACAGCAGGGCCTTGTGGGAGGCTGCCAATGCAGGTCACTCATATGTCTGCAAGCTGCTGATAGATCCATAGGTGGCTGGACTTGAGTTCAGGGCCAGGGCGAACGCTAGCGACAGCTAGGCCTTGTGTGAGGCTGCCAAGGAAGGTCACGCAGATGTCTGCAAGCTGCTGATGGATCCAGTGGTGGCTGGACTTGAGTTCAGGGCCAGGGCGAACTCTAACAACAGCTGGGCCTTGTGGGCGGCTGCCAAGGAAGGTCACGCCGATGTCTGCAAGCTGCTGATGGATCCAGAGGCGGCTGGCCCCGAGTACAGGGCCAAGGCGAACTCTAACAACAGCTGGGCCTTGCGGGAGGCTGCCAAGGAAGGTCACGCAGATGTCTGCAAGCTGCTGATGGATCCAGCGGTGGCTGGACTTGAGTTCAGGGCCCGGGCGAACTCTAACGACAGCATGGCATTGTGGGTGGCTGCCAAGGAAGGTCACGCAGATGTCTGCAAGCTGCTGATGGATCCAGCGGTGGCTGGAATTGAGTTCAGGGCCAGGGCGAACCATATGAACAGCTGGGCCTTGCGTGAGGCTGCCAATAAAGGTCACGCAGATGTCTGCAAGCTGCTGATGGATCCAGCGGTGGCTGGAATTGAGTATAGGGCCCGGGCGTACTTTAGCGACAGCAGGGCATTGTGGGAGGCTGCCAATGAAGGTCACGCAGATGTCTGCAAGCTGCTGATGGATCCAGATGTGGCTGGAATTGAGTTCAGGGCCCGGGCGAATTCTAGCGACAGCAGGGCCTTGGGGGCGGCTGCAAAGGCAGGTCACGCAGATGTCTGCAAGCTGCTGATGGATCCATCGGTGGCGGGACTTGAGTTCAAGGCCAGGGCGGACTCTAACGACAGCTGGGCCTTGCGTGAGGCTGCGAAGGCCGGTCACGCCGATGTCTGCACGCTTTTGATGGATCCAGAGGCGGCTGCCCCCGAGTACAGGGCCATTTTGAATCTTGACAGCAGCTGGGTCTTGCCACCGTAGAAGAAGACAATTTGCACCAGTACATTTGTTCCTTCCTCCCGGAGGGATTTTGACTGGTTTCGGAGCCCGGTCTGGTCGGAATCGCAATTCCGCGGAGAGCTAAATCTAGTGTAGGAGACGTTCTGGCTCCTGTGATCTCTTCTCCCTCAGTCTGTACGGATCTCTTCATACCTGATAATATCGGATATGACGGAGGGTCGTGCGATCATCGCTTGTGTGGAAAACTATCTTCGTGTTGAAGTGATCGAAGATGAGTGTTGGGCTTCGAAAGCCATCTTGAAACCGCCTGTACAAGTCGTTCATGAGGCTCTAAATTCAGTACAAAAAATCCGCAGTAATCCCATTCTGTACCTCTTGCAGATACCGATACCGCTACAGCTACCGCCAGGCAAGTGCAACCAAGGGTTTATAGGGTTAATCCCAACTCAGTATTTATTTATACCATCCCGTGCGCTTGCATGCATTGTACACACATGTTCATCGAACATGCAGTCGCTCATGCGATCATTCCTAACGTTTCCCCATGACATTCTTGATCGTATTGCCCTATTCTCTTCCAACCCCAAGATTGTATTAGTGTGTAAAACTCTGCACAACAGATTTTCTGGATGGCCCCTTACCGGACTGATCCAACCACCACAGCGAGTTGGAGAGATGATGGCGAAAGGGGGGCGCACCGACCTTCTAGCAGTATGCTTGGTGTCCAATCCTCTTGTACAGGTTCAGGGGGCCCTACAATTGAGGGCGAACCAAAATGAAAACAAGCTTCTCCATGTGGCTTCCAAGGAAGGTCATGCAGATTTCTGCAAGCTGCTGATGGATCCAGAGGTGGCTGGACTTGAGTTCAGGGCCAGGGCGAACTCTGGCGACAGCTGGGCCTTGTGGGCGGCTGCCAATGAAGGTCACGCAGATGTCTGCAAGCTGCTGATGTATCCAGATGTGGCTGGACTTGAGTTCAGGGCCCTGGCGAACACTAGCGACAGCTGGGTCTTGTGTGAGGCTGCAACGAAAGGTCACGCAGATGTCTGCAAGCTGCTCATGGATCCAGAGGTGGCTGGACTTGAGTTCAGGGCCAGGGCGAACTCTAACGACAGCTGGGCCTTGTGGTCGGCTGCAAGGGAAGGTCACGCAGATGTCTGCAAGCTGCTCATGGATCCAGAGGTGGCTGGAATTGAGTACAGGGCAAGGGCGAACTCTAACGACAGCGGGGCCTTGCGTGAGGCTGCCAATGAAGGTCACGCAGATGTCTGCAAGCTGCTCATGGATCCAGAGGTGGCTGGAATCGAGTTCAGGGCCAGGGCGAACTCTATCGACAGCAGGGCCTTGGGGGGGGCTGCAAAGGAAGGCCACGCAGATTTCTGCAAGCTGCTGATGGATCCAGAGGTGGCTGGACTTGAGTTCAGGGCCCTGGCGAACTCTAACGACAGCTGTGCATTGTGGCTGGCTGCCAAGGAAGGTCAAGCAGATGTCTGCAAGCTGCTGATGGATCCAGAGGTGGCTGGACTTGAGTTCAGGGCCATGGCGAACTCTACCGCCAGCAGGGCCTTGTGGGCGACTGCGAAGGAAGGTCACGCAGATGTCTGCAAGCTGCTGATGGATCCAGAGGTGGCTGGACTTGAGTTTAGGGCCCGGGCGAACTCTAACGACAGCTTGGAATTGTGGGTGGCTGCCAATGAAGGTCACGCAGATGTCTGCAAGCTGCTGATGGATCCAGTGGTGGCTGGACTTGAGTTCAGGGCCAGGGCGAACTTTGGCGACAGCTGGGCCTTGCGGGTGGCTGCCATGGAAGGTCACGCCGATGTCTGCAAATTGCTGATGGATCCAGGGGTGGCAGGACTCAAGTTCAGGGCCAGGGCGAACTCTAACGACAGCTGGGCATTGTGGCTGGCTGCCAAGGAAGGTCACGCAGATGTCTGCAAGGTGCTGATGGATCCAGAGGTGGCTGGACCCAAGTACAGGGCCAGGG
The DNA here is from genome assembly GCA_022414725.1 of Microglena sp. YARC. NCBI lineage: Eukaryota > Viridiplantae > Chlorophyta > Chlorophyceae > Chlamydomonadales > Chlamydomonadaceae > Microglena > Microglena sp. YARC. The sequence goes on from CM039462.1 coordinate 108,491,741, forward strand.
CGAACTCTAACGACAGCTGGGCATTGTGGCTGGCTGCCAAGGAAGGTCACGCAGATGTCTGCAAGGTGCTGATGGATCCAGAGGTGGCTGGACCCAAGTACAGGGCCAGGGCGAACTCTAACGACAGCTGGGCATTGTGGCTGGCTACCAAGGAAGGTCACGCAGATGTCTGCAAGCTGCTGATGGATCCAGCGGTGGCTGGACCCAAGTACAGGGCCAGGGCGACCTCTGTCAACAGCTGGGCATTGTGTGAGGTTGCGAAGGCTGGTCACGCAGATGTCTGCAAGCTGCTGATGGATCCAGAGGTGGCTGGACCCAAGTACAGGGCCAGGGCGAACTCTGTCAACAGCTGGGCATTGTGGCTGGCTACCAAGGAAGGTCACGCAGATGCCTGATTGCTTTTGATAGATACAGAGGTGGCTGGACCCAAGTACAGGGCCAGCGCGAACTCTGTCAACAGCTGGGCATTGTGTGAGGCTGCAAAGGAAGGTCAAGCAGATGTCTGCAAGCTGCTGATGGATGCAGAGGTGGCTGGACTTGAGTTCAGGGCCCGGGCGAACTCTGTCAACAACTGGGCCTTGGGGGCGGCTACGAAGGCCGGTCACGCCAATGTCTGCACACTTTTGATGGATCCAGAGGCGGCTGGCCCCGAGTACAGGGCCATTGTGAATCTTGACAGCAGCTGGGTCTTGCCACCGTAGAGCAAGTATTTATCCACTGTCCTCAAACTTTCCAGCAATGTGTTCAGTTTCCTCAAGCGAAAATATCGCTGCGTGCCCAATAATTCCAGATATAGCAGAAATATTTGATTATGAGGCAGGAACGCTTTGAAAATGATTATTGATGCGCACGATGTGATCCAGCACTTTGACTTTTCAGGCTACTTTGAAGATGTAACTAACTTCTGTGTCTTTACAGTCCTTGAATGTTTTGTGTCAATCTCCTGAATTGACAAGATCGGTTACAAAACTTGATGAAACTTGAATTCCTTAATGTAAGAAAGAAAGACAATTTGCGCCTGTACATTTGTTCCTGCCTCCCGGAGGGATTTTGACTGGTTTCGGAGCCTGGTCTGGTCGGAATTGCAATTCCGCAGAGAGCTAAATCTCTGGTTGGCGAGTGAGTCGTTCGTACGGCTCTAACTTCTGCTTTGAAAATTCAAAAAAATCTCCGGGAGGAAGGAAAACCCATTCTGTACCGCGTGCAGATACTGCCAGGCAAGTGCCGCTTGCCGCTTGCAGATACCGCCAGGCAAGTGCCGCTTGTAGCCTGCATTCCAGGCAAGTGCCGCTTACCGCTTACCGCTTGCAGATACCGCGAGGCAAGTGCAACCAAGGGTTTATAGGGTTTATCACAACTCATTGTTTATTTATACCATCCAGTGCGCTTGCATGCATGTACACACATGTTCATCGAACATGCATTCGCACACGCAATCATCGTTACCACTCCTTACGTGTCCCCATGACATTCTTGATCGTATTGCCCTATTCTCTTCCAACCCCAAGATTGTATTAGTGTGTAAAACTCTGCACAACAGATTTTCTGGATGGCCCCTTACCGGACTGATCCAACCACCACAGGGAGTTGGAGAGATGATGGCGAAAGGGGGGCGCGCCGACCTTCTAGCAGTATGCTTGGTGTCCAATACTCTTGTACAGGTTCAGGGGGCCCTACAATTGGGGGCGAACCAAAATGAAAACAAGCTTCTCCATGTGGCTGCCAAGGCAGGTCATGCAGATGTCTGCAAGCTGCTGATGGATCCAGAGGTGGCTGGACTTGAGTTCAGGGCCCGGGCGACCTCTATCAACAGCAGGGCCTTGGGGGCGGCTGCAAAGAGAGGTCATGCAGATGTCTGCAAGCTGCTCATGGATCCAGAGGTGGCTGGAGTTGAGTTCAGGGCCAGGGCGAACTCTAGAGACAGCAGGGCCTTGTTGGCGGCTGCAAAGGGAGGTCATGCAGATGTCTGCAAGCTGCTGATGGATCCAGCGGTTGCTGGAATTGAGTTCAGGGCCCGGGCGAACTCTGTCAACAGCTGGGCCTTGGGGGCGGCTGCCCATGCAGGTCACGCAGATGTCTGCAAGCTGCTCATGGATCCAGCGATGGCTGGAATTGAGTTCAGGGCCCGGGCGAACTCTGTCAACAACAGTGCCTTGTAGGCGGCTGCAACGAAAGGTCACGCAGATGTCTGCAAGCTGCTCATGGATCCTGCGGTGGCTGGACTTGAGTTCAGGGCAAGGGCGAACTCTCACGACAGCAGGGCCTTGGGGGCGGCTGCCAAGGAAGGTCACGCAGATGTATGCAAGCTGCTGATGGATTCAGCGGTGGCTGGACTCAAGTTCAGGGCCAGGGCGAACTTCAGCGACAGCAGGGGCTTGTGTGAGGCTGCCAAGGCAGGTCACGCATATGTCTGCAAGCTGCTGATGGATCCAGCGGTGGCTGGACTCAAGTTCAGGGCCCTGGCGAACTCTAGAGAGAGCAGGGCCTTGGGAGCGGCTGCCAAGGCAGGTCACGCAGATGTCTGCAAGCTGCTGATGGATCCAGCGGTGGCTGGACTTGAGTTCAGGGCCCGGGCGAACGCTAGCGACAGCAGGGCCTTGCGTGAGTCTGCCAATGAAGGTCACGCAGATGTCTGCAAGCTGCTGATGGATCCAGAGGTGGCTGGACTTGAGTATAGGGCCCTGGCGAACTCTAGCGACAGCAGGGCCTTGGGGGCGGCTGCCTATGAAGGTCACGCAGATGTCTGCAAGCTGCTGATGGTTCCAGAGGTGGCTGGACTTGAGTTCAGGGCCCTGGCGAACTATAGCTACAGCTGGGCCTTGTGTGAAGCTGCAAAGGAAGGTCACGCAGATGTATGCAAGCTGCTGATGGATCCAGAGGTGGCTGGACTTGAGTTCAGGGCCCGGGCGAACTCTGTCGACAGCAGGGCCTTGAGGGCGGCTGCAAAGAAAGGTCACTCAGATGTCTGCGAGCTGCTGATGGATCCAGCGGTGATTGGACTTGAGTTCAGGGCCCGGGCGAACTCTAGCGAAAGCTGGGCCTTGTGTGAAGCTGCAAATGAAGGTCACGCAGATGTCTGCAAGCTGCTGATGAATCGAGTGGTGGCTGGACTGTTCAGGGCCCTGGCGAACTCTAGCAACAGCTGGGCATTGTGGGCGGCTGCCAAGGAAGGTCACGCAGATGTCTGCAAGCTGCTGATGGATCCAGAGGTGGCTGGAATTGAGTTTGAGTACAGGGCCCTGGCGAACTCTAGCGACAGCCGGGCCTTGTGGGCGGCTGCAACGAAAGGTCACGCAGATGTTTGCAAGCTGCTCATGGATCCAGAGGTGGCTGGACTTGAGAACAGGGTCAGGGCGAACCATATCACCAGCAGGGCCTTGGGGTCGGCTGCAAGGAAAGGTCACGCAGATGTATGCAGGCTGCTCATGGATCCAGAGGTGGCTGGACTTGAGTACAGGGCCAGGGCGAACCATATGAACAGCTGGGCCTTGCGTGATGCTGCCAATGAAGGTCACGCAGATGTCTGCAAGCTGCTCATGGATCCAGTGGTGGCTGGACTTGAGTATAGGGCCCGGGCGAACGCTAGCGACAGCTGGGCCTTGTGTGAGGCTGCGAAGGAAGGTCACGCCGATGTCTGCTTGCTTTTGATGGATCCAGCGGTGGCTGGACTTGAGTATAGGGCCCTGGCGAACTCTAGCGACAGCCGGGCCTTGTGTGATGCTGCCAATGAAGGTCACGCAGATGTCTGCAAGATGCTCATGAATCCAGCTGTGGTTGGTCTTGAGTACAGGGCCCTAGCGAACTCTATCGACAGCAGGGCATTGTGGGCGGCTGCCAAGGAAGGTCACGCAGATGTCTGCAAGCTTCTCATGGATCCAGCGGTGGCTGGACTTGAGTATAGGGCCCTGGCGAACACTAGAGACAGATGGGTCTTGTGTGAGGCTGCCAAGGCAGGTCACGCAGATGTCTGCTTGCTTTTGATGGATCCAGCGGTGGCTGGACATGAGTACAGGGCCAGGGCGAACCATATCAACAGCAGGGCCTTGGGGGCGGCTGCGAAGGCTGGTCACGCCGATGTCTGCAAGCTGCTGATGGATCCAGCAGTTGCTGGACTCAAGTACAGGGCCAGGGCGAACAATATCAACAGCAGGGCCTTGGGGGTGGCTTCAAAGGCAGGTCACGCAGATGTCTGCAAGCTTCTGATGGATCCAGAGGTGGCTGGAATTGAGTACAGGGCCCGGGCGAACGCTAGCGACAGATGGGCCTTGTGTGAGGCTGCAAAGGAAGGTCACGCGATGTCTGCAAGCTGCTGATGGATCCAGAGGTGGCTGGGCTTGAGTTCAGGGCCAGGGCGAACCATATCAACAGCAGTGCCTTGGGGGCGGCTGCAAAGGCAGGTCACGCAGATGTCTGCAGGCTGCTTATGGATCCAGCTGGGGCTGGATTCAAGTACAGGGCCAGGGCGAACAATATCAACAGCAGGGCCTTGGGGGCGGCTGCCAAGGCAGGTCACGCAGATGTCTGCAAGCTGCTGATGGATCCAGCGGTGGCTGGAGTTGAGTTCAGGGCCCTGGCGAACTCTAGCAACAGCAGGGCCTTGTGGGCTGCTGCCAAGGCAGGTCACGCAGATGTCTGCAAGCTGCTGATGGATCCAGCGGTGGCTGGAATTGAGTTCAGGGCCCGGGCGAACTCTGTCAACAGCAGGGCTTTGGGGGAGGTTGCCAAGGCAGGTCACGCAGATGTCTGCAAGCTGCTCATGGGATCCAGCGGTGGCTGGAATTGAGTTCAGGGCCCGGGCGAACTCTGTCAACAGCATGGCATTGTGGGCGGTTGCCAAGGAAGGTCACGCCGATGTCTGCACGCTTTTGATGGATCCAGAGGCGGCTGGCGAGTACATGGCCATTGTGAATCTTGACAGCAGCTGGGTCTTGCCACCGTAGAGCAAGTATTTATCCACTCTCCTCAAACTTTTCAGAAATGTGTTCAGTTTGCTCAAGCGAAAATATCGCTGCATGTGCCCAATAATTCCAGATGTAGCAGGAATATTTGATTATGAGGCAGGAAACGCCGATTGATGCGCACGATGTGAGCCAGCACTTTGACTTTTCAGGCTACTTTGAAGATGTAATTTATACCTTGAATGTTTTGTGTCAATCTCCTGAAGACAATATCTGCTGTATTGACAATTTGCACCAGTACATTTGTTCCTGCCTCCCGGAGGGATTTTGACCGGTTTCGGAACCTGGTCTGGTCGGAATCGAAATTCCTCGGAGAGCTAAATCTCTGGTTGGCGAGTGAGTCGTTCGTACGGCTCTATTAAGGTACTAGCTTACCCAAAGACTTCTGCTTTGAAAATTCAAAAGAATCGCCGGGAGGCAGGAACATCCATTCTATACCGCTTGCAGATACCGCCAGGCAAAGTGCCTCTTGCCGCTTGCCGCTTGCATGCCAGGAAAGTGAAACCCAGGGTTTATAGGGTTTATAGGGTTTATCCCAACTCATTATTTATTTATACCATCCTGTGCGCTTGCATGCATGTACATCGAAAATGCAGTCGCACACGCGATCATCGTTTCCATTCCTAACGTTTCCCCATGACATTCTTGATCGTATTGCCCTATTCTCTTCCAACCCCAAGATTGTATTAGTGTGTAAAACTCTGCACAACAGATTTTCTGGATGGCCCCTTACCGGACTGATCCAACCACCACAGCGAGTTGGAGAGATGATGGCGAACGGGGGGCGCTCCGACCTTCTAGCAGTATGCTTGGTGTCCAATCCTCTTGTACAGGTTAAGGGGGCCATACAATTGAGGGCGAACCAAAATGAAAACAAGCTTCTCCATGTGGCTGCCAAGGAAGGTCACGCAGATGTCTGCAAGCTGCTGATGGATCCAGAGGTGGCTGGAATTGAGTTGAGGGCCCGGGCGAACTCTATCGACAGCAGGGCCTTGGGGGCGGCTGCCAAGGCAGGTCACGCAGATGTCTGCAAGCTGCTGATGGATCCAGCGGTGGCTGGAGTTGAGTTCAGAGCCCTGGCAAACTCTAGAAACAGCAGGGCATTGGGGGCGGCTGCCTATGAAGGTCACGCAGATGTCTGCAAGCTGCTGATGGATCCAGGGGTGGCTGGAGTTGAGTTCAGAGCCCTGGCGAACTCTAGCGAAAGCAGGGCCTTGTGGGTGGCTGCACCGGCAGGTCACGCAGATGTCTGCAAGCTGCTCATGGATCCAGAGGTGGCTGGACTTGAGTACAGGGCCCGGGCGAACTCTGTCAACAGCTGGGTATTGTGGCTGGCTGCAAAGGAAGGTCACGCAGATGTCTGCAAGCTGCTGATGGATCCAGCGGTTGCTAGACTTGAGTTCAGGGCCCGGGCGAACGCTAGCGACAGCTGGGCCTTGTGGGCGGCTGCAACGAAAGGTCACGCAGATTTCTGCAAGCTGCTGATGGATCCAGAGGTGGCTGGACTTGAGTATAGGGCCCGGGCGAACTCTAACAACAGCAGGCCTTCGGGGCGGCTGCCAAGGAAGGTCAAGCAGATGTCTGCAAGATGCTCATGGATCCAGCGGTGGCTGGAATTGAGTTCAGGGCCAGGGCGAACTATAGCTACAGCTGGGCCTTGTGTGAGGCTGCAAAGGAAAGTCACGCAGATGTATGCAAGCTGCTGATGGATCCAGAGGTGGCTGGACTTGAGTTCAGGGCCCGGGCGAACTGTGTCAACAGCAGGGCCTTGAGGGCGGCTGCAAAGTCAGGTCACTCAGATGTCTGCAAGCTGCTGATGGATCCAGAGGTGGCTGGACTTGAGTTCAGGGCCCGGGCGAACTCTACGCACAGCTGGGCATTGTGTGAGGCTGCGAAGGCTGGTCACGCCGATGTCTGCTTGCTTTTGATGGATCCAGCGGTGGCTGGAATTGAATACAAGGCCAGGGCGAACTCTGTCAACAGCTGGGCATTGTGGGCGGCTGCCAAGGCAGGTCACGCAGATGTCTGCAAGCTGCTGATGGATCCAGCTGTGGCTGGGCTTGAGTTCAGGGCCTTGGCGAACTCTAGCGACAGCAGGGCCTTGGGGGCGGCTGCCAAGGCAGGTCACGCAGATGTCTGCAAGCTGCTGATGGATCCAGCGGTGGCTGGAATTGAGTTCAGGGCCCGGGCGAACTCTGTCAACAGCAGGGCTTTGGGGGAGGTTGCCAAGGCAGGTCACGCAGATGTCTGCAAGCTTCTCATGGGATCCAGCGGTGGCTGGAATTGAGTTCAGGGCCCGGGCGAACTCTGTCAACAGCATGGCATTGTGGGCGGCTGCCAAGGAAGGTCACGTCGATGTCTGCATGCTTTTGATGGATCCAGAGGCGGCTGGCCCCGAGTACATGGCCATTGTGAATCTTGACAGCAGCTGGGTCTTGCCACCGTAGAGCAAGTATTTATCCACTCTCCTCAAACTTTTCAGAAATGTGTTCAGTTTGCTCAAGCGAAAATATCGCTGCATGTGCCCAATAATTCCAGATGTAGCAGGAATATTTGATTATGAGGCAGGAAACGCTTTGAAAATTATTATTGATGCGCACGATGTGAGCCAGCACTTTGACTTTTCAGGCTACTTTGAAGATGTAACTTCTGTGTCTTTACAGTCCTTGAATGTTTTGTGTCAATCTCCTGAAGACAATATCTGTTGTATTGACAAGATCGGTTACAAAACTTGATGAAACTTGAATTCCTTAATGTAAGAAAGAAAGACAATTTTCAGCTGTACATTTGTTCCTGCCTCCCAGGGGGATTTTGACTGGTTTCGGAACCTGGTCTGGTCGGAATCGCAATTCCTCGGAGAGCTAAATCTCTGGTTGGCGAGTGAGTCGTTTGTACGGCTCTAACTTCTGCTTTGAAAATTCAAAAGAATCGCCGGGAGGCAGGAACACCCATTCTATACCGCTTGCAGATACCGCCAGGCAAGTGCCGCTTGCATGCCAGGCAAGTTCCGCTTGCCGCTTGCTGCTTGCATGCCAGGCAAGTGCAACCTAGGGTTTATAGGGTTTATAGAGTTTAACCCAACTCATTTTTTATTTATACCATCCTGTGCATAAAATTGTCAACGCTTCTAGTCTGATTTTATTTATACCATCCTGTGCGCTTGTACACACATGTTCATCGAACATGCAGTCGCACACGCGATCATCGTTTCCATTCCTAACGTTTCCCCATGACATTCTTGATCGTATTGCCCTATTCTCTTCCAACCCCAAGATTGTATTAGTGTGTAAAACTCTGCGCAAAAGATTTTCAGGATTGCCCCTTACCGGACTGATCCAACCACCACAGCGAGTTGGAGAGATGATGGCGAAAGGGGGGCGCGCCGACCTTCTAGCAGTATGCTTGGTGTCCAATCCACTTGTACAGGTTAAGGGGTCCCTACAATTGAGGGCGAACCAAAATGAAAACAAGCTTCTCCATGTGGCTGCCAAGGAAGGTCACGCAGATGTCTGCAAGCTGCTGATGGATCCAGATGTGGCTGAAATTGAGTTCAGGGCCAGGGCGAACTCTATCGACAGCTGGGCCTTGTGGGAGGCTGCAAAGGGAGGTCATGCAGATGTATGCAAGCTGCTGATGGATCCAGCGGTGGCTGGACTTGAGTTCAGGGCCCGGGCGAACTCTGTCAGCAGCAGGGCCTTGGGGGCGGCTGTCAAAGAAGGTCACGCAGATGTCTGCAAGCTGCTGATGGATCCAGAGGTGGCTGGACTTGAGTTCAGGGCCCGGGCGAACTCTAACGACAGCATGGTATTGTGGCTGGATGCAAATGAAGGTCAAGCAGATGTCTGCAAGCTGCTGATGGATCCAGAGGTGGCTGGACTTGAGTTCAGGGCCAGGGCGAACTCTAAGACAGCAGGGCTTGTGGCGGCTGCCAAGGAAGGTCACGCAGATGTCTGCAAGCTGCTGATGGATCCAGAGTGGCTGGAATTGAGTTCAGGGCCCGGGCGAACTCTAGCACAGCTTGGCCTTGCGTGAGGCTGCAAAGGAAGGTCACGCAGATGTCTGCAAGCTGCTGATGGATCCAGATGTGGCTGGACTTGAGTTCAGGGCCTGAGCGAACTCTACGCACAGCTTGGCCTTGCGTGAGGCTGCAAAGGCAGGTCACGCAGATGTCTGCAAGCTGCTGATGGATCCAGATGTGGCTGGAATTGAGTTCAGGGCCCGGGCGAACTCTACGCACAGCTGGGCATTGTGGGAGGCTGCCAAGGAAGGTCACGCAGATGTCTGCAAGCTGCTGATGGATCCAGAGGTGGCTGGCCCCGAGTACAGGGCCATTGTGAATCTTGACAGCAGCTGGGTCTTGCCACCGTAGAGCAAGTATTTATCCACTCTCCTCAAACTTTTCAGAAATGTGTTCAGTTTGCTCAAGCGAAAATATCGCTGCATGTGCCCAATAATTCCAGATGTAGCAGAAATATTTGATTATGAGGCAGGAAACTCTTTGAAAATGATTATTGATGCGCACGATGTGAGCCAGCACTTTGACTTTTCAGGCTACTTTGAAGATGTAACTTCTTTGTCCTTGAATGTTTTGTGTCAATCTCCCGAAGACAATATCTGTTGTATTGACAATTTGCACCAGTACATTTGTTCCTGCCTCCCGGAGGTATTTTGACTGATTTCGGAGCCTGGTCTGGTCGGAATCGCAATTCCGCGGAGAACTAAATCTCTGGTTGGCGAGTGAGCGAGTCGTTCGTACGGCTCTAACTTCTGCTTGGAAAATTCAAAAAAATCGCCGGGAGGCAGGAACGCCCATTGTATCCTTGGCGATTGTTTCGATTTGGTTTTTGAAACCGAGTATAAATGTTTTCTTCGATGATGTAGATATTGTTGTGTATTATTTCTGTCGTAGCTTTAGAAATTTCGATTCGTGTAGGAGACGTTCTGGCTCCTGTGATCCCTTCTCCCTCAGTCGGTACGGATCACTTCATACCTGGTAACATCGGAGGGTCCTTCTCAGTTTCTGGCGTCGACTTGTGCATCGTGAATTCGTTGCGTCGTGCGATCATCGCTTGTGTGGAGACCGCGGCGTTCGACACTGTGGTTCCTCCTGGGGGCGGTGGTGGTGGTGTTCGCGTACTTGAGAACACGTCCGTGATGCACAACGAGATGTTGGCTCTCCGTGTGTCGCTTGTGCCTTTGTGTCTGACTCCCAACGAGTTGGAGAACTTCGCCCCTGGCGACTACCAATGCACCTTGGCCGTGCGGAACACCGGGAATGAGGTGTTTGATGTGGTGAGCGGAGACTTTGTAGTTCGTGACGCGTCAGGCGTCTCGTTCCAGACGGAGCGTTTGAAGCGTCTGTTTCCTGTTGACCAGCGGTCGGGTGATAGTGTGTTACTTACTGTCTTGCGCCCCAACATCATGTGTGGCGGCGTCGGCGAGGCTGTAAACATCACGGCGACTGCGAGGCTTGGCTCCGGTCGGGAGCATGCGAGATATTCTCCAGTCTGCTCTTGCTATTTTCGTTACAAGGAGCCTGTTTTGGACGACGACTCGGTTCCCGACAAGTTCGATTTTTTTGTTGAGAGCGTGAACCCGAGCATGTCCCCTTACTACCTCGTTTTTCTAGGGTTCCGCTTCCTTGTCCGAGCCATCATTGATCTCTCGGAAGACGTCCGTGCCAAGCGCGTCTCCTTTGAGGACTCGACCGTCCCGGGTGGCGCGAGGAGCATTCTTTTTCCTGGTTTGGACCATACCTTGGGAAATTTAATACATGGGCTCGCGTATGACCTTTGGATTCGGCGCAGCGGGAAGTCCCGTGTGAGTTTCGTCGGCTACTTCAAGCGGCACCCTCTTGTGGACGACATAACATTTAAGATGCAGCTCGCGAGGCAGGACGAATCCCCTGAGGCATACTCGGATGTCTTATTGGAGGGGCTGTTGTATGTTCGGGAGCACCTGGAATCTCTGACTCTCGAGTGGATTCGTTTCTGTGGGCTCAAGGGCATGGGTTTGGTGGCCATTGAGATGTTCCTCACACGTTCTTACGCTGCTACAGTCAGCGGTGTGTCCTACAGTCAGCGGAACAGAAAATACTAAATAGTGCCCCTTGTAAAAGATATCTAGACAAAGTTTCGTATATGTGCGGGAGCACCTGGAATATCTGACTCTCGAGTGGATTCGTTTCTGTGGGCTCAATGGTACAGTCGGAGACGCAATTTGTGGGACGCCCTACCGCACGATGTTAGCCATCATCAGTTTGACTTTTCAGGGTACTTTGAACATGTAAATTCAGTGTCTTTAGATGCCTTGAATTTTTTGTGTTAATCACCTGAAGACAGTATCTGTATTGACAAGATCGGTTACAAATCTTGAATTGGTCAACTTTTCAGAATCCCCAAAATAGGTGTCCCAATATCAAATGTCCCTAGCTGTATTGGGTTTGGTGGCCATTGAGATGTTCCTTACACGTTCTTACGCTGCTATAGTCAGTGGGAAAGAAAAGAAATACTATAGACACATCGACCGCATGATGCAAGCACACCTCAGTCGACGACAGACAAAGATGGCGGAAAACATGGGAGTTCGCAAGACGTCGTCGTCTTCCGCAGATCATTCATTGCCTGTATCTGGTTTCAGGGGATATCATTCAAATTATACAGTTAAACACGTTTCGCGATTGGCGGCATATCTGAATGAATCATTTGTTGATACGTTATACACAGCGACCGTGCTACCGCATGGTAACTTTGCTTCATTTGTAAAATACGAACTTTGTAACATCTCTCTGAACCGATTATAACTAATACCGTACACCCAAGACCCATAGTATACAGCAGGGGATGATACCAATTGTATTTTACAAGTATTTTGTATCATGTTTTCGCGATTTAGTAGGTTGATATATGCTGGACAAAGAGTATCATTTACGTAAGTTACTGCAATTTCGTCCGGAGATGGAATTTGTGAAAAAGGGTAACGGGTTGTCACCTTTATATACTCATTAGTTTGTATGGGTGATGGAGATGGATGGAGACATTGGTGGTCGCGGTTGTGGTCTAGGAGATGGTGATGGCGATTTTGTGGTGAATGTTGTGGTGATGGTCGATTTCGTTGTGGTGCGTGGTCGATTTCTTGACCTTCTTCACCTTCTTGGAGTCTTGGGGGTCGAGGAGATGGTGATGGTGATTGTTGTGGTCGAGGAGATGGTGTTGGTGAATATGTGGTGAACTAGGTAGGTTGCAGTTCTCAAGAATGGGAGATTTATAATTTCCTGTCAGTACATTTTTTTGAAATTCTGCAACACTGTTTTGATTTCCACGAACGTAGTATTGCATACACACAAGAATATTGTTGTTAGATTCTGAATACGAAATACCGATACGATTTCTGTGGTAGCTTTCCAAACTAATTGTGTAAAATGACCAGTAGATGGAGAAAAACGGGGCGTATTGAAATCGTAGAAGTCAACTTCATCGTACCACAAACTTACCGACCTGGTATATAATGCGTTTAATTTATGGTATTTAAAGCTGAAAACGAAAACCAACCAAGTTCTCTCCATATCGACCTGAATCGCTATGTTCGAACTTATTTTCTTTCGCAAGGTAATCGGACCATGTTTGTGCGGATATTGAAATTGCTGGATTAACTGAAACTGGTGGAGAGCAGTGAATTCTTCTATAATCGTTTACTTGGTCGAGAATGCTTTGTTCATTTAATGGTAATATTATGCTTGTGCATGAACCAACTAGTCCAAGTATTATTGTTAACAAATATGGTATTTGCATGACATGCATATATTATATATGTGAGATTTTAAACGCAACATGCCCAAAATGCCAAAAATAAGTGTTGTTTTTGTTTTTCTTGTAAAACCAATAAACACAGAAGTTTTTAACACCCAAGTCATAAACCATTCTTAACGCCAATTTTCTAACGGCGATGTCGTTTATTTCCATCTGATATATGTTTCATTTTACTGTTCCGCCGACTGAAGACAGTATCGGTTACAAAGATTGAATGAATTGTTTTTCTGCGTTTTATGACAATTTTGTTTTGTACGTCGGTGTTGTAGTTTTGCAAGTTGTTACTCCAAAGAAAAATTTGGTCATCGAAAAATCGTTTTTGTATTCTATGCGTTGAAGATGCATATAATGCGCGGCTCCGATGAAAATCAATGATAACATAATTATGACTAATATATTGCTGATATCTTTTTGTATTTTTTGTAATTTATCTGTATCATCACCGCGTTCTGTTTGGATGGCTACGTGCTTTTTTAGTGTTTGGTCTATCAACAAAAGTCCTAATATTGGTGCAATAAAGTACCACTTTGACTTGGACATTATAATGAATATTGTGTATACAAATATAGTCTTGAACCATACAATCGATATGTGGTTTTTGTTGCTTGGGTCCAATATTGTAAAAAGAAAGAAAAATGTAGCGATTCCAATCAATGCACAACAAATGGATGCGAAACCATAATGCGTTGCAAATCACAGTTTAATAGTTTGGACAGGTGTCCGAACAAAACCCATAAGAAAATACTTGACAGTGCTGTGCTTGCGTCAAATGTTTGTTGAACATATTCTAAATACTTTTTAGAATAAAATTAAATAATGTCCTCCTCGGTCGTCGTAAAATGTCAAAATCAAGTACGCCAAAATACACGAAGAAATCAAACGCATCCTGCATGAAGACCACGCGGCAAAGGAAACGCACGAGCTGATCATGAAGTCTCCATGTGACTGACTCGACAGGATCCGCAGTGACGAGAGTGGTCGCAGTGTGACTCGACATCATTTTACTGTTCCGCCGACTGTAGTCTTTTAAAGGTGAACGGCGTGCTTCGGTATGGACACACGTTGTGGGCATGCATTGGGGTTACACATCGAGAACTAAAATGTTCTAGGATAGTGCTCACCCATCCTTGTTTGTGATACTTTCCAACCTTGTCTGCAATTGCCAATTCAAAACTAGTGAATGAAAACTTTTGCAGGAGCAGGTGCATGTGGTGGGGACGGAATCGCCTAGCTGAGTGCATGAGAGCCCATACTCCACCGTGTTTGCCCCGAACTCGTAAAACATGGGATAATACAATCGAGGAAGATGTAACAAGAGGCAACGAAAACTGTTCAAGTTGTTTGAGTCGATGGAGTAACACATGTGGATGCTCAGTAGCCTGCACAGTCGGATGTCGCTGGATGCCCATTTGCACAAACATCGCAAGGTGATAGTGTCTTCCTCATCGATGACCCGCTGTACTGCATCGTACTGTCCTTCCTCGTCGGTTTCTAGAACTGCACGATGCTGGCACACCATCTGAGTGTGTATGTCACACAGGTGCATGATGACACATAGAACATCGGCACTAAGATACATTGTTACACTCAGACCGGTCATAATGTACAGTATATTGAATGTAATCAGTATATTGTACTGTCCAACTGACACAGTAATTATACTTGACAACGTGGCGTTTCACCACTCCAAGAAGGTCAAAACACTTGCAGCTTCAAGGGGATCATGTGGGAGCTCCTATACACTCCTCCTACTCACATTGGTCGAGTCACATTACAATGTTTGTGTCCCGACTGTGGTGTCAAGCTGATGTCTGCAGTGCCTCTCATTATCACACCCGTATGGGGGCGGTGAACCAGAGAAACCTTGACATGATGGATCAAGTCCGAAACTGTTTTGAACTCTTATCTGCAACACACACCGTGTGCACTGGGTTGATCCAGGATAATACGTCGACTTAGCTTGTGAAATAGATCACGACACTTGCTTGAACACACCGAATTTCAGCATCTTGCGAATGCAAGCGATACATGCCTGCTTAATGTCATCTCCATAATTGCGTGAAAACACGGCATGCGTCAGCTTGGGGAAATCGCCCACCGCGGAAGCAACGTCAGCCATCACGGCACCAGATATCGAGCCAGCATGTGCAATTATGACATCGAGGGGCAGGTCTTTGAGATCGATGCATAATTTTGTAATGAAGCCGGTAAGCTTGCGGTTGAGCAGAGCGTGCGTAACCCAAGAATATCGTCTGTTGTGCATGACACCACCAACTGACCATTGGGCACCAGCTTGTCGTGCAGCTGACCCTTGGGCACAACACTTGCGCAGCACTTGAACACATGTGCAAGATCTTGAGACGACATGATGTGGTCATCCAATTCATCAAACGATGCCTTCCGCATGGAGACGCACGAGAGTCGTGCAGCCTCCTTGTCCGCGATTACTTTTGCTGTTGCGAGTTCGCAAAGCTCGGTGTAGCAAGAATAAGAAGAACTGTCGCCGAAACAACCCGCATCCTTTCGAAGGAACTCCCGCGCACGCGCATACACATCGGCGCTCCAGAGAAATGTGAGGTCGTAGGTGAGGTCGACATATCGTTTGTACATGCCAATTGTGATGGAGGGCAGTCCCCAACAAATATACGAAACAACCTCTGGACCCAACCCCTTCAGGTCATTCTTAACAGCAAAATCGCAAATAGTGTTTTCCCGTAGACATGTCTGACAAATGCGTGTGCCAAACTGCCAATACACTTTGGAAGTATTCGGGTGAGTGCACACCACTCACATCCGCGTCCGAGAATCAGCATTACCGCGTTTCGATACGAGCATTTCACATCACCTCCACACACTTTTCTGCTGAAGATCCTGCAGACCAATTGGAAAACAGTTTCCCATATGTCCTCGCCGACGAAGGTCGCGCTCTCCTGACTCAACATACATACGCTCACAAGCGGGCGCAATGCCGCACGAACCGTCTTCAAAGGGGAGCCTGTGGGCAGGAGTCTCAATGATTCCACAACGCAACAGCATATCTGGGACAATATTACATCCACCAATACATTGGGAATATCAGGTATCCTTGATTCAGACATTGTCATTGGTGGTGTCTTCTTCAACAAAGCGGGACACCTTTATATGAATTGCAGCTTGGAAAGCTGCTAAAAATATGGTCGAATCGACTTCTCTCAGAAACGCTTGGGAGGGGAAGCGAAGCGAAGCGCCAACCAATATAGCATCGCGCGAGTCACTGTCTCACTCATCCTGTTTGTCACCACAGGCTTCGCCATACCAGCGTAATTCCAAAACGGGCTAACATACCATTGAAACGGTGGCTTCGCCACCTCAAAGTACTCGGCACCCACATCTCTTCGTGGCTGGATTCTGGAATCGTAAACCAATGTACATGAGCAGTGTCGCCTGCATCCACGCACGCTTGTGCATCTCGAACATGGATGGCAAAAATGAGCTGGGATCCATTGGGGTACTGCGAGAGCCTCTTGCAGAACGGATGGCTGGTCCGGCGACTTGACACAAAAATTCAAGGCATCTAAAGACACTGAATTTACATGTTCAAAGTACCCTGAAAAGTCAAACTGATGGCTAACATCGTGCGCATCAATAATCCTTTTCAAAGCGTTACTGTAATCAAACATACAAACCCTAAAATCAATATCTCATACACATCTTCGTTGTGTGGTTACTATGTGTCTACCTCATGCTATTCAAGTATGTATATAGCCACCACTTGGATGAGAACCGTATCACAATGATACTGTATTGTTGTCTTATTGTATTAATTTCTCACATCACATTTGCACATTTGCCCATTGCCCATTTGCCCATTGCCCATTTGCACATTTGCACATTTGCACATTAATACATTAATATAAACATACATACCCTAAAATCAATATGTCATACACATCTTCGTTGTGTGGTTACTATGTGTCTACCTCATGCTATTCAAGTATGTATGTTGCCACCACTTGGATGAGAACCATATCACAATGAACTGTATTGTCACCTGTCTTATTGTATTAATTTCGCATCACAGTTTGCCCATTTGCCCATTGCCCATTTGCACATTTGCACATTTGCACATTAATACATTAATACAAACATACAAACCCTAAAATCAATATCTCATACACATCTTCGTTGTGTGGTTACTATGTGTCTACCTCATGCTATTCAAGTATGTATGTTGCCACCACTTGGATGAGAACCGTATCACAATGATACTGTATTGTTGTCTTATTGTATTAATTTCTCACATCAAGTTGCAATTTGATTGCCCATTTGCACATTGCCCATTTGCACATTTGCACATTTGCACATTAATACATTAATACAAACATACAAACTCTAAAATCAATATGTCATACACATCTTTCTCAGTTTTCGTGTGGTTACTATGTGTCTACCTCATGCTATTCAAGTATGTATGTTGCCACCACTTGGATGAGAACCGTATCACAATGATACTGTAATTGTTGTCTTATTGTATTAATTTCTCACATCAAGTTGTTTGCCCATTTTGCCCATTGCCCATTTGCCCATTGCCCATTTGCACATTTGCACATTTATTTTAAATACATTAATACAAACATACAAACTCTAAAATCAATATCTCATACACATCTTCGTTGTGTGGTTACTATGTGTCTACCTCATGCTATTCAAGTATGTATGTTGCCACCACTTGGATGAGAACCGTATCACAAAGATACTGTATTGTTGTCTTATTGTATTAATTTCTCACATCACATTTGCACATTTGCCCATTGCCCATTTGCACATTGCCCATTTGCACATTTGCACATTTGCACATTTGCACATTAATACAAACATACAAACTCTAAAATCAATATGTCATACACATCTTCGTTGTGTGGTTACTATGTGTCTACCTCATGCTATTCAAGTATGTATGTTGCCACCACTTGGATGAGAACCGTATCACAATGATACTGTATTGTTGTCTTATTGTATTAATTTCTCACATCACATTTGCACATTTGCCCATTGCCCATTTGCACATTGCCCATTTGCACATTTGCACATTTGCACATTTGCACATTAATACAAACATACAAACTCTAAAATCAATATGTCATACACATCTTCGTTGTGTGGTTACTATGTGTCTACCTCATGCTATTCAAGTATGTATGTTGCCACCACTTGGATGAGAACCGTATCACAATGATACTGTATTGTTGTCTTATTGTACTAATTTCTCACATCACATTTGCACATTTGCCCATTTGCCCATTGGATTGCCCATTGCCCATTTGCCCATTTGCACATTTGCCCATTAATACATTAATACAAATACAAACCCAAATCAATATCTCATACACATGTTCGTTGTGTGGTTACTATGTGTCTACCTCATGCTATTCAAGTATATATGTTGTCTTATTGTATTAATTTCTCACATCCCATTTGCACATTAATACATTAATTATTTTGTTCGATCCGAGAAGCTTGGGTGGGTGGGGATGTGCGCTCGATTCTGTATAAAGTGAAAACGATAATACATTGCATTACTAATTAAACACCCGATATGTCATCCCTCGATGTTCTTCTGGCGGCGGCACATGTCAAGAACTTCCCTGCCCCCACCGAGGCAACCCACGGTGCTATGGGGGACCCCATGTTCGGTTCGTTCGCGATCCCTGATGGTGGACCTCAGGCACAGGCGTTCCGCGAGGCCTACGTGCACGCACTCAGGGATGAGGGTCGACCCATGTCTATCGTCGAGGCCCACACAGACACCTCGCCCGTCATCGTTGACCTGGACATGCGAAAGACAACCCCAGAGCGCATCTACACACAGATGCACATCGAGAATTTCATGGACGCGCTCGTGGCGGCCACCAAGTACTTTGTAGACCAGCAGCACATGGACGTTGTGATCCTCGAGAAGCCAAATCCAAGACTCGACAAGAAACACTTAGGGGTGTACAAAGATGGTCTACATGTGTTCATGCCAAATGTCATCACACACCCAGAGATCCAACTCGCCATCAGAGAGCACTTCGTCAACGATGTGACCGAACACATGGCGTTCTAGAGCACCATTTGCATTCCTGGACAAACCGAAATGGATCCCGGGAAGATATATGACGAAAGCGTAATCAAACGGGGCGGCAGGTGGTTCTTGTACAGATCGAAGAAACCGGATGAGGCCCACCCGTGGAAAGTCACTGCCTGGTACCAATTCGATATTGCCGCAGGCTCGTTCGCGAAACGTGACGTACAGCAAATGGATCTCGATACACTCGTGCAGAATCTGAGCATCCGTGTGCATCCGAAGGGGGGCCACAGCCCATACACCAAACACGGCCAGGAGGAAATGGTGATCCGTGGTGACGACAACTTGTCGGAGCCTAAGAAGACTTTCGACTCGCATCATGGAATGGATGTGGAATTCTTCTACAATCTCGTGGACATACTCGATGCACATAGAGCCAGCGGATCCGATTCATGGCTGAAGATCGGGATGGCGTTAAAGAACACAGTGGACACGGGCACCGACACTCAGCGCCTCGAGATCTGGAAGGCTTTTGCAAAAAAATGCCCCTCAAAGTTCTGTGACACCAATCACGAAAAGGTGTGGGCCAATCTTAAGCCGCAAAAGATCACTCTAGGGACACTATGCTTCCTTGCCAAGGAGGATGACCCGATGGGGTACGCTGAATGGATCCGACAATTGGACACCAACGACAACAAACTGGGTGTGAAACTCGACAAGGATCGCATCATCAAGGACCTGAAGGTAAAGCTAATCAACTTGCACATTGATAACATGATATTATTGGATGTCGTACACGATAGCATCGAGTTCAATATGGAAAACGGAGCGAAAGGAGCCATCCATAAGAACCAATACATGGTGGAGGTCGATGACAAATATTATGGATCGCTGATCGACAAGTTCCCGATCCACGAAGACCCGGGGTTCATGAAGAACGTGCCTAGCGACAAAGGCCCCTACGAATGCGAGCTGCGGACAATGGATGGCAAAACAATTAGCAGTGCCATTGTGAAGAGCACCGACGTGCAAATCGCATTAATGAATATGGGAAGTGAAAGCCAATATGTAAATGTGCAATCCATCACGTGCAACGCATGCAAGATCCGAGACAAGCAGGTCATCAACACAATCCATAACATGATCTTCAAGGCTCAAGAGTCCCACGCGAAGAACATGTATGGCATCACGCAGAACATCTTCCTGGTCAACAACACCATCAACATCCACGTGGGGGGGGGAACTGATGATGACTCATTGTCGTCGTCCTCAATCACTGATGATGTGCTGGCGGAGAAGTTAATGGAGGCCTCACCTGAATTCTTCAGCCGAATCAAGTTTGTGCCAGAAATCAAGAAGAAGGAATGTGTTGGCGACATGTATTACTGTAACCCTGCTACCAATCGTTGGTCAAACTGCAGCAACATGAGGATTAGCAAAGTAATAAAAATCGAGTTAAAATCCAAATTCCCTGTTGAGAGGAATAACAAGACGAATGAGAAGATTCGGAGGTTTGTCGACACAATTAGAGGACGTTCTGCGTTCCTTCAATCCGTTGCATCTCTCGTCCTTGACGAGACATTCGCTGATAACCTCGATATCAACCCGGATCTCTTTGCAGTCAACAACGGCGTCTTTGACAGCTCGTCAAGGGACACTGTAGTGTTCCGAAAAGTCGAGATGAACGACAACATTAGTAGGTGCGCAAAGTGGGATTACCAGGGAGAGGACAACCACCACCTCAAGCGATGCAGGGATGAACTCGATGATTTCTTGCGGAAGCTCATGCCTGTTGACGAGGAGCGCGACGTCGTCCTCGCATTCTTTGCATGACTCCTGTCCGGTCGCCGCAAGGAAAAGAAATTCCTAGCCTTCACCGATAAGACATCTGGTGACAACGGGAAGAGTACCCTTATGGCTCTTTTTGGTAGCTTTTTTGATGAGTACGGGAGCAGCAATGGGACAATTTTTTTGACAAAGGGGTCGTTCGCCCGGAGCCGCGATGACCATGACGCGGGTCTCAAGCCAATGAAGGGCGTGAGGCTACTCGTGGCCAAAGAAATGAAACCCAACATCGCGCTGGACGAGGCGTTGATCAAGCGCATTGTGGGGGGGGAAGGTGTGCGTGTTTGCGGGCGCTCGTGTGGCACCGGGAACTCTTTCGACTTCATGTGGCAGGCTGGTGTAGTAATGATCTTCAACGAAGGCGATTGTCCCAAGTTCGACGGAGGAGACAACGCATTTGTCAAGAGAATGGTTGTTGTCCCTATGCGCTCAAATTTCTTGATACACCCCGACCCACATCGTGAGCACGAGTTTGAGCGCCGCGACGACCTTGCAGACATCCTACCAACCTGGAGGTCTGCGCTGGCGCAGCTGCTCATCGAGCACTTTCGCCGACCGGGGCGCTCCAGCATCTTCGACACCCTGCCGGTCTCGATGACCGATTGGAAGTCTGGTATTGCGAACAGGACCAACCCCCTGACCGATTGGCTAGAGGAGGTGGTTGAGGTGACGGGGGCGTCTTCGGACGCGGTGTGGATCGGGGACCTCAAGATCCGTTGGAAAGAGTCCCATTATGGACACGAGACATCTTCAGTTTTCAGCACTAAGCTGGTCAAGGCGTTCTTTGTGGGCAAACAGGGAACCGAGTGGAAAGAGTCTGCAAGAATCGAGAAGAAGGTTAAAAATGGAGTGATCAAGGGATATAAAATTGTTGATGGTTAGGCACGATTTTTTTGCAACACTCGACGTGCATACATACTACATGTGGCGGTCGAATCCTGTTAATCGATGATGATCCACATTGTTTGGGTTCATGCTTTCGCATATTTAGCATACAGTACGGTGTTGTTGCTTGTCCCCATTCTCACACATGCCGCGGAAGCTTTCGCATCATTTGCGCCCGCCTCGTCCACTCGTCCTCGAATGAAGTGTAAACAACACAGCGGACCCTTCTTCATTGCCAGCACACTTCACATACACTACTTCTTTATTGTTCATGTTATTGCGTCAGAGGACGCGATGCTCATTCCAGATGTAATAAAAGACAATTGGTACAAGGGAGACTACGGTCTGGGCCAGGTCGCGCACTTCTTGTTGAAAGGGTCCGTGAAGAAGACTGGGGCTGGCCGCGGGAGCTACTACACATTCGAGGAGGACACGTGCCAGTGGGTCAAGGTGGATGAAGGGAGGGTGAAGAGCGTGGCGGTCGAGGCCATGGAGGCGGCGCTGAGGGATGTGGACGCCTGGATATCAACCTCGATGATGGTAGCGGACCTGGATTTGAAGAGAAGGGAAGTTTTAAGGCTGATCCGGTACACAAGGTCTCATCGCGGAGTGACAAACGTGATGGCCTTCGCAGGCCCGATGCTGAGGGACGAGACGTTCGAGCAAGGCCTGAACATCATCATGGTGGGTGGGGGAAATGACACTGACGATGATGATGATGACCCGTCCTCCATCACAGAGGATGTTCTTGCGGAGAAATTCATGGAGGCCACCCCAGAATTCTTCAGCCGAATCAAGTTTGTGCCAGACTTCAAGAAGGAGGAATGTGTCGGCGACATGTATTACTGCAACCCTACTACCAATCGCTGGTCAAACTGCAGCAACATGAGGATTAGCAAAGTAATCGCAACCGAGTTAAAATCCAAATTCCCTGCTGAGAAGAATAACAAGACGAATGAGAAGATTCGGGGGTTTGTCGACACGGTTAGGGGACGCAAAACGTTCCTTCAATCCGTTGCATCTCTCGTCCTTGACGAGACATTCGCTGATAACCTCGATATCAACCCGGATCTCTTTGCAGTCAACAACGGCGTCTTCGACAGCTCTTCGAGGGACACAGTAGTGTTCCGAAAAGTCGAGATGACCGACAACATTCGTAGGTGCGCAAAGTGGGATTACCAGGGAGAGGACAACCACCACCTCAAGCGATGCAAGGAGGAGCTCGATGACTTCTTGCGGAAAGTCATGCCTGTGGACGAGGAGCGTGACGTCGTGCTTGCATTCTTCGCGGGGCTCCTGTCCGGTCGCCGCAAGGAGAAGAAGTTCCTCGCCTTCACCGACAAGACGTCCGGGGACAACAGCAAGTGCACACTTATGGCCCTACTGGGGAGCTTCTTCGACGAGTACGGGAGCAGCAATGGGACAAAGTTTATGACAAAGGGATCTTTCGCCAGGAGTCGTGATGACCATGACGTGGGACTGAAGCCAATGAAAGGAGTGAGGCTACTGGTGGCCGAAGAAATGAAACCCAACATCACGCTGGACGAGGCGTTGATCAAGCGCATTGCGGGGGGAGAGGGTGTGTGTGTTTGCGGGCGCTCATGTGACACGGGGAACTCGTCCGACTTCATGTGGCAGGCTGGGGTTGTTCTTGTCTTCAACGAAGGCGATTGTCCCAAGTTCGACGGAGGAGACACCGCATTCGTCAAGAGGATGGTTGTTGTCCCAATGCGCTCCAACTTCTTGATACTCCCAGACCCACAGCGCGAGCACGAGTTTGAGCGCCGCGCCGACCTTGCCGACATCCTACCAACCTGGAGGTCTGCGCTGGCGCAGCTGCTCATCGAGCACTTTCGTCGACCGGGGCGCTCCAGCATCCTCGACAACCTGCCTGTCTCGATGACCGATTGGAAGTCTGGCATTGCGGACAGCGCCAACCCCTTGGCTGAGTGGCTAGAGGAAGTTGTTGAGGTGACGGGGGCTTCTTCGGACGCGGTGTGGATCGTGGACCTCAAGGGTCGGTGGAAAGAGTCCCACTATGGACACGAGGCATCCTTCAGCACCAATTTGGTCAAGGCGTTCTTTGCGGGAAAACAGGGAACAGAGTGGAAACAGACTGCAAGAATCGAGAAGAAGGTCAAAAAGGTAGTGATCAAGGGGTGTAAAATTGTACCTCATACATGTGGCGTGTTGTGAAGAGCTTCTGCATCCTCGGCTTCTCCTCGTCCATCAGATCGACATATTGTTCCCCTGATGGGATGCTGCAGGTGGATCCCTCTGCCCCACCACTTCTCTTCAGAATAAAAAAAATGATTATTAAGCAGAAGTTCGCTTCATAGATGGTGTTGCAAAGAGCGCACTCATCTTCTCACATGTCGCTTTCGATATATGCGTCTGTACCGCTGCACCTCACGCACATATCTGTTTTACTTCCTTTGCATGTCGTCACTGCAAGGTGCCTCCACACTCCATCGGATTCTGTATTTGGATCCATCTGCCCCGCTTCGCGGGCCCCACAATTTCCTTCACAATAAATAATGTTGTTCAAAGTCGTAGACAAACAAACACACTAGACGGATACTACTTTTACAAAAAGCATGTACGACCCACCATCCCAATAGTGATACTGTTGAGTACGTTGTTCTTCATGTTTTGTTGTCACTTCTTGCTGAGGTTGTTGTGACTATCCTCGACCGGTTTGTCAACGTTCTTTGACTTTTCAATGATTTTGTCAACCTTCGTCAACAATTCAAGCAGGACAAAGCAAATTATAGTGAAAAGCCACATGGTCAATGTAACATTCCTCTGCGCTTCGCACGATATATAATGGGCGTTCCTACTTCCCGGCGGATTTTGCTGTCTACATGTGCATGTGGCTGAGCGCTTACATCAGATGTTGATGTGTTTGTCAATAATGTGCATTCTCACACCGTCTCTACTTTTGCACGTCTTTTTGCAAACCGGACAAACACAACTCTCTTTCTCGATACTGGATTTTTCTTCCCTGTCGATAAGACACTTCTCCACCATCTCTTTCTTGAGACGTGCCTTCTGCACCTTCTGGATACGAAACCTATCCTCTCTCTCTTTCTTGAGACGTGCCTTCTCCTCCTTCTCTATACAAAACTTATCCTCTCTCTCTTTCTTGAGGCGGGCCTTCTCCTCCTTATCGATACGAAACTTCTCCGCGGAAGCGATGTAGGTAGCATGGGGCGCGTTGAGAATCTTGAACTCGGTATCGAATATCACGGTCGCACCGGGAATCGCATGTGGCCACTCACAGATCTTATCCCACGTCACAGAAACGGCATCCACACGCGCAGACAGTCCACTCTCTGCATCTTCGAGTGTGGATCGCAGGGATGCCAGGGACTCCGCGTCGCGAGTGCGCTTGAGGATCTGGTAGAATACCGTCTCGATATTATTGAGGACTTGGACAGGAATTCGAGGCTGGCGAGCACGCCACACTTTCCTGGTGTCGGAAACGATACACTCTGCCTTCAGATGAAAGACAGATGATTGCAGGCTTTCAGGTATGTCAAGGACATCGTCAAGATCGTGTGTATCAGCCCACTGCTTCATGGCTTCCGACTTGGCAGACGAACTCAGCTCATGAGGATCGATGTGGTGGTAATTGTCGTACTCGTACTCATACTCGTCGCTGTCGCTGTCGCTGTGGCTGTCATACTCCTCATCACGCTCGCGTCTGGCATCTTCCCAAAGATCGTCTAGAATTGAAGCGTACTCAGTGTGGCTGTGAAAGAACTTCATCTCAAGCATCGAGACAGCGATGTCCTCTGGATGTCCGTCGTCGTTGTCAACAAAACCTGTGCACAAACGAGAGTCACTGCAAAGTTCACACCCTCGATCCTCGAGAGCCTTCTCCAAAATGTGAAGGCGAGTATTTGTAGCAATGATGTCTGCAGCGACTTTCACAGCACCCCCCCCTCTTCCAGAATTCACGTACAAATCTCTGGCCCTGCATGCGGATTCCGAAACGGAGAATATCCTGGAATCCAACGTCATGTCACCAAGCTTATTGGAAAGCAACGTCTCCCGAGAGGTACGTCGCTCATCCGCAGAGATGGCGGGGACTCGAATACGTGTATGGGATGATGCATGCTTCTCAAGCGCAACCCGAGCCACGTCGCGGATAAGATATAAACGCATCGGTGCTGCTGACCGATACATCGGATTTTGTTTGAGTTCGCAACTCAGCGTCTTGAGATCACTCTCGGTCAAGCGATACTCTAACTTGGCCTTTGACACACTCATGCGTGCGCAGCGCATATCCCTCATTTCTGAACGGAATTTGGCAGACAGGATGCACCCTCTAGGGGGGCGAGCGACAACTTCCGCCTCCATCAGCCTCCTCCACAATGCGGCTTTGACACCAGAAACCATCAGTCCACGATCTCGACACGCCTTCTTTAGAACATCCGCTTTGCTTGCCTCTGAAAGACCCTCGTGAATACGCATCCTCTCGAACTCTTCATCTTTCACAAGGTTTCCATCAGGCTCCAACTTCTCTTGCACCGCAATACCAAGCTCTGTGAACCCTACGTTTCCCACCAACATGAGGTTCGCGGCGTCCTCTGAGACGTCGCATAATCGTTGGTATTTATCATCACTTTTTGATAAATGCAACGCGATGATGTGGAGTGGGCCTGCAGGGAGAAGTTCCATGATTTGTTACACTCAGACCGGTCAATAATGTTACAGTATATTGAATCAATTCCAATTCTCTATGTACAACTTGGACAGACGGTCGATTGTTGTACACATGTGCACATTGCTGCAAAGTTTGAGGAGAGTGGCTATACTTGCGAATGTAAGCCACATGACAGTGAGTCCGCAGGTTTTTTTGGGCTTTTTTTGGGGGTTTTTACCATCCACTCAGCTTAATACGGCGTACACTATACCTGCTATCATCGATATGGCCTGGAAACAGATGCACGCGCTTGGTGCGTCGGCCCCCGTGAACGGTCGGTTGTGCCACTCTGGGTTCAGTGTGAAGAGAAGGTCTATGGACCCGCACACGACGAGCACGAGGATGATCAAGTTTCTCTGTGTGGGCGAACACCACCATGAGCGAGGTCTCCCAACGATCACAACCAATGCGATAAGGAATGCGACAACCGCTAAAGCGTCCTTCATGTACCCATTAGATGCGAGGTTGTTGTTGTTATTATCACTCCTTGTCATTGTTATCAAATAAGTGGGAAATAAAGTGGGTTCGAACCGAAATGCTCAACATCCGGCTACAGTCGACGACGGAATAATGAGAGAATATCGAGACTCATTTAATTAACATCCCAGTTACGTTCGCTTCGCTGTGTGTAGTCGTAATCGTATTCTCCTTCAGTTCTCAAAGCCGCCCATGATCGTTTACATGATATGATTTGTTTTGTTTTTAATTGTGTAAAATGAAAAGCGTATACCTCGTGCATGATAGACCGGATTTGCTTCATGAGCATTTTCCAATTGTTGTTGCAGTGGTTGATGTAGAGAACTTGAACAGGGGCACTGCATCGGTGATTGATGATGGACAATTATCAGAGATCCGAGCCGCTGAGAATATGTTGCTGCCATTTGCCATCCTGATTGTACCCACATGGCACTTCTCCCACTGATCGCACCATCAACGTAGGGCACCTGCCTGAACAATTGGTGACAAGAAACGGAACAATTTACAATATGGCATGGGACAATACAGTATCTCCGAAATGCACTTTACAACTCATTGGGCGTTTGACCGACGTATGGGGATATGAGTGTAATGGAAAGTACATGAGCGGAATCACATGGACTGTTGATCGGATCTACGTGGAATCCGATCCTACCAAGAGCTTCCCTCACGAATAACCAAGCCGAATTTTACCGTGCAACTAAAAGGCAACCCAACATCAGGTGTGATCGTGGTGCGCCCGGTGAAACTCTTTATTGTCGTAGTGTCGCCGACATTCAAGTCCTCGTCCACCATGTCACACCACGAAGGGGGCCATCATCCTCGATTATTGCTTCGGTCCTCAATGTTTTTCCATTTAAACTGATGGTTTCCATCTGCAAGAACAAAAACACCCTCATTCAGCCCCGATTTGCAGCAAGCTCAATACGTACAATAAATCATGGTGATGCACGATATGGCAACTTATTCACGTACTACTTGAACATTGTAGGATGGGATGCGATGGAGTTTACAAACATCATGTTTCAGGTACACTGCCGTGGTACGGAGAAGCTTACTGCTACAGTCGGCGGAACAGTAAAATGAAACATCCCAATAAACGGCGTCGACAGAAGTTATAGTGTACGAGTTGATGGTCCTACAAAATGGCCCGTCCAGCAAAGAAACCTCCTTTCATGACGCATTGCACATCAACAAAGACCCCGTGTTCTTTTGGGCCACGGTACCGGGGAAGAGGCGATCGCTTAAGTGCGGCTGGTCCTTAAATGGACACTCTCGAAAGTACCGACAAAAGAACGATACGGAGTCTGCAGGATGGAGAGCCGTGATCTAAAAAAGAACCACGATATTCTCGTTAACATCCTGCAATTGTTTGATTCAAAATCGTTTTGGTGTTCCACTGCCCCGTGGGTTGCTACACCATTAGGTTACACCGTAAGGTGTGCCGTACACGAGGCGGTTTCATTTTAGTATTCCGTTGACTGTACTACAGTCGGAGGCGCAATTTGTGGGACGCCCTACCGCTTTGACAATCTTCTTGAAATGTTTCTTCAGAGAGGGATGTTTCAAGCGCAGGTACTTGATAACGACCCTGTCCACGTTTGCCCAGACGCTGTTGCACGCCATCGTCGCCATTTGTATTGAGACGTCTGTGATTACTTGTCCCCAAGGACGAACGTCCACCTTCACGTAGCCTGCAGGTCTTAGGGCGTCGAAAGCAACCATGGTATCATTGAAGCTCTGGCCAGAGTATCCTTTCGAACATTGGAGGTCGATACCGCAAGGAGGCGTTTTGATATTTTCAACACTAATTGTTGCGAATAGTCAATCATCGGGCCTCTGCATTTGCAGACAGAACATCTCGAAATACCTAGCTCATCTAGATACTTCGGTAAAGAAAGGCTTTTGCAGAATGATATTGTTCCGCCTCCGCATTGTCTTGAGATATCCGGTCTTTCCATGTTGTACAGTTGTTCTCAAATAAAGTGGGACACACCTTATAATCATCCAGACTGCAGATCGTTGCGTTTGGCAACGTTGGGGGGTGCAGCAGGTTGAAGAGGTTCTCGAAGATATTCCGAGTCGCCTCTGTGGTAAACTGTTCAACCGTCTGTGTCCCATATCAGTATCAGGTGTTGTGGGTTTTTTCGAGGAACCTCTCGGCGCGTCTCGGCAAAACGCGAGAGGTCTCTCTCTCTCCCAAAGACTTGGTGGAGTGTTAAGCATTAGGATGTTCCTGGAAGCGTTCACTGAACTCATCGACGTCCTCCATGATAACGTTTTTGCGGCTACGAAGCTCAAAAAGAATAGCTTGTAGAGGCCACAAGTCCGCCTAGAGATTGGTGTCGCCCCCAGACCTTTCCAATCACCAAACCCGACGAGTACCTTCGTGCCTCTTCTCCCTCGGAGCTACGAAGTCAGCAATCTCAACAATGAGTTTCTGTTTCTTGCAGTACCTGCGAAAGCGGAGGTTTCTGTACCCCCTCGAAGCACGATGGGCAAGAAGAATTGGGGCGGCACCCATGTAGAATCTGGCGTACGCCCCAATCTGTTGAGACATCGAGAGTCTCTATCCGGAATGACATCCGGAAGATATCAGCCGATTCGAGGTTCCAAACGTCAGTTTGACGCTGAGTTGTATGTACGATTTATGTACTACGTGCATCATTTATAAGGACGAGGACGATAGGCTAAAGGCAGAGGGACATTCTGGGTCTGTCCCGTGCGGCTTTCGTTGGAATATCTTGGTGTAGTGCAGAAAATTGACGTTTACATTGATGTAAAAAAATTGAATGCAAATCGGTAGTATCCAAATGACAACTCTACAACAACAATGTCTGACTATTCGTTATTATTAAATCTCGAAAACCCAGACAGTTTGTCAATCCGACACAGTTTGGAAGCCTAGGCCCAGACACTATTAGAAACCTACGCGGTTCTGGAAGCCACTCCAACTTCGAAGAAGCCACCAATTTAGAAGAAGCTCAAAGCACAAGAAGATCAAGATCAAGGTCCCCTGTTCAGTACCACCAACCGGACATGTATGTTCCTGATCCTGATTCTCACGATGCTCAGCTGCTCTGGTTCATAATGTTCCTGATGCTGATGCTGATCCTACTGCTGATGATCCTTGGCAAGTGAACATTTACTAAGTATACTGTATGCTGATAGAGCTGCTCAAGCTGCGCAAGCTGCTCAAGATGCTCAAGATGCTCAAACTACTCAAGCTGCGCAAGCTGCGCACGATGCTGCTCCTACTGCTGCTTATGAGGAATTTGATTATTCTCGAAGATCTTTGATGATGATGCTGCTCACGATGCAGCTCCTACTGCTGCTTATGAGGAATTTGATTTCTCGAAGATCTTTGATGATGATGCTGCTTCCGGCTGCTGATCCTCTAGTTTCCTCCTGCTTCTCCTGCTCCTGCTGCTGATCCTCTGGTTCCTCCTGCTTCTCCTGCTCCTCGAATGTGGATCAAGTCGATTGTGGTGTACATTACCATGTACGTCACCCTGAACAGTATGGAGGATGCAAAGGCGGATGCATGGTTTATCCCGGCCACTCTCTACAAGATACTTGGCGGACATGACCAAAACAACAATGCATTCTCACGGAAATGCCGAATCAACATTGGGATGGAATCTGGTACGAGTAAATCTTTCAGATTCAAACTCTGAAATTGCGGACATATTCTTATCTAAGCTCCAATCTGAATTCTCGATTGTAATTCACCCGCTTGAGAAGGGTTCGACAGACTTCTGTCTGTTGGTTAAAAGTATCAAGAAGAATCAGGACATTGCCGTTAAACAATTGTCAGAAAAAAACTCTCGAAGGCATTGAGCAACCGAAGACCCCCTCTGATATCTCTGAATTCCTTGTGAAAAGAGGAAAATGTTAGACGTACATTGTAGTAGATTACCGTTTTTTTTTCCCGCACCATTTACAAATGGCCCAATTCAGAATCGACTGGTTCACGGGATCACCAATTCATTTCTGAACACTTCAGACTTCATACTTAATTTGACAGAACTTTTTGTAGATAAATGCAGCAACAACGGCAACAAATACAACAACGTCGCCCCATTAAAGTACATGTTGGTGCGGGCGCGGCCCGCCTGTCCGCGAGCAAACGGCACGCCCTTAGCCAGTATGTGCCTGACTGGGGCACCACGTACATCATGGGCACATATTTTGCATCCGGCATGCTGTCTATCATCCCTTCATATACCAATTCATCAGTGATCCCGCCTTATCGTTAAGGCTCTCCATGAGCTTTTTCCTTCTGCTCATCCACCTCTGAACGCTGGGTTGGAAGGGCTCCAATGCTTGCATGTACGCGATGTAAGTACGCTCCAGCTCGTTGACCTGCGCAAGCGACTTTGCGTTTTTGAGAGACGCCACGAGCTTGACGTCTTCGGTAGTTTTGACCACCCGGAAACAAACGCCTTGCATTGCAAAATGCCTCGCGGGCTGAGACGACGTTGGCATCCGTCCAAGCGGGGGTTTGCAGACGCCATTATCTTCTCCCGATACTCCTGATGATTGATGGTCTTCGCAGTTGTTGTTGTTATCGAATAATTGGGAAATTCTTTATACCGCTATATGGCAAGCAAAACGGGGAAGCCGCGTTGGCATGTTGTAACGGCGTTCCTATTTGCTTCATGTCACACTACATCTTTGGACTACGAAAGAGTTCGAGCCGACTGTGCACGCTTATTGAGGAGTGCAGGAGACATGTTTCGTAAACATCATCTGTTTGGTGCAACCCGTCTCGTGTCTGGAGCTTCCAGATAGCATGCGGGGAAAATTTGATCGACAAGGCCGTTGCAACTGCTCGACATTGATTCGTAAGAATTTTTTTGTAAACACGGAAAAACTCAACCACAACCCAACGCCACTGAGCTATAAATAAAATTCATCAGTGGGATGTGAGAAGCGCTGCCGTCCACCCCCAATGCTCTGAGTTCGTGCTGCATGAGGGTGAAACGTGTAAGGTATTTCAACAGTTGCCTCCTCGTCGGTCCTTCTGGTCTTTGCGTGCTGCGACGCCACCATTCCGCCGGCGTTCCTGACGTGGCATTGACCTTAGTTGAGTGGTGATCGCTGCGCTGCATGAACGCTTCGCGTGTGAACGATGCGAGTCCGTGTGCGACGAGTGCGTTCTGCTCCATCTCTCCGATGCGCAGCCCTCCGCTCTGTCCTTGGACTTCGTTGGCTGACGTGTTTGTGGGCGTCGACTGCTCCTCGTGCACCGCGACTGGTACTTGTCCTCTACCATGTGTTTCAAGCGACCGTAGTAATTCACGCCTACAAAGATGCGTGTTTTCGCCTCTTTCTCCGGATCGTCCGTTTGTGCATGAGCATGTTCCCGTGTCCGTTTTTCACGCAGACCCAGTTGGGATCAGCGCGGCTTCCGATGTCTTCTCCTCCGAATGTGTCGGCGTTCATGCGAGCTCCTTTGACTGCTCCCTCGCGAGCTAGCACGGCTTCCAGTAGATGCGAGACTGTCCTACGGTTGGGAATGCATTGGGTTTGATTGATGATGTCGGGAACGATACCGTCCTCTGGCAGAACGGCATGTCCACGCGCGGTAGAATCAATTCCCACCACCCCTTTTCTGGCCGTAACGCGAGCTTAGTTTGTCTCCTAGTTTGGGGCTGCGCCATCTGTTGGAGACGTACTTTGCATGCTCTAAGTTGTGGTAGTGGCGTTGTCTTTTGCTGTGGTTCTGATCTATATTTTGCAAGTGGACGCCGTCTACATACGTGGGAAGGTCGGATTCTCTGGATGTAGACGTTAAGATGCGTCCGTGAAGACGTCTTCCTTTGTGCGGTCGATGGTACCCTTTGACCATTCCACAACTGCGTCTCCTTCTCTTAGCGTTTGTTGATCTTTGCATTCATGTTCGTCGAGGTTTTTGTATTCTTTTTGTGGTTGTTTTGGTGGTGGTTGATAGGGCCGTACCCGCGTGACACATAGCCGCTGTGGGTTCGCAAACACAATTTGTTTTTTGTTTTTTGAATGTTTTGGGTCCTCTGGTTCTCCTCTGACTCCTCGTAACCGGATGGTTCGAATAATGTGAGTGCTAGTCGGCTCCGCGCTGCACGGCGTCTAGATTGATGATGATGACGTCATCTTGGTTGTATCCTGTGTATGGCCCCCCGATTGCTACTAAGACGTTCTCAGAGCCGTGCGCGAAACGTCCTCCAAAGAGTCGGTCTGCGAAGCTCGTGCTTACCAGAGGGCGTTGGGCGTGGGTTATAGTAGGAATGTGGGTTCGGTATCGAACGGTCCCTGATGGATGTCATGGTCGTGCCTAGCGCTTTGTTTAAATTGCGCTAGCATAGTGAGTTTGTACGCCCGTTGTTTGTGGTTTAAGTTGGGTTAGGTGTTGCTTGTTACCATTGAGAGTGTGCTTCCTGCGTGTATCTCTCGTGCGTGTATCTGCCTGGGATAGGGGTCTCGATTTGTTGACGTCTGCCTCGTTCATTGCCACTAGACAAATGTAGCTACTTCTTTTCGACGTCTATCATTTCGATTCGCTCCGCTGCGTATCAATTCGGTCAACGACGGATCGCCGTTGATTGGTACGACCTTTCCTTCCTGTACTCTTTCTTAGTGGTCTGGCAGCATCTTCCTGCATCTGTGCGGATTGCACGTCGTTCCTCCACACGTCCCAAGACGCGAGTGTGTTCAGTCCTGGGTGTCTTCCGTCCTCAAGATTTTTTTGTAGTGCATCGACTAGTTCTTGGGTGTGGGTCTGTGATCGCTATCCATGTGTCGTTAAAGTGACCGCAGTTGATTGTGGGGATAGTGTGCTGTTTGATAGATTGTCTCGTGTATTTGTCTATGGCGGGTCTTTATGGTTTTCTTTTGTACGACGGGTTTCTGGTTAATGGCAAGTGATATGGTGACAAGCGTGGCTAGTGTGCGTGAGGAGGCCTTCGTTGGGTCCGTCTGGTGACTCTTACTGGGCATATGACTCCCAGTGCGGACGGCCTTAGACGGTGTGTGTCTGCTATCTGACGTTCCTGTCGACGGGGTTTTTGTTTACTCGTCTCATTGTGTGAAATGTATCTAGATATGAGACTCTGCTGAGTTTCTTGGACGGGCGCGCGTGCATTGTCATCGCTGCGTCGCGATCCTTTGAGTGCTCGTACGAGGGCTTCTCGGATGATTCTTGTTTTTGGAATATATTGGGTTTCAGGTTGGCTTCGTTGACGAGCGTGTGTGGTATCGTTTGCGACGCGCCATGGTCAGGTGAGGAAACTCTTCGTTGAGCGTGCGCAAGGGGTTGTTGCGATTGATAGTAGGTACGCGTCTCTGAAGAGATTTGGCTTGTGATTGCACCTGAGCACATAGTCTCTTGTTGGAAAGTAGTGATGAGTTTCCGACATGGGTTCGTTTTCCTAGAGCGGGTGCTTCTTACGAGATGTCTCACGACTGCTCCTAGGGCGATTGCTTTGGCCTCGAACGTGCGTCTACATTTTGGGAAGAGGTCGTCTGTTGAGGACGTTTTTGAGGTCGAGTTGGGACTTGAATCGTGTGCCGTGGTATAGGAAAATCTATGGCTCCTAAGTCATGACTCTCCGGGTGAAATCACAGCCACGGTCACCCATCACAACGAAGGAGCCGTGCCCGTCACAACTTCTCTTCCGAGCACTCGGCATCGAAAGCGATCGCCGCCCATCCTCAAAACCATCTTCACGAAGATCCAGGAGAAGAGAGAAACAAGGTCGAAATCGCATTCATGCACGCATCCGTAGCGCAGGACACAAGTCCGGAGTAATAATGATGCGAAACAAATAAACGCTCTCATACCAATCCAATCACGGATGACGATGGATGTGCCTAAATTCAATAACAGGTCGGCCATCCTCGGCAATCACGGTGCCTGTAAAGTCAATTTCCCGAGGAGCAAACTTCCAGGTGTTGCCAATTTCTGCAGCTCTTACATTGTCAAGGTTTGCGTTTCATGCAGTCGGTGTGGGTTTTAAATTCTGAATTTTCTAGTGAGAACATTTCCATGTTTTGCCGGTTTTAAGCTTTCTCTGAGTTTTGAAATCTGGACGTTTGCCATTGTCTCTCCCCAGCGGGTGTTGCGTATTCGGAAGGATGATATCATTTAACACTCAAACATATATATAAATGAAACGTTCTGTTGCGGGGGTGTTAACATTACGATTTTTATTAATCCATCAACGACGTCAGCGACACGGACTGGATTAATGGATATCGTGCGGAACCGTAAAACAGGGCCTCAAAAAAATATTTGTAGTGAAGCAAGGATCTGTATCTGGTTTCAGGGGCTAATCCAAGAAGTGTTCCAAAATTATTTGAGAAAACTGTCTACATAACATACAATATGGTACTTCGCGAGCGCGAACATCGTCAAGGGGCCTGGCATCTGGTTTTGTTGTAAGCAATCCTTCATTTATTCTTGTAGTGTTGGGTCAGTGATTACTGATCACAATTTAACTGTTCTGTACGTTTTCCTCACAGTACATCGGAAGCAATTTCAGAAGGAATGTTCCACCAACCTGCCGAGCCTCCTCGCTGCTTCCGAGCTCCTTCCGCCTGCTTCGAGCCTCTCGCCTGCCTTCCGAGCCTCCTCCGCCCGCTTCGCAGCCTCCTCCGCCCCGCTCCGAGCCCCCCCCCCAGAAAGCCAATAACATCACGTACAACAACAACAACAAACACAATGGTGGTGGTGGAGGCAGCGCAACCGGCGGTTGGGGGGAGGAGGGAACGCCCAACCACACGGAGAAACAATACGCACCGTAATCAAGCGTGTTACGACGAACGATACACTCGCGTTCCGCGTTGAAGCTACATTGACCATATTACTACTTGGACTCCGGAGCCTGAAAACTCATGGCTCCTGGCGGAGGAGCCGCTTGTCCAAGAATTCTCAACCAAGTTTCAACACAACATCCAACAACACAATCAACACCGACAGCAAACAAACAGGCAACAAACAGCACAGACAGCAACAGCAAAGAACGGGAACAGCAAAAGCAACAGCCAACACAAAAGCAAACAGAAAGCAACAGAACAGAACAGCACCAGCACAGCAACAGCAAAGCAACAGCACTTGCATGCGCCGCTGTGCTAGCGATCGTGGCATTTGCGGCCTTGGTGTCTGGGACGGTCCGCTGCGTACGTCGTGTTTGCTCAGAACAGGGTTTTCACTTTCGAAAATAAGTAGACCTTGCTTGACATCTGTTTTACTGCCTATGCACTGAGGTCGGCCGCTGTGATCGGCTGATCGGTCGTTCTTTGAAAAACGTACACATTTTTTTTTCATAAAAACTAGTGTAAATTGTCCACAATAGAACACAAACTCACAATTTTTTTTCAACTTCAAAACGATATCCGATGCGAAATGTAAGTCCACAATGAAAACGAACGTATCAATTATAATGTTTGTAAATCAGTTCTCTTTCCTTCAATGTTAACTTAGAGCAATGGTCAATAATTTCCTGTAAAGTGGGTTCTGATTTGGACATGTCGAACACAACTGTAAGCATCCCAGGAACCTCTCCATGTTTTGGCAACCGCGGGCACAGTGGTGTAGGAGAACTCTTTTTGCAAACGGTGTTTTTTAACGCAAATTGAAACAGAACCCGTGTTGTCCAACATCGAGTCGGCTAATCTCTCTGGTAAGGGTTTCCTCTTCTGAACAATTGGAGAACGCACAACGGACATGAAACATCGTTCTCAAGGAGCTTTCGTCATGAGAAAATAGACCACCTTCACTAATACGGATTACAGGCCCGGTTCGCGAGTCGTAGTCGTCGTACATTATGTGTATCAATCTGCCGAAATACTATTTTAAGATAAGATGTGTACAATTTCATGTTTATTATGATGTATGTTGGATTGCTTCTTAATGCACAATCTCTGGTCACATGTTTCTTATCGATCATTTGCCAACATGAATTGCACTTAACCCATGGAAAGAGCGTTGGTTTGCGATATAATAAGATAATCATCTTCCTTACTTTTCGCGTCTTGGGTGTTGAGCACCATGCCGAATATAGAATGATAAAATAGATATAAGATAGATATAGTTTTGAAGCATGGATAATGGTATGTTGATTGAATTTGAAATTATATACGATATCATGATACATTTAAGTTAGATTCACGTCGATGGTGAAGAAGTAGTTTGAGCATTTACAAGTCGAACGACTAGTATATTACCGGGATAAGAACACACATTGGCGGATTAATCGATAGACGGTAGCATAAGCTACTCGGAAGGTGTTTAAAAAGCTTGAAGCATTCATTACCCCGACCGCAGCAATATCCACATAAAGGTTTTGCAATGATTTCTTACCGGTGGCACAAGAAGTCATACTAAATCTTTTTTATGTTTTATATTGCTTTTGAAATGAAAAAAACTCTCCCGGTGGTTTTTTTGACTTTCTTCAACGGCGGACCAGGCCAGGACCCTGTAGAGTTCAAGTACATGGCACCATCTTCGTCAGGAGATATGTCTAGTCCCTAGCCGGCACTCTCGTCACGGCGGATAATTTCATGTCGAGTCAAGCGACCATCTCGTCAGGCGGTCATGTCTACTCACAAGGCGAGCCCCTCTGTACGGGGATATGTGAGTCACAGGGCGACCATCTCGTCACGGCCGAATCATGTCGAGTTCACACGGCGACCATCTCGTCACACGGACCAGGCGGAACTGTTAGGTCAAGTCAATTGGTACCCACTCTCATCTGCGGATATGTCGAGGCAGTCACATGGAGACCTCCCGATGATTCATTCCGGACTCTTCTTCTTCATGGCGATATCTTTCA
>CM039462.1:108530284-108631798 GCA_022414725.1 Microglena sp. YARC
CATCGTTTTAGAACGGGGGGCTGCCAAGGCCGCCATGGCATATGTGTTGTGTGTATCGAAATGAATGATAGGACGGGTCGCAAATGGTGATTACATGCCAAGCAGACTCCTTTTCTTACAAGAATCTATTGCATTGTTAAGGGGGATGCGGCTCCCACGGAGTGGGGCAGTGGAATTCATCTTCACACACACCAAAGGCGTCTTGCGCAGCCCCCCCCCCCGTTCGTCCAATTCATTCTCTACATACCACTGTCGGTCTTAAGCAGCCCTCCCGTCAGTCCATTTCATTCATCTTTCACACACGCACGGCGCTTTCGAAATAAGGCAATAGATGAAGATTGATTACCTGACGCCCAAAGCAACTAGAAGCAACTGACGGTACGACTGCAAGACATGACTTGCCGAGCAATGGAAATTCCCTGACGATTCATGACAAAGTAGTATTTTGGTGTCAGGCTTCCTTCAGTAATGCCGGCTCCAACTGTGGTGTGGACAGTTACAAGCCAACAAACACAGAGAGCTGGTGGGAAACAACACGCTGATGCCACCCTCAGGATGTGTCCTCAGCAACTGGTGAGGGTGTAAAACCTGCGTGGCCGCAACACAGGCCCCCTCCTTTGGCACCGGTTTAAGAATCCTAAGGACCGTTGTCCAAGAAGGTCGTGCTACTCGTGGTCCTCCGGGAATCGGCAAAACCTCTTCCGCCATATCTTGCCATTAATGGACAGTGTAACTTTGAGATTGTAGAGATGAATGCCGCAGTGGACACCGTAACAAGTCCGGACTTCAAATATCTCAAGTCCTCAAAGGTGCCATTATCTGCATCTGTAACGACAAGTGGAACCAGAAGTTGAAAAAGCTTGCGGAACTACTGTGTGGAGCTTGACTTCAGGTCTACCCACTCCACATCAAGTCAAGATAAGGATGATGGAGATCTGCCGCAAGGAGGGGCTGACTGTCAATGATGCCACCATGGAGGGCCCCCCCCTGCTCAAGGGAGCCAATGCCGACCTACGCCTCTATCTCCTAGGACAGCTGCAATGGTCCGTCTAGTCCACCCCCTGTCCTAATGATGACGTTTAAGGGCAGCCAGGCATGCGACAAGGACAGTGACCTGTCTCTTTCGAGCGGTGTGCAGAAGTTGCTTGAGCCTGCCAGCTCAAGCATGAGCATTCAAGATCGGCTGACCTAGGCTATGGTGGACGACATCGTCCCACTGTTTGATCCAGGGAGAACTACCTTATAAAACACCGCCAGTCATCGCAGGAACCTGAGGAGCAGCGGATGAGGGCAGTGGCGAAGTCAGCTGAGGCCATATCTGCATGGAGATGTGATCAACACATCTGTGCAGGCGCTACACTTGAACTGGAGCCTTATGCTGCCTTCAACGCACGCTTGCATGCCTTGGGCCGGGGGTACCACAAAATGCGAGTGGAGGGGACGCGTTCTGATTGGCCAGGGCGACAACTACTCTTGGCTTTCACCTCATGGCTGGGCACACTTCTCAACCTCAAACCAAGCAAAAAACGCTTGCTGGTGAGAACTCACCACCACCATGGCTTCCAGCGGCCACATGGCTTCTAGCAGATCTCCCGTGCGGTTAGAGTACCTAATCAGAGCCATTTCGCACCCTACTGACGCGTCCCCTTAGTGACTGATTATGGACGAGAGTGGTGGCATCCAGCAGAGTGTTACCCTGATGCAGGACTACTGCGTCTCCCGGGAAATGTTTGGACTACGTGATTGACGTGACCAAGTTCAAGACCAAGGCCGATTGGGGGAGAGGACCCATGAAGGATGTCCTACAAAGATTAAGAGCGCCTTTACCAGGAGCTTTCAACCGGCAAGGCCCTGGCACGGCAAAGTGCGGTTGCCCAATGCTCTCCGCACCTCTGAAGGGAAAAAAGGGTAAGAATGGCGCTGCCGGAGCCTAGAAGACGGATCGGATTGACGATGAGGACGAGTCCGGGGTCGAGAAGCTTAGTGCAGGCGTTGCAGATGAAGACGAGGACGCAGATGATGGCGAAGAGATGGTAGCGGCAGCCAAAGCCCAGCTGCTAAGTGCCAAGCTGATCAAGAGAGCATAACGATGGACTTCAAGTCTGACAAATGCTCAAGTAAGGGAAGCGGCAGTGGGCGGGACGGGGCTCCGGGGGCAGAGCGCGAAAAACACGTTGCAGGTACAGTCAAACGGATAATACTAAAATGAAACCGCTCGTGTACGGCACACCTTACCGTGTAAACCTAATGGTGTACAACCCACGGGGGCAGTGGAACACCAATACGATTTTGAATCAACAAATTGCAGGATGCTTTTAACGAGA
The DNA here is from genome assembly GCA_022414725.1 of Microglena sp. YARC. NCBI lineage: Eukaryota > Viridiplantae > Chlorophyta > Chlorophyceae > Chlamydomonadales > Chlamydomonadaceae > Microglena > Microglena sp. YARC. Next base: position 108,532,609 of record CM039462.1, read on the forward strand.
ATATCGTGGTTCTTTTTTTAGATCACGGCTCTCCATCCTGCAGACGTCCGTATCGTTTCGCGTTTTGTCGGTACTTTCGAGAGTGTCCATTGAAGGACCGCCGCACTTAAGCGATCGATCCTTTCCCCGGTACCCCGTGTCCGTCAAAGAACACGGGGTCTTTGTTGATGTGCAATGCGTCATGAAAGGAGGTTTCTTTTGCTGGACGCGGCCATTTTGTAGGACCATCCACTCGTACACTATAACGTCTGTCGACGCCTTATACCGTTTATTGGGATGTTTCATTTTACTGTTCCGCAGACTGTAGAGGGAGTGGGTGCATAGACCTACTGTCACGTGGGTTGCTACACCATTAAGTTACACCGTAAGGTGTGCCGTACACGAGGCGGTTTCATTTTTAGGTATTCCGTCGACTGTATCACTATCAACTATTCGACTTAAACCCACTGTCTGGTCCTCACGGCCATACAGATCTTGAGCTTTAATAGTCCTGCTTCCAGCAAACATTTAAAATAGGGTTTTCAGAGTTGTAATCCCAATGAAATCAGTAAGCGGCAACTACTTTTGAGTCGGAGCACTCCTTCGCGTTTGCCATGCTCATAATTGTGTAGGGTTTTATATTGTACATTTCAAAACACGATCTTCAGACATGGATTACTTACCTTACCAGAATCCCACGTACACTGTAGGGTCCATTGTAACCATAGACAACCCAACAACGCACAACGACTTGGATAAGACAACAAGTATCGTGGGGCTAGTATACGAGTCTTACATTCACAAGGGATTTCCGATGTATGGTGTGCTGATGAGAAAGAACCATGCGTGCTATGACATGAAAAATTTCAAGCAATCAACCTCATGCTTGTCAAGTGATATATGTTGCCAACACTTGGATGAGAACCGTATCACAACACTTGATGTCAACAACAACAACACCAACAACTAGAGTGGAATAGTCATCACTTTCGGGCAAAGCATGATCAGCATGTCGGGCATGAACAATGTGTCGGGATCGAGACACTTTCCGGAAACTTGAATCCCACGCCATCTACAACCCACATTGCATATAAAAAAACAGGCATCTAACCTTCAATACGACTTGCCACCATGTTTACTGGTAACTGCTCCTCATGTCCTTGTTACAGTAACTGCCGGTGCACGTATGCTCCACCTTTTCAGGACGGGGATTCAGAGGTAGCACTCACCCTACCGGGCAAGGTCATGCATGTGCGAGCCCTGTGCAGTGGCTTAGCGTCCATTTGCCCGAGCCTACTCTATGTCAAGCATGCACTGGAAGATCATCATCATGACATGGATTGGACAATTTTTCAAGACACCGTAGCACGAGAGCTCACTATGGCATCCATGTTCCTGGGCGGCATTTTGGACGGCTGCGTGATCGCAGAAGATGCAGCAATCCAGAGACAAAGGGGGGCCTGCAGCTCCCAAGAGAATCTGTTGTCCTTTCAGGGAACCATGTTCCGGGATGCAACGCTTCGCAACATACAGGAAGGGGTTCAACGGATTGCGTTCGTTTTTACTTTGAAGAGCAGAGTGTGCAAGCAAGCGTATGGACTGTCATAAATTCTTTGGAAACACTACTTTTCCTTACCAACCGCTACCAACAGAGTTTCTCGCGAGGCAGACTCGACTTCCAGCTTGTCCTCGACAGTAACCATGCAGCACTTGACACAGGTATACCTGAGTCCAAGGACAGACTTAATAGCAAGCCACTCAGCGGTCCTGTGGTGCACGACCTCCTAATCACTGCGTTCAACGCTGCGTGCGGCATTACTGCTCGCCTTGTGGAGATTTATGCAGTTTCTGGAAATCATACAGTTGATCAAATAAAAAACATGTGATCACCGTTTTCGCCTACTTTACCGTGTGTTTCCGGGGTTTGAGTGATCGATCCCCCAAGAGTATCGACATCGTTCCACCGTTTGATATAAGTTAAGTGTAGTCTGCTTGCTACGGGGACGATGAGGGTCACTTCGCTTCACCGCCCAAGTGTTACAATGAGAAGCCCAAGCGTTACAGTGTACGCGAGTCATCAAATGAATCCAATCAAATCAAATCCTCTGCCCCGCCCCGCCATGCCCTCTCTCCCCCTTCAGAAACCAATAGAGTTGTCGTTAAAGCAGGAGTCTGCTTGAATCCTCCGTGTGAGAATGAGTATGCGCAAGTCATCGTGATCCCCGCAATCCGCACGACTGCCGACATGATCGATCATGTATGTATCATCTTCTGTGTCAATTTTAAGTTGTTGTTTGCATCGAGTGTGTGACATGAATCATGGCATCGAGTTCTTCATTTGATCATGTTGGAGGGAGTTGTCAATTGAGCAGTGCCTAGTATCATAAAATCCGATAGACCAAGACCAATCTGAACTGTTTTGTGTGGCATGCTTCATGTAATTGACTACCTCATCGCATGTATTTGGAAATTGTGCAAATTGTGATGCAAACCCATGGAAATTGGTGATGCTGTGTTTGGGGAACTGCATTGAGTGGGACATGTCTTCATAATGGTTTATCGAAAATCCTCGAAGCATTTTACAGTTTTGAAGCGAACACCAATCGACATCGTATAGGAAAAAACGCAACTCCAGAAATTTCATGTTTGGGAATGTATCAATCAATGCTTGGACATCACCTTGTAGTTTGGACTTCATATTGATGTCGCCATCCCAATATCTTGCTTGTGGAAAAATATCTTCGCCGAAAAGCTCGACACAAACTGCATTGCTAATTACTGTTGGATTTGATTTCAACAGTAAACAACCTCCACTCTGGACCTTGATTGTTATGTTATCCACTGATTCACCTCCCATTTTCACAACTTCTGCAATACTTTGTGTGCACCCTCGCTTGACGTAACCGATATGTGTGATATCCACATTTATTCCCTCGTTACAAATCGGGTCATTTGGCATCTTTACCATCAGGTGATCTGAACTCGCCTCAGCCTGAAGATCTCCAAAATGGACATCTTTGACCCCAGTGCAAATCAAGTTGGACGTACCTAACGCAGTGATAAGAGAAGCGTAATCTGTCATTCTATACTGTATGCAAAAGAATTGGGAGTTGAATGAGCGAACGTGTAGATAGATATGAAAATCTTTGGGGGGGGGAAGAGGTGTCACGATGAACCAAGTTTGCTGATGCTGTCCATGTCCGAGATGGAGGCGGTGTCGCGTGTGTGTGTGTGTATGTGTGTGATTTCAGTAGACTACTGGTGTAAGTGTAGTGTTTCTACTGGTTGATGTGAAGTGTGGGCTCCCATCCGGTCGCCCACCCGCTCGGTTCCTCGCGGACTCCTTTGTGGGGGCTCCCCTTCGGTCGCCCCCGGTCGCTCCGCTGGGGGGAAGAGGTGAAAGGGGCTCCGCCGCTTGCGCCGCTTGCGTGGTGGTGTGTGCATCTTATTCCTATTCAGCACATTTGCGGCCAGCTGGAATTCATACTTGGCTTTTAATTTGTTTAGGCATTGCACGCCACATGAGTCTTTGTATTCACTCAGTTGTATAATTATCCCATCGCCGTCAGCTGGGATACTGAATGGATGTGAAACTGCTACAATTAACCGTGTTTCCAGTTTTGACATGCAGTGATATATAGCATCTTGTAGTAGCCTGTCTGTCGAATTGAAAATGACGTTGTCCAAAAACTATAATATTAAAACCCGATTAGGCTATCCAGGGTGTCTCGCATGCTCATAATTGCAATTGGGGAATGCAGTTTATGATGAGTTACGTCATGGTCTGTCTCACAAACCACCAAAGTGGATTCACCATCCCCTATTTCGTTTTGTGATCATGAAGCTCTTTCCAGTCTGCCTACGCCCAACAATATACATCACATGAGGGTGGTCTAGAATGGGATCTGTGCATGGTGGTGGAATGACGTGCTCAGACATAAATTATTATTATTATTCAAATTTACTTTATTCTCTTTACATTCGACGTTTTCCATGCACTTTTTATTTTTGTAATATTACCACACCAAGTCTGTCCCTGTTTCCATTCCATTGTACACTCGACGGAATACTAAAATGAAACCGCTTTCTGGAGTGTACGGCACACCTTACGGTGTAACCTAATGGTGTAGCAACCCACGGGGCAGTGGAACACCAATACGATTTTGAATCAACAAATTGCAGGATGTTAACGACTGTATTGAGTATGAACCCAAACACCACGTTTTGACATTGTGCAAGATAACCCTGATAAACCATGGGATTGGACTGTATTGAGTAGAAACCCAAACACATTACTGCTATTGTAAAAAATTGTCACAATCTAGAACAAAAACGCAAATCGCATTCTCTCCAAATCCAGCCATAGCAAATCATTGCACTGGGGTACAACAACATCGCAACTTGTTGATGAGCAGATGACGTGGCTCACGCACGACCTATGATTGGGAGTAAGATCTGTAAACCTGTCACACAACACAAACACACGATGTTTTAGACTACGGGCATTCAATAACACAACATCTGGCTCAATGCGCACCTCCTCAATGTCATCAAATGCATATTCTAAATGCCCATTCTGCACACAAAGTATGACAAATGGAATGTGTTTGTGAGGGACAACCTTAAATGCGTCTTGGACAGTATTGAACCCTGTAAGCACACACACTGTCGGCTGCGACAATACGGATGCCTCATTTACAGAAGCGTTGGTTGCCATACATGGCATTCTGATATCTAGTACATGCAAATTCCTTGTACACTGTTAGGTTCACTTATTTTCGGAAAGCAAACGAGTCAACTGTTGCAACCCTTTGACACCATGGACCTACATCGCGCATGGAATTGAATTAGTCATGTGTGTGGGTCAGCACAGAGAGATGTTATGTTTTTTTGTATTGTATTGCATGCATTGGGGGGCACAACGCGCACCGCGTCTATTCATGAGTGCACGAGCAAGCAGCACGCACTTGAGGTTCTCGATATCTTCGTCCTGCTTGGAAACCAAGCTCAGCGCCTGGTTCAGTAGACGATGTTGCTCATGCGCAGACTCCTCCGTCTGAGCCAGTAGCGTTTTGTACGCTCGCTGAACAGCGTCAGCACGCACGCGCTCTGCAGCAACGGCATCAGCCACGGCAACAGCCACGGCAAGAGCCACGGCATCATCGAGTTGGGCTTTCGTGTACATTTCGGCCATGCTCAGTCACTGCACATGCATTGCCTTGTCTGGGGCTGGGTCTCTATATTACTATTCTACAGTCGGCGGAACAGTAAAATGAAACATCAAAAAACCGGTATAATGCGGTGACAATCATATATTGTATGAGTGGATTGCACCCCACTGCGGATTGAATTGGAGCTGGCTGGATTGCCCCTCCTTTTAGCTGGACTGCTTTGTTGTGCTGGACTGCACAGCCCCCCTCCTCTTCAGCTCCTAGTACTGTGCTGGACTGCAAAGTTGTCTGAAGCTTCCCTGGCGAGCCTCTCTGTCTCTGTGCTCCTCCCTCGTAGCCCTCCTCAGATCCGAAGCACTTCCGTCAGCGCGAGCAATGTCCAAGGCAAGCATCGTCCGCGAGTGGACCCGCCCGGATGGCTCCAAATGCGTAGGCGGCAGCGAGGACAATGCCAAAGCACCCCCAGGATCGCTCATGCTTTACAACAGCTTACTGGATGAGAAAGTTCCATTCGTCCCAGCTTCGGGACCGGGTAGCAAGAGTCTCTCCTGGTACACCTGCGGGCCCACTGTTTACGATGTTTCGCACATGGGGCATGCTAGGAACTACGTCACGTTTGATATTATCCGCCGAGTGCTGGAGGACTACTTTGGGTACAACATTCTCTACGTCATGAATGTTACAGATGTTGACGACAAGATCATCCTCCGCGCTCGCCGCAACTACCTACTGGCAAAGTACAAGGAAGGAAAGCACACGGACGCTGAGGTAAAAGCTTTCGCTGAGAAGGCTGTCCAGAACAGCTTTGCAAAGCAGAGCGCAAAGCTCGCAGAAGCGGAGGCCTTGGGTGTCGCAGCCAAGGAAGAGCAGGAGGCTGCTGCAGCTGACAAAAAAGGGGGCCTTCAGCGACAACTGAACGAGCTGGAGGGTGCTATTAAAAACGAGGCCCACAAGCTAAGTCAGATTCAGACAGCCCTGAGCGCGTTAGGACAGGCTGGCGATTCAGCTACTATCTACGCGGTTGCCTCGGATTTTGTAGCTGAGGAGCTGGACAGGGAGCAAGGCAAGAGCGTGACAGATTCATCAATCTTTAGGGCGCATGCTGCCAAGTATGAGGCGGAGTTCACTCAAGATATGGATTCCTTGGGTGTGCGCCGCCCAGATGTGCTCACCCGTGTCAGCGAGTACATGGACGAGATTGTGGACTACGTCAAGAAAATTGTAGACAATGGCATGGCCTATGAGAGCAATGGAAGTGTCTACTTCGATACAACGAATTTCAGGGCGTGTGGCCACACCTACGGCAAGCTCAAGCCTTGGGCTGTGGGATCTTCTGCACTAGCAGCCGAGGGGGAGTCCAACTTCGAGACATCAGAGAAGCGCTCTAACACTGACTTTGCCTTGTGGAAGGCGTCGAAGCCTGGGGAGCCCTTCTGGGAGTCTCCTTGGGGCCAGGGGCGGCCTGGCTGGCATATCGAGTGCAGTGCCATGGCTAGCACCCTGATCGGATCCCGCATGGACATCCACACCGGTGGGGATGACCTGAGGTTCCCACACCATGACAACGAACTGGCACAAGCTGAGGCATTCTACCATAACGAGGGCTGCCACCAGTGGGTCAACTACTTCCTCCACTCTGGCCACTTGGAGATTGAAGGGCTGAAGATGTCCAAGTCACTGAAGAACTTCATCACCATCAGGGAGGCTCTGAAGTCATTCTCTGCTCGCCAGTTGCGTCTCTTGTTTGTGCTGCAGTCTTGGAACAAGTCCATGGTGTATGGAGAGGCCTCCAGGGCCGAAATGAAGGCTCGGGAAGCGCAGCTGAAAACCTTTTTCCAGAACATTGAGGTTGCTGTGCGCGGGGTGGACGAAATCACCTCCTGTGCAAAATGGCAGGCAGAGGAGAGGGACCTGTCTCAAAAGATGCAGGCAGTACAGAATCAGGTGCATGAGCACTTGCTTGACAACCTGAACACCGCAGCTGTGATGGACACCCTCAGCGAGCTCATCAAGAGCACCAACATCTACCTTTCCAAGAAGCGAGAGTCTGCGTCTGCAGCTGCCCCGGCCCAGCCCTTGCTCCTACGCAAGGTGGCCACCTATGTGACCAGGATGCTGTCCATGTTTGGTATTGTCGATGCATCCTGGGACAAGCCTGGCTTTGCTGACGCCGCAGGCGGGGCTGGGGATGCCAAGGGTGCAGGCTACCTGGATGCCTTTGCTGCATTCCGTGATGAGGTGCGATCACTTGCCCGCACCAAGGCTGATCCCAAGGAGACCATGACAGCTTGCGACCGTGTGCGTGATGTGGCCCTTGTGGAGCTTGGTGTTCGATTGGAAGACCGACCAGATGGCAAGGCCATTTGGAAGCTAGACGACCCAGCAGTTATAAAGGCTGAGCAGCAGGAGCGAGCTAAGACAGCATCTGAGGCCGCTCGTAAACAGATGGAGAATGCACTCAACCTAAAGCAGATCGCGGTCCCCCGTGATGTTGTGGGAAGCACCTGAGTCCAGCATCCAAGTCACTTCACATGACGCATTGCACATCAACAAAGACCCCTTGTTCTTTTGGGCCACAGTACTGGGGAGCTGGTGCAGGAACTTTTGCCCCCAGCATGCAAGGTCCCATGCACACTGTTGCTGGAGTTTTGTGTCGGGATGGAAAGGTATTTCTCTTGGATGCTGGAGGAATGCAGTTCGCTCACCTCTCTCAGGACAAGCGGCACTTCGAGTTGTGGGTACCGTCTCGCCAGTTGCCCCACATCGAATGCCAGCCGGGCAGCCCATGATGACATGTATACATGTTGTCCTTCTTCGATCACTAGGTCGTTCATCCATGGGGGCGTAGTACGGATGGGAAAGTATTGCGGAATACTCACAAAGTTGATGTAACCATGCTTAAGAAACCCTTGGTGATGAAGTGCATGACAGGTTGCAAAGTAATTGCAAATATCAAGAATTTCCTGACTTGTGTACGACACATGCATTTGGTGAATGCCGGGTACCAGCACTTCCTTCGGCGCTCCGGATGAAGTCATGGACATAATGGATCGCAAAGCGATCGTCAACTCATTGTAACCATGAAATGTTTCTACAGTGCAGCGTCCAGACAAACGCATAATTGTGGATGGCAATGTATCGCGAGTCATCAACCAAACTTTCGTCACATTCCATCCCATGTCAAGCAACGCTTCGGCTACTTCTAACTCTTTCACCGCATCGCCTGCATCAGGGAACACACAAACGCAACTCGTTTTATGTGTCGGTCCTCCACACAACAAAGTTTGTACGTGTTTCGCTATTGACCCTGTAGTGCCACTATAGTAAGGCATGAGTCCTCTATTTTTTTTTAATGGAGGGGGCGTAATGTACTTACAGATCACGGATCTCTTATACATCGATCCCCGAAAACAGCATAATTTCCTTTTTGTTTTGTTCTCCTCTCTCTCTCTCTCTCTTACTTCACACACGACCTCCTTTCTATAAGCAGCATCATTCATCGAGCCTCGAGTGCAGTATGCGGCTTACGCCCGACAGCATCATTGATGGGGATTGCCCAGACCCCGATGTCTGAGTACACACTCGAGGTTGGCTTACCTATCGGATCGATGGGAGTGCTGTCAATGAAGGTAGCCGCCACCGCTTGCAAAGACGAGCAGTTCCTCTGTCAAAAGAGGAATCGTCGGACGAAAGCCGCCGTCTCAAATCTCAAAGTTTGTTTGTTGTGACTGTTGCACTCAACGGAATACTAAAATGAAACCTCCTCGTGTACGGCACACCTTACGGTGTAACCTAAAGGTGTAGAACCCCACGGGGCAGTGGAACACCAATACGATTTTGAATCAAAAAATTGCAGGATGTTAACGAGAATATCTTGGTTCTTTTTAGATCACGGCTCTCCATCCTGCAGACTCCGTATCGTTCTTTTGTCGGTACTTTCGAGAGTGTCCATTGAAGGACCAGACGCACTTAAGCGATCGCCTCTTCCCCGGTACCGTGGCCCAAAAGAACACGGGGTCTTTGTTGATGTGCAATGCGTCATGAAAGGAGCCTTATACCGTTTATTGGGATGTTGTTCCGCCGACTGTAGGGGCACCAACAGATTCCTGGGGATGTGTGACAGAGGCATATCCTACACGTGTGTTACCGCGCGCCCATGAAAGACACGTGTTTAGCGCGCGCCCTACTTGACACACCCAGTCCAAGCCACACACACCCCAGCCATGTCAATCTTAACCAAGTACCGACTCCAATTCTTCGCTCACGAAGAACTCAGTGTGTTAGGGAGCATCCAGCGAACTCCGAAAGTAGCTTTGCATTTCAGTGAGTGAATTTGGCGATTACGTTACGTGTGTTGTTGTTGTGCTGGCTCTGTTGATAAAATCGTTTCGTTTTTTTTCGAAACGTAGTCTATTTGGCGCGCGGGGTCCGCGTTGCCTCATCCGCGTTTCAGATTCGGTCCGCCCCCCCCCCCCCTATTTGTTGTTTTTATCTGAGCATCCGTTGCATTTCCATGCTAAAAAAAATTGACGCCTTTTTCCTTCCTTTGAAACCACAACAACAACAACAACAACAAAAACAACTGATAAACCAACTCAAATGATATCATGTCTACCAACAACATGTCTACAAACAACATGTCTGCCAACAACATGTCTACCGAGATCACATCATTCGTGAATGATACCTGTATATTCAAAGTTGTCCTAACGACGGACCGAACGAAGCTATCCAGCAAACCCACCGTCCCTCAATTGAAGGACATCTGCTACAAGATAATTTCATTTCCCCGCGTTCCTGCGTGCCTCGCAGACCCTGTCTGCGCAATGAAAATTGCGCACGCTAAGTTTCTCAAAGATTCCCCCGGCGCGGAGAAAAAGCCTTTACAGCTAATGCTTCTCCCTGTTGCCGTCGCTGCTGCGAATGCCGTCGCTTCTGCTTCTGCTGCTGCTGCTGCTCCTGCTCCTTCCTCCTTGCTTGCCCTCGCCAGTGCCCTTGCCCTCCCAGAGGACGACGGCCCCACCGAGGACATTTGCATGTCGGAGGAGAGTTCCGGTGGTACCAAGCGCCCCCGCACCACGGTGTCACTCTCTGTGGCTCCTGCTGCTCCGGCTGCTTCTACTGCTGCTTCTGCTTCTACTGCTGCTGCTGTTCCTGCTTCTGCTTCTACTGCTGCTGCTGCTCCTGCTCCTGCTGCTTCTGCTTCTGCTGCTCCTGCTGCTTTTCCTGCTGGCTCGTTCTCAACGTGCACCCTGTCCTCCTCCTTGGCCTCCGGTCGTGTTGGTCGCGGGTCCCCGCTGAAGAACGAGCTGCAGGTTGGTGCCAATATAGGTGCATTTACCATCGTGGGGTATTCCCCCACCCTGGGCTGCACTGCTGTCACCACTCAAGGCAACCCGTGCAGCCGCCGTCAAGTTCTCGTTAGCAACCCCGATGGTGGACCCCCCTTCACCACGGGCAAGTGCGCGCACCTCGCGTGCATGAAACAGACTCCCTCACGCTGTGAGGCGTACCTCGCCAAGAAGCGAGCTACGCTCGACGAGCTTGCAATTGAGCTTCGCTCCCTGTCCCTCAGCCAGCAGCTTTAGTTATATAGATACTCAGTTATTTAGATACTCTTTTTTTGCTACATTTCTTAGAGACGATAAAAAATGGTCCTGCTTGTATGTACTGTACTGTACTGTACCGTGTGAATTCTCCCCTCCGTTTGCGTGCGTGTGTGTTCCATGCGTGCGTGCGTGTCTCTTGTTCTCCTGACGTCGTCGGCGTCTTGTTCCCTCCTCCCCTCTTGCACAGACAACCAACCAACTTGCTCCCTCCCTGCCCGCATCTATCATCCGCGGCGTCGTGTGTGAGTGTGTGTAAATCAGTAGTGTGTCTGCTGGTTGATGTGACCTGTGGGCTCCCCTCCGGTCGCCCACCCGCTCGGTTCCTCGCGGACTCCTTTGTGGGGACTCCCCTCCGGTCGCCCCCGCTGGGGGAAGAGGTGAAAGGGGCTCCGCCTCTTGTTTAATGTGGTACGTTGGCGACATATATCACTTGACAAGCAGTTTTGAGGTTGGTTGCTTGAGGATGAGAACAAAGTAAGGCAAATCAAACTGCAACATAAACAAAAGATGATGCATTAGCTAACGCAAATCAAACTGGTGGTTTATTTATTTATTTTTTGTATTCTCTGCACGATTCTCCTGAGCACCAGCACAGCCGAACTCCTCAGAATGGCTAAACCGAGTCTGTACTCGGTGTTGGAGACGCAATCTAGAGATCCGCGCTTCGCTCCCTTCGTGCATCAGGACGCCTACGGGGTATGGGGACTGAAGCCACAGCCATTGCCCGAGAGATAATCTTGAAGCTGGTGTTGGGATCCTCGTCGCGCCTCTCAAGGCCACCTTGACGGTCTTAGGCTTGGCTTTAGCTTGCAATACTTGCCGCGTTGAAAAATACTTGATGCCGGTGCTATCGATTTCTAAAGAGTACAGGGCCGCATGGACACTGTACTGGGGCAAGATCTGGATCCGCCTCGCCTTGTTTGGTTTAGGCTTCCTCTCAGTATCATGGATCAAGTTGGACCACCTGGACGTCAGAAAGCAGGCTGAGACAGAAACAGAGGCCCCTGTCATTGTGTCTAACCACATGGGTTGGTCAGATATCTTGGTGCACATGTCAAGAAGCTGGCCTGCTTTTGTGGCCAAGGAAGGCATTGATAAGGTTCCCATTGTAGGGTATATCAGCCAACACATTGGATGCATCTATGCCATGCGAGCCATCAAGGAGACTAGCAAGAGTGCGGCTGTCCAGCTGAAGGATCGTATTGCTGCAAAAGCCATTGACCCTACCAGCTCTGTACGCCCCATGCTGGTGTTTCCTGAGGGCACCACCACCAACGGGCGCTACCTCTGCAAGTTCAAGACCGGAGCTTTCCTGGCAGGGGCACCTGTACGACCCGTGGTCATGCACTTCCTGAACCAAGACTACGTCTCCCCGTCGTGGGAGAGTATCAACATCAAGCGACACATCTTCATCATGATGGCCACACTCTTCCACAAAGTGATTTGCTACGAGCTGCCAATCTACTACCCATCTTATGCAGAGAAACAAGACCCAGTTCTATTTGCAGAAAATGTGCGACAGAACATGTTAAGCTACTGCGGGAATCAGGGAGTCCCCAACCTCATTCCATGTGACTCCACCCTGGAGAACAAGTTGGAGTACCACAAGCTGAGCAAGGCAACCATTGCAGAGCACTCCGGCAAGTTTCGAAAGAGCATCAAGAAGGAGTGATGTTGGATTGGATTACAGTCAACGGAATACTAAAATGAAACCGCTTCGTGTACGGCACACCTTACGGTGTAACCTAATTGTGTAGAAATCCACGGGGCAGTGATCCACTGTGTCTTTGAATATCGTGGTTCTTTTTTAGATCACGGCTCTCCATCCTGCAGACTCCGTATCGTTCTTTTGTCGGTACTTTCGAGAGTGTCCATTGAATGACCAGACAGCCGCACTTAATCGATCGCCTCTTCCCCGGTACCGTTGCCCAAAAGAACGCGGGTTCTTTGTTGATGTGCAATGCGTCATGAAAGGAGGTTTCTTTGCTGGACGGGCCATTTTGTAGGACTGTCGACCGTTTATTGGGATGTTTCATTTTACTGTTCCGCCGACTGTAGACTGTCACAATGCATACAGCGCAGAGCACACCAGCAAGATTATAAAGATCAGCAAGCAGGAGGTAACTTGGATTGGATTGTCCCAGCAGCGAGTCTTTTCAGGTCCGTCTTCGCCCAGCGGCGGTCCCGTTCGTACACATACGTCTGCTGGTAGCAGGCGTGGTCCATGATTATGTTCATGTACTGCGAGTGCACGGGGTTGAAGTGCGACAGCTGCAGACAGATTGACGATACAATGAGGATGCGCTTGCCGCCGCTTGCGTGGTGTGTGCATCTTATTCCTGTTCACTTGCGTGAGTCGTGAGGGCTCCCCTTCGTACGTCGCTTGTTCCGCGCCTACGATCACTAGGCTACTTCTGCTTGAGATCACCCAGAAGACATCTGGGTGATCTTAAGCAGATGAATCCGACGTCTCGCCAAATTGTATAAAGGGTTGCAACAGTTGACTCGTTTGCTTTCTGTCAGCATGAATTGCGGTGCTCTCACGCGTTTTATGAATTGGTGACTACTTATGTACTTCCTTAGAACTATCGGCCCAGACAGTGTTTCTGTCTGTACTGTGTCAGCTTCCCGTAGACTGTGTCATCCTTCATGACACGGTGACAGCTTCCTGTTGACTGCGTCATCGGTCTCTCACTGACACACTCTGTATAGCCGGTGCCTGGCTTAAGATTCCTGACTTAGGGTCTAGTCAGGTTACAGACGTCCGCCTCTCCCACCGCTGGTGTTCTTTGGCGTCCGCCTGTCCTTGTAACGCTATTTCTTGTCTCCGTGTATAGATTGGCGCGTCTGTCTCCGCTGCATACATCTCTGTCCACTCTTCGAAGTGCTTTCTAGCTGATAGGTTACGGGCTTATTACTTCTACCACTGCTTTACAATGCAACTTCCGCGTGGGCCTCCTGCCGGCTTCGAGAAAACTTACCCCACAGAATGGTATTTCCTGGTCGCGCGGTATGGAGAGCGTCATTATCAGTAATGGATGCGACCGAATTCTTCCTCTAAAGATTCGTGTTCCCACTGATTGGCTAGATGATTGCGCGCCAGCGGCCTCTGCTGCCGGAGATGAGTCTCCTTCCGCCATCATGGAAGCCACCCCCCCTCCAATACCTCCATTTCTCCGTCTCCTTCTCCTTTTGTCCAACGTCTCCGACCTGAGGTTGAGGATATTCTGATGCGCCTATGCTGTGTTTCCACACAGATTATCCAGTATGCAAGGTCGCCTCCACCCGCTGATGCCCGCTTTACCTACGACACTGTAGACCTTGCTCTCCATAGCCATGAAGATGGCTATGCTTACGGCAAGTCTGACGACTCAGAGGAAGATTACTCTGATGATTGTATGGAAGATCTACAGAGTGCCAGAAGTGGCGACTTCGGTGGAGTCACTCCCTCTTCTGCTACTAGGGTTTTACACACCTCCACTGTCTCTCCGGTGTATGAGCCTCAATTGGCACCTTCTCCTGCGGTCTTCAAGCCTCCGTCTGCCGCTCTGCTTGCGCCGCTTCCACCGGACCTACCTGAGGTGGTCAAGCCGTCTTTGCTGCGGAGTTCGTCTCTTGGTCCTTTGGGTCCTCTACTCAACCTTGCAGAGCAGGCTCGCAACCCTGCAGAGCGGGCTCTTGGTGCTTACCATACTCGGGCTCGCGAGGCTGCTGCCACGAGTGTCCACAGATCTGCTGCTGGCACCTCGCAGGAGCCCCCTCCACCTCCACCGGTGGATCTGCCACCTGCGCCTGGCCCTCCGCCGTCTAGAAATCCTACGCTGTCCGGCATATCCTGGGAACATCTGCTTGATGGCACACCACCTGTGCGGCTGGCTGTGCGGGACTGCCGGCTTATTCGCCAAGCCCAGTATGCTGGAGATTCTCTTGATCGCACTTTGTACGGTAGGCTGGATGAGGCAGCCACTCGGGCTAATCTAGATAGAAAGGGTCGCCCTAAGCGTGTGATGGCTTACTCTGAGCTGGGTCATGAGTGTCGTGCTTTTCTAGGACCTGTGAAGGCAGGGATTAACTACCCTTCCCCTGGAGGTGTTACCTTTGGTGGGATTGGGCGTAGGAACAATGATCTCCGAGGGTATCAGTATGTGAAGGTCCCTCTCAGTTTTTGTTCCTGTTAGGCCTGATTTCGAGCTCGTTGCGAGTGTTGCGCGTTCCTTAGATCTCATTAGGAACTTAGATGATCAGCGCGCATATGATGCTGGCATTGCTGCCGAGTATTTTATGTCGGTTCGTGCCTCGTATGCTCCTGTGCCTGATCCTCTTGCTGCTGGACCCTCGGCCTCTCATGGTGAGTCTCGTGTAGATCCTGCACTGTTGGGTTGTAGTGCCCTGCCCCTGGAACGTCAGGAGTTCATGTGTCTCACTATGATGCTTGCGAACATGACGGATGCGATGGTCAATGTGTATCAGGATTTTGTCACTCCTCGGGATATCTTCTTGCATATCCGAAGACAGCGTTCTGATGCTCTTGCTGCTCGTGTCCCTCTCATGCTTGTTGAGCTTCGGCGTGCAACCATGGACAACTCTGAACCTGTGGATGTGTTCTTTCGCAGGGTCCGGGGCTTGTGCACTGACCTCCGCAGTGCGGGAATACCCACAGCCTCAGCGCCATGCCATGCATACTATTATTAATGGCATCATGCACCCCCGCTTCGACTCTCAGCGGCTACAGTTTGGTCTCGCACTGCATCAGAACCAGCCTGTTGATTACTGGACCTGTCTGGCAGCATATAGATCATTAGATTTCTTGAACGTGTCTCTCCCTAAGTCTGATCCGAGGCATCCTGGTTGGTCCCGCGATCCCCCAAGTCCCTGCCAATGCTGCTTTTCAGCGTGGCAGGGGACCTGGTCCTCAGGGTTCCGGGACTACCAAGAGGCGCTTGGATTGCACTTGGGGCCCCTGTCTTTCCAAAACGAGCCACTCGGAGGACCGTTGCTGGACGAAACATCCGCACCTGCGAAAGGCCAAGGCTGGTGCACCGGGCATTAAACCCGTGCCCGTTGCCTTGGCCCTTCCAGGTTCGCTGACTCGCAAGCAGTTGTCCTCCTTGCAGGCTCAGATTGATGGGTACGCCATGTCCAAGAACTAGGAGGTACGCTCTGTCCTATTCTCTTGCACTACGAAGTTCTCTAACGTGTGTAGCCCTAGTCTGTCTGAGGGTGTCTGGCATGTGGACTCTGGAGCTGGAATGTCAATCACGGGTGATAAGTCTTTGTTCACTGTGTTTGAATCTTCTGCTGTTGGGCCTACGGTTCGATTTGGTGACGGGGTGATTCAACGGTCAGAGGGTAAGGGATCCATTGTGTTATGTAGTGATTGGTTACCAACATCAATCACTCTAACCAATGTTCTTTATATCCCTCACTGTCCGGTGAATCTCCTGTCAGTAAATGCTGTGGCTCATTCTCTCCACTGCCAGGTTTCTTTTGGTAGTCTTAGTTGCACTGCCACTCAGGGCTCTTCTGTTCTCTGGTCCTTCCCTGCCTCCAGTGATGGTGTGTACAAGTTTGCATGTAGGCCTTGTCACACCTCCAGTCGTTGTTTAAGAGTTGCTGACAATTATCCAGCGTTTGCACTTGATGTTGATGAGGACGGTGGAGTTGTTCTCCCTACCACTCCTGCATGGTTGTGGCATAGGCGGTTGGGTCATCCCGGCTATAGTGCCTTACACAAACTTGTCAAGAGTGGTATGGTTAAGAACTTACCCCTCAGTCTGGGTCAAGTGCAAAAGTTGGGTAAGATCCCATGTGATGCTTGTCACAAGGCTAAGGGCAAACGTCTCCCTTTTCCTAAAGAAAGCAAAACTGAGATCCGTGCACCTCTCCAACGACTTCACTTGGATATAATGAGACCAGTTCATATTAGGGGTCTGCGTGGGGAGTTTTACATCCTGTGCCTCATAGACCAATTCTCTGGCTTTGCTGAAGTATTGTGCTTGAGGACCAGGGATGAAGCTCCCTTAGCAGTCCAAACTATCATCCTCAGATGGTCAAATCAGCTGCAGGGGTTTGCCTTTAAGTGTCTGAGATCTGACAGGGCCAAGGAGTTTATAGTTAAATGGTTCGAGGATTGGCTGATATCGGTTGGGGCAGTACATGAGTTATCGTTGGTGTACACTGCCCAGCAGAACGCAACTGTGGAAAGGTATAATGGGGTCTTGCAGTCTATAGCTAGGAGTATCCACCTGGAATCAAAGCTAGCTAAGTATTTCTGGCCTTATGCCTTCCTAGCTGCTTGTTACCTTCGTAACCGACTGCCCAATCAGGGACGCAAGACACCTTATGAGTTGTTTTATGGGGTGATGCCTGATGTGTCGTTGTTACGTGTGTTTGGATGCCCCTGCTATGTCACGTTAGTCAATGGGAAGAAACGTAACAAGCTGGACGAAAGGGCGTTATCTGGTAGACTGGGTTGGGTATTCTCTGGTGAGTAAGGGTTATTTTATTTGGGTTCCTAAGTTGCGCCAGGTAGTAGAGAGTCGTGATGTACTCTTCTATGAACAGTTTAGCTATAACTGTATTCCTGGGCTTCCTCCCTATGACGGGTCGCCGTATGTTTCTAGCATCCCTGCCGCTATCAACGGACACATGCATGAGGCTGCGGTCCATTCCTTAGATCCTTTGCTTTCCCCAATTGTTGACCACTGTCCTGGCCATAGGATGATTCTGCGTCCCAGGTCAGGGGCTGCTGGTACTGTATTGCGTGAGAATGCACTGGGCGGGCGAGGTTCTGCGGTTCCTACGGATAAAATCTTAGCCGAATCTCAGGGGGTCGCCAGGCCCTCCTCTGCGTCAAATTCCGTCGGTGAAGCTCTAGGACTACGACAATCTCAGATCATAGTGGAGCCTCTTATAGGTCCATTGTCTAATAGTCACCCTGCTCCAATCATCTTGGATGGCTCGAAGGGGTTGGTGAGCGCTTCGCCTCCTGCCGTTCCTGATAGATTAATCGGGAGCCCGGGTGATGATGTAGCCTTTGCCGATCATTGGTCAGGCTCCGATACTGCGTATGGCTGGGGTGTTCCGGTCGACCCAGGCTTCGTTGAATTAGAGGCAAATAAGGCCGGCCCTGTTCAACCAGGCAGTAGTTCTGCACTGGGGGCTCTACTACCGGTTACTGCTGATACTGCTGATATCCCCGCTGCTCATGTACAAGTAAACTGCTTGTACGTGGGAGCATCTGTTGCCCCCTCCACTGAACTAACCTATAAAGCTGCCATGCTCCCTACCAACCCTGACAGGGATCAATGGCTTCTTGCTATGAAGGATGAGATGGCTTCCCTACATGCCCATGGTACTTGGGTACTCACTCCACAGCCTCGTAAGCAAAAGATCCTGTCATGCAGGTGGTTATTTGTGAAGAAGATTGGGGTTGATGGTTCTATACGCTTCAAGGCACGTTTTGTGGTACGTGGCTTTCTGCAACGTCTTGGGCTGGATTTTCATGACGTATATGCCCCTGTCTCCTCTAAAGCAGGTCTTCGGGTGCTCCTGGCTGCCATCACTCATAGAAAGATGTTTTGTTCGGCAGCTGGACATCAAAACTGCATTTCTGAACGCTAAGCTGGAACTTGGTCTGGACCTGTACTGCCGCCAGCCTGAGGGCTTTCAGCACCTTGGTCCTAACGGTGTTCCCCTTGTGTGCAAGCTGCTCAAGTCTCTTTATGGATTGAAGCAGGCACCCAGGGCTTGGAGTAGGGATGTCAAGCGGGTTCTGGTTGCACACGGCTTCACTATGTGCAAGGCTGAACCTGCTCTGTATTTTAGGAAGGATTCTGATGGTGGGTGGAGCTATGTTCTGACCTATGTTGATGATTTTATCTGTGCTTTTAGTGAGCTGGATAGGTATGTGTTGCTTATCCAGGCTATGGAAAAGGCTGGCTGGGAGGTCAAAGAGATGGGTGTTCCGGTTCAGTTCCTCTCTTTGGACATGCATGTTACACTTGATTCTGAAGGCAGGTGTGTTCAGATCAACATCTCTCAGCACACACCTACATTGTTGATCTGGTGGAGAAGTTTGGTCTTACTGATGCTGCCCCACCCAGGTTTGCTGCCCCCATGGCCAAGTCCACCGTTTCTGACGCCCCTGGAGAACCCCTGCCGTCTAATAGCCAGTACCTCTCTCTTGTGGGTGCTTTGCTATACCTGGCTACTTGCACCAGGCCTGATATTTCTTTTTGCTGTGAGCTACCTGTCCAGGTTTTCTGCTCACCCTACCGTCCCTCTCTGGGGGGCTGCCAAGCGGTTGCTCTTGTATTTGAGAACACATTCCCACCTGGGTCTCACTTACACCCACAACCCTGAGTTCTCTTTTACTGTCTTTAGTGACTCATCCTTTGCTGATGATGGGTCTGACAGGCGGTCTCAGACTGGCTTTGCTGTGCTAGCTGGGGGGTGCATAGTGAACTGGATGAGCAAGAGGCAGCCTACTGTTTGCCATTAGCTCTAGTGAGGCTGAGTATCAGGCCCTGTCCCAGGCTGCCAGGGAGGTACAATGGTTGAAGAAATTGAGGGTGGATCTGGGTCTGCCTTGTGCTTTGGTTACCATTCAGGGTGACAACTTAGGGTCTCTAAGTTGGGCCAAAGAGTGGCAGCTCCTGCCTCGCAGCAAGCACATTGATGTTATTCATCACTACATCAAGGAGCTGGTGGAGGATGGTTCACTGGATGTTGCCTATGTTAACACCGTGGATAACTGTGCTGACCCCTTCACCAAGCCCCTTGATCCTGCTGTGTTCTGGAGGTTTGTCCGCATGTTAGGTATGACCGCTTCTTCTTAGGGTCATCCTTGCATTTGGTCATATTAGTTTCTTTTAGTTATCAAAGTTTGGCATTAGGTTCCTATTCCCGGATCGGGTTTTCTATACCGTTGTTACCCATTTTTGATATTAGTTTTTCCTCTCTTTCTAGCTTGGCAAATTGTTTTAGAATTTTTTGCCTTGTTTCATTCCTTCCTATAACCCTTTGGGTTCCATTTGAAGTTCTCTCGATTTTTTCGGAGTTCTTTGATTTTTTTTTTATATGTGTTACATATAGTTCTATGTCCCCAGTGCCATAGGTGGAGAGGTAGTATTGTATGTCACCTGTGTCATAGGTGGAGTGTCAGCATGAATTGCGGTGCTCTCACGCGTTTTATGACTTGGTGACTACTTATGTACTTCCTTAGAACTATCGGCCCAGACAGTGTTTCTGTATGTACTGTGTCAGCTTCCCGTAGACTGTGTCATCCTTCATGACACGGTGACAGCTTCCTGTTGACTGCGTCATCGGTCTCTCACTGACACACTCTGTATAGCCGGTGCCTGGCTTAAGATTCCTGACTTAGGGTCTAGTCAGGTTACAGACGTCCGCCTCTCCCACCGCTGGTGTTCTTTGGCGTCCGCCTGTCCTTGTAACGCTATTTCTTGTCTCCGTGTATAGATTGGCGCGTCTGTCTCCGCTGCATACATCTCTGTCCACTCTTCGAAGTGCTTTCTAGCTGATACTTTCCGAAAATAAGTAAACCTAACAGTGTATAAGGAATTTGCATGTCTTACTACATGTCCCCCGGACCCCCGGATGTGTAATAAGAAATTCATAGGTTCGAGGATATACGGGTAGCTTAAATTCAACGGTTTACTTGAGAACAACTGTAAACCGTACAGCTCCATCCATACAACGAACTAGACACGAGAAAAAACAATCAGGCGAAACCATTTACAATAATAGCTCGAATAACGTCAGACCGTTTTGTAGGAAAAATCAGATGTGGACAAATGTCGAATGGTCATTCAAGCATCCACTCAACGTGTTGCTGATGTGGATAGAGTAATTTCACGTGAAGCCTGCTATAATATACCTGTGAGTCTGAGCAATGAGATCTGTGAAGACTTCAACGACATAGAAATTGATCTGCCTCACATGCGAACAACTGGAGAACCAGGGAGATTGTTGGTAATGAAGGAAAGTTCTTTCTTGCATGCAATTTGTAACATGTGTCAAACATGTCCACGTGACATCGAAATAGCCCTCATATCTGTTGACATCTTCAGACTACATCCAAATGAACTACACTTCCTTCATGTTTGCAATAAACATAAATTGCATTTGAACAAGTATCTATTCACCAATTAATCTTGCTGGCTGTGAAGAGGAGAATAAGGTTCGTTACAGGGTCTTCTGCGTTGTTTACACCACTTCCACTAAACGATGAGTGGCGATGATCCGCCACCGTGTGTCATGAATGGACGGACGGACGGACGGTGTGGATGCGACAGTTTTCCACCGTTTTGCGAGTGATGATTTATTGATGCATTGACAGGTTTCTGCAACTCAATTCCCCTGCCCCACTCCGTGGGGCCCGCGATTACCCTATCGATATACGAGATCTAGCAGACCTCTTCGTGTGTAAAATTCTACACACATTTCTACACCCTATCGATATACGATATCTAGCAGACCTCTGCTTGACATGTGATCACCGTTTGCGATTACTTTACCGGAATTTCCGTCATCTGTGAATGAATGGACGAACGGGGGCTGCGAAAGCCGCCTTGGTGTGTGTGAAGATGAATGAATGGACGAACGTGGGGGTTGCGAAAGCCGCCTTGGTGTGTGTGAAGATGAATGAATGGACGAACTGACGAGTAGGATGAGCAAGCCTCCGTGGATACCAGATGGACGAGTATGATACGCAAGCCGCCGCCTGTGTCGTGATAGAGTGCGTGCGCTATCTATCATATCTATCTATCATATCTATCTATCATATCTATCTATCTATCCTATCCTATCTATCCTATCCTATCTATCTAATGCACCGAGTATGATGCGACATGTTTCCTCCGTTCCATTTGCCTATCACGTGCGTGCGTATGTTTGCTTGTGCATCCAGTAGTGTTTCTCATGCATGTGAACTGTGGGCTCCCCTTCGGTCGCCCCCGGTCGCTCCGATGTGGGGAGGTGAAAGGGGCTCCGCCGTTTTGCGTGCTTATTCATTCAGCTTGACAATGAGTACTGTTTTCGTGTGGATAAATCATCATTAATGTACACTCGACAAGCGGGAGTCAGTGAGAGAGAGAGAGAGAGGTCGCTTGTACAGTCGGAGACGCAATTTGTGTGACGCCCTACCAGTGACCCTTGAACCCAATGGGTAGATCAGCTAAAGGCGAGTGCATATTTTTGCCCTTCATCTCTGTATTTCAGCATTTAAGCTGGCCCAAAGTATAACAAGGCAAGCTGCTGACAAACCCAGGTGGGTCGGTCGGTTTAGCGCTCAGTCGAAAAGCTACCGCCGTGACCACGCTTTCCGCCTGTTTGTCACAGTCCATATGTAGATACCGGCTACATTTACTAAGGATGACCCGTTGAACAATTTTACACATCATTCCATCCATTTTTCAAGTACGTCAACGAAGTGAGTCCGGCAAGCGGTGATATGTCGTCCACGTTGGTGCCCTTCATGTCCAATTGAAGCAACGAAGTGAGTCCTGCCAGCGGTGATATGTCGTCCACGTCGGTGCCCTTCATGTCCAGGTGAACCAACGAAGTGAGTCCTGCCAACGGTGATATGTCGTCTACGTCGGTGTTCGAAATGTCCAGGTGCACCAACAAAGTGAGTCCTGCCAGCGGTGATATGTCGTCCACGTCGGTGTTCGAAATGTCCAGGTGCACCAATGAAGTGAGTCCTGCCAGTGGTGATATGTCGTCCACGTCGGTGCCCTTCATGTTCAGGTGAATCAACGAAGTGAGGGCGGAAAGTGGTGATATGTCGAGCACCTTGCTCCGGCGACAAAACGAAATGAATCCGGACATCGGTACTCGGTCTTCGACCACACATGTGTACGCCATGTTCAGATGAACCAACGAAGTGAGGCCGGACAGTAGTGATATAGAGGGTACACGTGTGTGCTCCATGTTCAGGTGAAGCAACGCAGTGATACCGGACACCGGTGAGATGTCTTCGAGCTTGTATTTGAGATGCGAAATGTCGAGGTGAATCAACGAATTGATACCGGACAGAGATGATAGGTATTCCACGTCGGTGCCCTCCATGGTCAGGTGAATCAACGAAGTGAGGGTGGAAAGCGGTGATAGGTGTTCGCCCACACGTGTGTACGCCATGTTCAGATGAACCAACGCGGTGAGTCCGGAAAGCTGTGATATGTCTTCGAGTTTGTTTCCGATATGCGAAATGTTGAGGTGAACCAACGCATTGAGTCCGGAAATCGCTGATAGGTGTTCGTCCACGTACGTGAGGTGCGAAATATCTAGGTGAATCAACGAAGTGAGACCGGACAGCGGTGATATGTCTTTGAGTTTTGCTTGGATTAGCGAAATGTCTAGGTGAATCAACGAAGTGAGGGCGGCCAGTGGTGATATGTCGGTCACAAGTGTGTGCGCCATGTTCAGGTGAATCAACGAAGTGAGTCCGGACATAGTTGGTATGTTGTACAGAGGTGTGTGCGACATGTTCAGGTGCGTCAACGAAGTGAGTCCGGACAGAGGTGATAATAGGTCTTCGTCCACGTAGGTGTGCGACATGTTCATGTGCGTCAACGAAGTGAGTCCGTACAGTGGCGATATGTCGGTCACGTAGGTGTTCGATATGTCCAGGTGAACCAACGCAGTGAGTCCGGACAGCGGCGATATGTCTTGGATCTTGTCTTCGATAGCCGACATTGATTGGTAGGGTACGTATTCCCCCCGATTGACACCGATTTTCAACTCTTGGAGCCTGCAAATGCGTGATAATGCGTATTCCAAACTTTTATAATGTCTTAGGTGGATCCTTGTGACACACCGGGGTGTGACGCATCTCCACTTTCCGCAAACGAGAGGCACTTGTTTGAGGTGGGATTCGTTCGAAATCGCATTGGATAGAATGATCTCCAATACATCTTCATTGATTTCGTCAAATGAACTCATTCGTTTGTGAAGTGTGCTGTGCTGTGCTGTGCTGTGCTGTGCTGTGCTGTGTTGTGCTGTGCTGTGCTGTGCTGTGCTGTGCTGTGCTGTGCTGTGCTGTGCCTTGCTGTGCTGTGCCTTGCTGTGCTGAAGAATGGTTGTTTACACTTCATTCGAGGACGAGAATCCGCCACCGCATCCGTGTGTCATGAATGGACGGACGGACGGACGGTGTGGATGCGACAGTTTTCCGCCGTTTGCGTGTGTACGTGTATGATGACTTGACAGGTTTCTGCAACTAAATTCCCCTGCCCCACTCCGTGCGCTATCTATCATATCTATCTATCTATCTATCTATCTATCCTATCCTATATATCCTATCCTATCTATCTAATGCACCGAGTATGATGCGACATGTTTCCTCCGTTCCGTTTGCTTCGATCCTGCAATGAGAAAAAATAATTCAGGCCGAATTGAACAACTGTATAAAGCTTTTGAGCTGTAACATTATTGAGTCTGTGTGTAACTACACATTATGGATACAACAAAACAACTAAACGACATAATTGCTGCCTTTTTCGAGCAATGTGAGAAGAAGTCAGGCGCCTACATGGATTACAAAATTTTAAAGATTGCTTTTTTGCAGTACATGCATAAGCATTGTGTTCCGCTGCCATATCACTTTGACAAAAAAATCATCACTCTGTTGGGAAAGGAAGGGGTCTCGACATATGGATATGACCCGACAGTTGTAGTGGGACTCAGATTGAGATCGTGGATTACAGACTGATCAACGGTGGACAGCTCGTGCTTGACTTGGAACTTGGCCATCGCCCGTCGAATACGTACCATAATAGCTTTCCGTTCGTGCTCCTCGCGGCGGCAGCGATGCGGTTTACAAGTATTCGTTTCGCGATGCGCGCGATCTCGTTATGGCTCCCGTTGCACGCGCGGACGTCGTCCTCCTCCTCAATGTGTAGGAACATGACCGAACAATAATAAAATGTATGTATGTATGTGTCTTTCTGGCTGTAAAGAGGAGAATAAGGTTCGTTACAGGGTTGCAACAGTTGTTTACACCACTTCCAAGTGGCGATGATCCGCCACCGTGTGTCATGAATGGACGGACGGTGTGGATGCGACAGTTTTACACAGTTTTGCGTGTGATGATTGATGCCTTGACACACTTGGTTTCTGCAGCTCAATTCCCCTACCCCACTCCGTGGGGGCCGCGATTACCCTATCGATATACGAGATCTATTGTCTAGCAGACCTCTGCTTGACATGTGATCACCGTTTGCGATTACGTTACCGGGTTTTCCGTCATCTGTGAGTGATATCTTCACATGTGGTGTGACGAGCGTAGGTTGTGGGCAAGGGAAGCTGGAGGCGCTACTCGTGCCTCTGGTTGGCACTGTTACTGGGGTGGATTCATTAGGCAGCCTATGCAGTGAGGCCAGGAAAGTAGTGCGGTTGTTACCATCAGTCAGAGAAGGCGGGTGGTTGAAGTGCAGCCTGACAATGTCATGTTGCTAGTATTCCCCATTTCAATCATGCCGTTTGATTTATACCTCAAGGCGTACCGAGGACCCAGGGTGGTCATCATTGCCGATGACACATGTGATCCAGGGCCTGGCAGGGTCGTCGAGGGGTTCCGGGTTGTCTACAGTGAGCTTGTTCCTACCGAGCTCGACAGAGCAACCATGACGGTGTACGACAGGATGCCCGAGATGGCTGACTAGGCCATGTAGGTACTGCACCTCACTCAAATGCACGAGCTGGAAAGCCCACTCTGGCAGTTCCCCTCCTGAGCGGCATACACACACCATGTGGGCATGCAGTTGGGGCAACCAGCCGATGAGTTCAAACATATGTTGGGGCTTCACAAATGGTGCATGCTCGCGTGACCCATCAATAACTATTAGCTTTTGGCTGCGTTGACCCAGGTTGAATAGATCTGACATCCATGTTTCAATGTGTGGGGTCGGGTTTGGGATCCGGCCAATCACGGTCGGGTTGTCAGTGAACATGTAAACATCTGAACATTGTTCAGCCAACTGTGCAATCTCTTTCATGAATGACACGACATCATTTGTGACCACCAAGCTGCCATCCGGAATCATTCGGACCATTGTAAATTATATTCTCTGTAATGAAACATTATTTTTTATAATAGGAAAATGAAACTGAAAAAGTTTCACTTTTACCTATAACTCCTATAACAAATGCCGAGGGTGATAAACGGACTGATGGATGTGGTCTAGGATATGAGGATGTCTATTACCGTAAACCATATATGAGGATGTCTATTACCGTAAACCATATATGAGGATGTCTATTACCGTAAACCATATATGAGGATGTCTATTACCGTAAACCATATAGGTAGTGATTAGATTACAAGTTATGTATAGTTATATATATATTGTATGTAAAATGAAGTAGATATATATCGGTATAATTACATTATATAGGGAGGGTTCCAAGTACCCATCACCTGTCAACTCTACACATTGTACCTCCGCTCCGGCAATCAATGTAATGTTTTTTTCTCTCCTCTCAGACAGACAGACAGGACCCGCCCACACTCAGGTGCATGATGATGGAACACCCCTGTCCTCCCCCCCCACACGCTGGTGGGCAAAACAGACCCGCGAGACACACTCAATCAACGTGTGTCAGCAGCGCACACCCACGCGCCCAACAACAGCAGCTGAGCATCAGCTCTCTGGCTCCTGTGGATATGATATCAGACCCAGGAGAGCCGTGATCTAAAAAAGAACCACGATATTCTCGTTAACATCTTGCAATTTGTTGATTCAAAATCGTATTGGTGTTCCACTGCCCCGTGGATTTCTACACCATTAGGTACACGAAGCGGTTTCATTTTAGTATTCCGTTAACTGTATAGATGTGGAAGCTCCATATGCAGTCCATTGGGCTAATGTTCCTGAGCTTGCACAATGTGACTGTGTAAGATCCGTGCCCACACGGATCCTCTCTAGTCCAGGGGCCGTAAGTCTCACTGGATGCTGAAGTGGCGATCTTATCGATGATGAACTCCCACACATCATCATCCTCTTGAATTCGATCTCACACAGTCGGCGGAACAGTTAAATGAAAAATGTCGCTGAATTCGATCTACAATCGGCGGAAAAGTTAAATGACACATGTCGCTGAATTGGGTGTGTTAAAAACTTCTGTGTTTACGAACATCAGTCGCTCTACTCTGTGGAGGTGGAAACGTTTTGGTTCCTGTGAATCGAAAACGACGTTTGTCTGCAGAGCGCGTGCGTGCTGATGCTGTTCAGCGAGCGTACCGAACGCTACTGGCTCAGACGGATGAGTATGCGTGTGAGCAGCGTCGTCTGCTGAACCAGGCACTAGGCTGGGTTTCCAAGAAGGATGCAGAGATCGAGAACCTCAAGTGCGTGCTGATTGCTCGTGCATTCATGAATAGACGCGGCGAGCGTTGTGCCCCACAATGCAATACAATAAATAAATGTTGTCAGATTGATGATGGACAATTATCAGAGATCCGAGCCGCTGAGAATATGTTGATGCCATGAATCTGCCCTACGAGTACCAATTCCTCTTGCACCTCTGATGCAGGAGCTGAGCGTCGAGCATCATGTGCGAGACCGTAGCGATTTGTGAGCCTCAAGTTGGACACCTTGTTCGACAAGTTGAATGAATGGCTAGCCATGATCCGGGCTTCTCAGAAGGTGTATAGTTTTTTAAACATTGAATAACAAATCAAATAGAAATGGATTATTTAATTTCATCATATGTGGGAAGTGAGACAAACCCATCACTCGTCACCTCGTCACTCCTCTTCCCCGCCCTCCCCATCCCTTAAACCCATCCCGCTCCTCAGATACATGTGGAGTACTGGTGTGTGTGTCTGCGTTTGTTAAGACACTCCCCCCTGTCCTCTCTCCTTATCAGACCACAACCTCATACCATTTCTCTCTTCATGTGGTGTGCATGTCTTGTTTTGTTTCACGTGTTTCACCACAAAAGGAAACTTTATCCCTGTATCGAATTGAATTCTCCAACTGGATGTCTATTTTGTCAATGCTGCACCCAGGTAATCGCTTGGATCACAATGCCCTACATTGCATTTCATTGGCAACAGTCCTCGCACGTTCTCCCTTTGAACTTATGTATGATACTGGCTCCCCCCTCGTCCGTTGCGAGGGTAACGTGCACATTCCTGGTTGTAGTCATGATGTCGCTCTGCACCCAAGCCTCCGTCTGACCAAGCATGGCGCGTTCCCTGCATGCCATTCAAATGTGAAAACATGTTCAACTTCAAATGTCATTCATTCATTTATTCATTACATACGTCATATGCCCATATTTCATCTTTTTTTGTTGAATCGCCACTCACCTGTGAACCATTAGCCGGCCATCCGAAGATCCCTTTCAACCTTGCAGGATACAGCAGTGCCCTCCCACTGCCACCAGGCCAGTGCCTCTGCAAGAGCTCATCAAGGCGCTCGTAGGTTAAGATCGACTCTGCGTCAAACATTCTGCCCAGGGCAGCGATGAAGGGTGTGCCTGCCTTGCCACCTGCCGTTTCTTCAAAAGGCCCAGTTGCCAACAACATCACGTCCTTGTGTGCAACGCGATGGAACTGTGCATCATGATCTGCTCTTGCTGCGTCACGCAGAGATCTTCCGTGCTGGAACGGCAGACCAGTGCCGGGGGCAATGGCATCTGCTTCTTCGCACATGTTGAGCACGCGGATGAGTGTGCCGCAAAAACGTTGCGCTGCCACCACCGCATCGATGGCCTCAGCTGACACCAGCTGTGTGTAAGAACATACCAATGTACCGTGACGTGGCGACCCTCATTCATGCCATGCCCACAGAATAACAAAAGAGCAACGTCCACGGAGGGCTCCAACAACCAAGCCAATTGGTCCATGACGGTCCTCCGGTACACGGTGCCTTCGAGAACACTGATCTCCATACCAGCACCCAAAACCTTGTTGACAAAAACATCATGGTCCTTCATGGCTCCGCCACATCGGTACCCCTTCAAGTCCCTTGGCAGCGTACCACACTCTTGCAATGTGTGCATAAGCACGGGTCCCAACCCGTCTATGTAGTAACTTGGAAAAATTAACAAGGCGCGCCGAGTCTTCACGGACGCCATCATGTGCTCCTACTCTCAAATAAAGTGGGACACGCCTTATAATGAGGAATCACATGGATCTACCGGCTGTAATTTCCTTTTTTGCTAACCTTGCTTGATGTAAAAGATTACATCTTTTTTTCTGTGGGCATTGTCTCCTGCATGGGGGTGAGCAGAATGGGGCCGACTTCATGCATTAGCCTATGTTGCTTCACATGCAGCGTCATCACATTTATCTCGCTTGGGCCCAAACTATCAAAATTATTTGAACAACATCTCATCCGATCTACCACCTTTCAATCTCGCGAGACTCACCTCCTTTCACGATGATCCTCAACGATCTGGTCCTCCAATTCGTTGCGACTGCGAATCTGCGCAACAAGGGAAAGCTCCTACTTTGAGATCCTCCAACTTTCTTGGTCGAGGTCAGAATGGAACGATTGAAAAAGCGTTTCCAATGAAAAAACACCTACTGAATGCGTTTTCGCGATATATTGCCTCGAAATATCGAGTGCTGGTCCGGTGCTGGAGGGGTACCGACGGGCTACAGGCGACTGTTGCTGACGTTGTCGAGCTGGCGCAGGTCGTCCAGGAGTGCGGCCTGGACACGAGGTACACCCTGCAAAAAGCTACCCCCGAAGACATCCTGCTGATTGAGTCCCACAGAGCGTCTCGCATCCCCGTATCGATGATTCTGTGAGCTTCACGGCGGCCACCTTGTTCTCCATGTTCAATGACTGGCTATCCCCGATCCCTGGTTCTCCTAAACATGAACCACCTTGATCAAGTTTGGTCTCAAGATGTCCAAGCTTGGCTTGAGGGGCGTCTCCAAGCGACGCTGCAACACGGGTGCTGTTTACTCTTTCTGCATTACTCAATCAATGACATGCGTGATAAGATGTGGCCTGTATTGGATTGAGCTCTGTTATCCATTGCTGCACGCACGCACGCACGCACGCACGCACGCACACACACAGATAAAGCACATGCGGTCGTGAGACTGAATGGACGAGGCTGCGAAAGCTGCCGTGGCGTGTGTGTGAGAATGAATGAATGTACGGACATTACTCTTCGAAAGCCGCCGTGGCCCGTGTGAGAATGAATGGACGAACGGGGGGCCCGCACAGTTTTTTAGCTATTGTGTTCTGTCAAGTGCAAGTGCGTCCGTAGTTCCTCTGGCAGCGGCACGCCCCTCTCCGAGAGGTCCCTGACGCAGGTTTGGCTGTGCAGGGCCATGCCATGCATGGCCCTGAAGGTGACGGAGCCGGCGCCTCCCTGGAGGAAGCCGGCGGCGTCCTCGTACTTGCTTGCTTCTGCCGGGTTCACCCTGCTCATTCGCTGCACGATGCTCCTGAGCACCGGCAGCAGCGAGTCTTGCAGGTCCGCCTTCGCCCAGCGGCAGTCCCGTCCGTACACGTACGTCTGCTGGTAGCAGGCGGGGTCCATGATGATGTTCATGTACTGCGGGTGCGCGGGGTTGAAGTGCGATAGCTGCAGCAGCTTGACCAGGTTGTACCCGCACTCATTGAATTTTCTACGACTACTTCTTCTGCCAACGAAAGTCCGTTGTGGGTTCGTTGGTCGCCACTCAACTCGTAATGAGAGCCCCCTTAATTGTTATAAGGTTCAGCAGCTGATATTACCGTAAACCATATAGGTAGTGATTAGATTACAAGTTGTGTATAGTTATATATATATTGTATGTAAAATGAAGTAGATATATACCGGTATAATTACATTATATAGGGAGGGTTCCAAGTACCCATCACCTGTCAACTCTACACATTGTACCTCCGCTCCGGCAATCAATGTAATGTAATGTTATGTTTTCTACGACTACTTCTTCTGCCAACGAAAGTCCGTTGTGGGTTCGTTGGTCGCCACTCAACTCGTAATGAGAGCCCCCTTAATTGTTATAAGGTTCATAATGTTAACATCCTGGATGGATGCCCTCGTCGTGTTGCAGAAGATCAAGGCCACACAGACATAAAACGCATCCTAGTTCAAGTATCAACCATCACTAGCACACTTTTTTGTAACTATGACATTGGTCATTACCCGCGAGTCCTCTACGACACTGCGCACAACACTCGGACAAGGGAATTATGTTACATAAAATCCCGAGTCCCAAAAACATCCTCTTGTTGTACACATGCGGTCAATGGAATGTCTAGTCCAGAATGCGGAAACGCTGATAATGTAGGCGGTAGTGGTCCAAGGCATTCTTCATTGCCACATTTGAGTAGATGGGCGCGCCACCTATGTTGGTCCTTGTGAGTGGGTCCGCGCTAGATGTGGTCAGCCACTCCTCGATAGCCGCTCTGGAGTAGGAGTGACCCGAAGCAGTCACGACCGGGTCTATAAACCAATCCAAGGTGAGAGGGCACATGTATTCGGATGGCACTAAGTCTGATGCTTGTGCACTTCGAATCCTGTATATGACGTTGATACACCTGGACATCAGCATCGTCCAATATCATGGCGGAAATTTCTGGCTCATACTGTCTCGGATACTCTCTATTGTGACCCACAAGATCCTATCTTCGCAATTGAAGACTGTCAGTTCTCGAACAGTGTTGAAACCAGCAGCTTCGAACACTTCAATTACTTGGGGCCAATGCCTTTGATGGTCCGAATACTCGCCGACATCGTTACTTCTTGTTCGTCAGCCATATTGCTTTATACTGCAGGGTAGCATGTTGCGGCTTGTGACTGCAAGAAGAGACACATGAACGCAAGAAGAGACACATGAACGCAAGAAGAGCCCCCAGCCGCAACTAACATGTGTGCCCTTGCACCCCCCAAGAGCATTCATCCCACATTCAGTTGCTTGAGGGTTCCTTGCAGCCGCCGTAGCAGCAATGATGATGGCCACCACCGGGGATGATAATCTAGCCAATCAACCGGCACGAGGTTTCTCTACTGCTCATCATTTCAAAATAATTATGAAGTGTGACATCGAGGCGAGCAAATGGGAGTTGATTGCGAATGTAGCAGCACTTCATGGTAAATTAGAGTGTCTCGTCAATGCATGGCATCATGGACAATGTTCCATCAATTCATACCGGGTCGCCCTTCATGCAGCTGCATGTGGGCAAATGGCTTGTCTTTCATTCTTGTTTGATCAGTGCGGAGCAGCCCTTGCTATGCATATTCATGAACATGTGGAGAAGGATGTGCTTATGGGGCTGAGCAATGTTGCAGCATTGGGGGAAATGTTGAATGTCTCATCCTGGTACATAGACAAGGACCCCTATGCATCCTTCTCTGTCAACCTGGGCTTTACACATTTGTGCCAATTGCGATTGCACATGCAAGGGTGGACATGCTGCATGCTCACGGTATGCATCCACATGCACATTACCTTACGGCCTGGGTAGAAATCGAAGTAGGGACAGACCACGTATCTGGTGCTTCCCTCATGGCACGTTCCCTTGGGGGTACTTGCAGCAGCAACTCAACTCAACTAATCCCTGGTGCTCTGCTTTCTCCGCCGTACTTAAGCTTCCTTTTGACTGCAGTTGCACGACGCGAGCAAGTGTTGCAGCAACGTCAAAGCTTGGGTCAAACCAAAGGATCCCCAAGCTCAAGGGAAGCGCAAACAGGTCGCACGTGAGTGCTGCTGTCGCCAAGCTGGTCGTCCGCGCGACAAGAAGCAGAAATCTGCGAGCAAGGGAGAGGTCTTCGAGAGTCAGGCATGGTTGATGAGTTGAGTCGCAATAACTCGCAGGCAGCCAGTGGCGCAGGGTAATAGTCACCGGCAATAAACCTGCAGACAATGAGCAGGAGAAGTCAACTTTGTAAACTCAGTGAAATCAGGTGTTTAAAGAAGCCAGTAGGGATGAAAGAGAATCGAGGATGCTGAACGCACCCAAAAGCTCGTTTGGTAGGCAAGCGCGGGTTTAAACAGACAGGTGTTCGAAGGGAGAGGCAACGGGACTAGCCGTGCAGAGTGGCAGCAGTACACGAGGGTCTGGGAGTGGCGTGGCCTGTCCTGGCCTGGTGTGGTACGTTTATGTAGGTGTTTGCTGGCATCTGGTCCGCCATTCCGTACCCCCGACCCCGGACCTGGATTTGCGATTTCGAGGTTGGATATCGCGGAAACGCATTCAGCAGGTGTTTTTTCATTGGAAACGCCCCGTCAATCGTTCCATTTGGACGCCAATCAAGGGAATTAGGGTTTCGAAGCTTCTGAGAAATCCTGCCACCGGACAGGGAGACACCGGGCTTCGAGATGTATGTTGGCGTTTGCTGGCCACTGGTCCACACTTCCGTACCACCTGCGCCTGACCAGCACTCGCGATTTCGAGGCTGGAGATCGCGAAAACGCATTCAGTAGGTGTTTTTTCATTGGAAACGCTCTTTGAATCGTTCCATTTGTACGCCAATCAAGGAAGTTAGAGGCTCACAAAAGTTGGAGCTTTCCCTTGCTACGCAGATTCGCGTTCTCCTCTCGCTACGAATTCGAGGGAGGATCAGATTGTTGTGTGAGGGGAATCGCGAACTGAGGTGAGTGAGGAGTCTTGCTGGCTGGTGTTAAGCTAGGTGTTCATGAGCATGTATCACACGATGGCTCTCCACGTGTACACACGTTCCACACACCCATCCATTGACCCAGGGGGCTACTTGATAGGATGCATGGGGATGCACAGATCTTCACTGGCCGCATGGGCTGCATGGAACAGACTGCACTGGGAATGATATAGGCATGGAACTGAATGAGGGTTCTCATGGGTTGCAGTTGGTTGTAACTTGCCCATAATGTGTGAGGCTGTTGCAATCCTTGCACCAGTTGAAGATTTCCATGATGTATGACACGGGCTCTGCACTCAGCTTTTGGTGCCCCCACACACTGACACAGATTTAGCATACATAAAAGTCATCGTACCGTCAAAATCTTATTTTGTTATCTTCCATAACCTCAGGTTGCCAACATAAGGAGTAAAAAGCTGTGCATTATAATCAAGTATGCCTTTCAAGGGTGGTTTTAAACCGTTGAACATTGGAAGTGCAATGTGCAAGGTATGCCGATCGTGCGTCAATTGTTTGGATTTTCTGACCGTTTGCAGGTTTTTGTTTCTACAACGCAATGCGTTCGAGGCGTACGTCAAGGACGATAGCATACCCTTAGACCTCAAGAAGTGTGGCATGAGAATATTCTATCCGCAAATGCAATCTCAACGGACTCGTTGTGCGCTTATGAGGAACTGACACTGTTGGAGGCACATGGAGCATGGGGAGAACAATTAAGGATGGACCTAGACGGGGGGCATGCATTGTTGAGATTTATGTGGAGTGGAAATGTATTAGAAAGGAGACTAACCCGCCTCATTGCATCGGACGCTGGGTTTGGCGATTCCGTGATCCGCTTCTGACCCAAACGAAAGCACATGTCTTGCCAGACAGTTGGGACCAACCCTATCTCATCAATTCCACCTAGAACGTGATAGAGAAAGAATAAGTATGTAGGGGAGCCAGACGCGAATGCGCTACGACACAGCATCTCTACCATCACGTCAGTATGTGCCGACGAAGATTAGGAAAGATGTTCGTCGTTCTGGACCGCTTGCTGTATTAGTTTTGTAGTAAGCGTAGCTGAAGAGTCAGGAGGAGTGGTCATGAAAACATTTGAAAACAATTATTAACCGCTAAAATGAAATCCCTCTCGCTCACCATATCCAGACCACGGCGTTCAAGATCATCTTCACAGACTTGGACACCTTGCGCAGGTCCACCCGTACGCGAACGCCACACGAGGCATGGCTGACAGCCTACGGTGTTGCTTGTAGCCGCGGAACCATCTGTGTTCCCTTGAGCTTGGCGTCGAACACGTCATCAGATT
This sequence comes from Microglena sp. YARC, assembly GCA_022414725.1. Taxonomy (NCBI): domain Eukaryota; kingdom Viridiplantae; phylum Chlorophyta; class Chlorophyceae; order Chlamydomonadales; family Chlamydomonadaceae; genus Microglena; species Microglena sp. YARC. The sequence goes on from CM039462.1 coordinate 108,567,294, forward strand.
TGGGATGATGGTCTCAGTGTCGAACGGGACGAAAAACCCAGACCAGAGAGTGTCTCCTCTATCAACATGATCTTCAGAGATCGGGGTGCAACGGCACGCCACGAAAGGGGCGCTGGCAAGCTCTCAGGGCTAAGAATAGAAGCAGCTCAGGGCACAGAATAGATGTTCCTTCTCGCGCTCCTCTCCTCGCTGTTCTCTCGCTGCTTCTCTTGCTCAACAACGGCAAGCCTGGGGGGGTCGGGTGGCACGTCCTCGGTGCCGCAATCAAGGCTGTCGACGCCACCTGTCCACACTACTGGAAGACGACAACGGCCATCTCCCGAAAGACGCACCTGCATCACCCGCGTCAAGTTGGTAGTACTCGTATCCAACGTCGCGACGGGCTTGACTCGAGGTCTCCGCTGAAGGTACCGGAGCAGGGACAGTCTCAGCCTCCCACACAAGCGCGCGGATTAAGTACGTGGATTGCGAAGATCATCTTTGAGTTCTTCGCGGTACTGAGAAAGTCGTGCACAACGGGCTTCGACGTCCCTGCCCACCTTGACGACGATCTCATCCTTCTGAATGAATTGTGCCCTCAACCAACGCGTACACGACATTGGTTGTTCATGTGCGCCATTGTCCTGCTGTCGAGCTGCTCATATGCATTATCCCAATGCGCGTGTGTTTACACCACTTCCACGAGACGATCTGAGGGCGATGATCCGCACATTAATGAACAATGAACGGACGGTGTGGACTGCGACAGTTTACAACCCGTTTTGCGTGTGATGATTATTGAGCCTTTGACAGGTTTTCTGCAGGCTCAATTCCCTACCCCACCTCCGTGGGGCCCGCGATTACCCTACGACATAGCGAGATCTTTGTATAGGCACACCTCTGGCTGACATGTGTCACCGTTTGCGATTACTTTACCGGGTTTTCCGTCATCCTGTGAGTGGAATATCATTTACCAGTATTCGAGGTATTGACTACAGGTGCTAGCCCGTGTATGGCCGAGAGGTCGCTCAATGTGACTCGACACGGACAACGGTGCCGCATGATGCGAAGAGCTCGCTATGTGACTCGAACAGGTGCCGCCGTTTGATGCGAGAGAGCCGCTCTGGTGACTCGACGCACACCGCCTCGCACATGAAGCATCCCGACAGGTGCCGCCATTGGGGATGCGGAGAGGTCGGCTCTGTGACTCGACTCGGACAGTGCCGCGGTGAGTGCGAGAGCGTCGCTCTGTGACTCGACACGACAGGTTGGCCGCCATTGATGCGAGAGTCGCTCTGGTGACTCGACCGACGAAGAGGCCGCCGTGATGCGAGAGGTCGCTCTGTGACTCCACGACACGACAGGTGCCGCCGTGATGCGAGAGGTCGCTCTGTGACTCGACACATGTTCCGTCATGATGCGGAAGGACCAGTCGCTCTGTGACTCGACACACGTGCCGCCGTTGATGCGAAGATGTCGCCATGTGACTCGACTCGACTCGACACACGTGCCGCCGTGATGCGAGATGTCGCCATGTGACTCTGTGACTCGACTCGAACTCGACACAGATCCCGCACGCGTCCTTGATGAGAGTGGATCGCCGTTCCTCCTCTAAAAACCGAGATGTACGTAAACGTAGTGAGTGCCTAAGCCCCTCACCCAATACCCTGTAGTGCTGGCGCCGGTACAAATCGATCGCCGACATTGATAAAAGACCCGACGATCCCCGTAACTGCATAATTTCCTTTTGGTTGTTCTCCTCTCTCTTCCTTCAGAAAGCGAGACCGACGACCGACCGACCGGGACCGACATCGTTCCTCCTTTCCATAAGCAGCATCACCGCCCTTAATTCATCGAGCCTCGAGTGAAGTCGTGTGGCTCACGCCCGACAGCATCGATGGGGATTCCAAAACCCTGATGTCTGATAACACACTCGAGGTTGGCTAACCTCTCGATCGATGAGAGTGCTGTCAAGGTAGCCGCCACCGCTTGCGAAGACGAGCACGTTCCTCTGTCAAAAGAGGAATCGTCAGACTCTCTCCTTCTAAGCTGTGAAAGTCTCTGGGCACTCTGTACGATCCCTTGAGGGTTCCTTGAAGCCGCCTAGTCCTCCTTTCCTTTCGTTTCCTTTGCTTCCATCCTTATTTTCTGAACAAATCTAGATAATCATGAGCATCCATTATCATCAGCCTGGAGACAGATGGACGAGACAATAGGATGCGCTTGCCGCCACGGTGTCTTTTGGAGACGAGGACATGTTTCTGCCGTTTGCATGTGGAGTCAAATGGACGATGACAGTGTTCATCCCTTTGCGTGTGTTCGTACGTACGTGCGTTTGCTTGCATTCATTCATCGATTCTTTACACCAGCCTGTATCCTTTGAAACCCCTCGCAAATTTCGTTTCCGCGGCTTTTGACGCGGCTTTGCTCTAGACACCTGACGCTTAGTGACGTTCCAGTCCGGCTTGATCGTGCTGAGTTTCCCATGAAATATTCGCATGTCTTGAAGCGTTCTTTGGCCTCCTTCAGCAAGAAATGCGCTGTCCGGGCTGGCCGCGACGTGCTCTTCGACGAACATAGCCACGGCGTCGTTCGCGTTCAAGTACATCGCACTGGTCTTCTTTAACGAATCGGGCATATCGAACTTGTACTCGTATGCAAACGCGTGTAGAAGGGTGCGTAGGAACTCCATGCGCATCGCGCCGTCTGCCTTGAATGACTCTACAAGCCCTGCGTCTCGTGGGAAGAGGAATTTGGCGGCGTCCGCATCATCCGCGTCCAAAAACCGACTGATGTAGTCGAGTTTTCGTATCGTCGTTGGACTCCCGAGTCAGAACCGTCGACAATCGCGCGGGGCGTTGCACATGATGTTTATCTTGTTTGCGGCGGAAGCGTACGATGTCGCTGGAGTGCAAGAGGCGGTAGGTGATGCCTTCCCCCACCGGTCATATCCTTGAGGACTCCGGAATTTAAGACTTCGTCGTGGTTTGGCTCTGTGCAATACATAATGCGGACCCCTTCCACGTCGCAAACTCTGCACCGGGCGACCTGGATCGATGCGTTGTTGCTTGTCAGCATTTTCCACGCCGAATTTCCGGATGTAGTCGCCCAATGCGATCTCCATGACTTCGAAGAACTTGGTCTTCCCGTTAGAGGCGGACGCGTTGGCGCCGGCGTGTATGTGAAAGAGCTTGTCCGCTGTCTCCGTACAGCTGTCTAGCAAATGTGTGGATGAGTATTCTCGTTGGTGTCGCGGGGTGCATCGTGTCCCAGTATTTCCGCACAGCGGTCTGCTGATTCCGCGCACACTGCCGACATTGTAATCGAATCCCACGGACATGGAGACGATGTCCTCCGGATACCCTTGACGGAAGACGCCGTTTTTTAGTCCCACACGCCGTTGTTGAACCCTAAGAGGTTGGGCGGCGTCGAGTTTCTTCATGAAGTCCGGGTCGTAAAAGTACTCGAGCATCTCTTGCAGGACGTTATTCTTGAAGGTCGCGTCCTGGAGGCGAGCGGTGATGTGCGCTAGCCGGTCGGCGTCGTCCTTTGTGCTCGCGTTGCTCTGCATGTCGTAAGCGCTTTGGGACGCTCTCTCCTTGTTCATAGCGATAATGAAGTGCTCTAGAACAACGGTGGACAGCTCGTGCTTGACGTGGATCGCGGCGACGTCCGTCTTCCATCGCCCGTCGAATACGTACCATATCTTGCCGTTCGTGCTCGCGGAAGCGATGCGTTTGCCAAGTATTTTTTTCGCGATGCGCCGATCTCGTTATGGCTCCCGTTGCACGTGCGGATGTCCTCGATGACGCGCTGACTGACGATGTCCCAATACTCAACCGGGGATCGTGTCTGGCCCACATGTGCAAAGAGCCTAGGCGCAAGCGCAAGCGCAAGCCCGCGCGATCATCCGAATTCATTGTGTCCCATACCTCGCCACACTTTCCCTTTGTGTACTTCTCCGGGCACTTTTTGCTGAAGAGTTCCCACAATGGGAGATGGGTGGGCGATATGTTGTGCAGACACCACCCGACTTCCATCCATGTGCGGTATGAGCTTGCGCGGGAAGCGCGATGAATCGACCAGCGCGCTACCTCATCAAACGCCTCGGTGCACCACTTTCGTGATCGATATCGTCATTGACCACAACTTTGATTGACTTTTGTTTCTTTTGTTTCGTTTGTTTTGGTTTCGCCACCAGCTCCATCAACGTCCGAGGTATATCGACGAGCTTAGTCCCCGCAGCCCACGGCTCACGCACCCACGTCTTGTTCAAGGAAGGGCATATCGCCAAGACGCCGCGTGTACCGGTGGAACAACGCGTCTTCAAATCGGCGTCAAAACCGATTACATTACATTACATTACATTACATGTTAAAGTCTACTTGACACCGCGAGGGTGTATGAGACTCTGTGCTTTAAACAAAAAGAAAAAGCACCCACAAAGCAAAAAACCCCATTACATCAGGGGTGTGTCGAGGACAAACAAACCAAACTCCCAACCACCGTTTTGGTGGCGTAGGTATTAAACCCCTTAGAGCAGGACCCAGATCTCAACCACTTACAGTGGCGGAGGTAAGAAGCTAACAAATGAGAAGTCTCAAGAACAAAAAAAAGGGACAATAAATTACGGTGCCACTAAGCAGTCCAGGGCTTCCTGTCTTGCTCTTCTACAAGTAGAAAGATAGTCGGCTAGGTTGCTCCAAAAAGACTTAGTGCCATTTCCATTCATAAAGGTTCTGAATGTGGAATCGCAGAATTCCACATTCCATACGGTTAAGTCGGTATCCTCATGGACATGCCTATAAATATCTGTAAACAGATTCTGGTAGCGGAGGCGAATATCATTATAAAAAGGGCACTCAAACATATGCATTTCATCCTCAGTTTTTTGGAACCCACACATTTGACAGTGTCTCATGATGACCTGTCGTGCGCCATCCCAGTAACCTTCCGCGTCCGCCCACTCTGGGCGATGAACAGATAATGCCGGCCTTGTTGTCTGTTGGATGGGGCACACCGAGAGGCTTCACAACGTCAGGGTCTTGCAGGGCCTCAATCTTCGCCACCGCATCGTCAGAGTCGGCGTCGACAACGCACAACGAATCCAGGAGAAGTCCCCACTGCGCATGCTCAGGTTTTTGACCATTAAAGATGCGCCTTTTCCATGGACCACTGCCCGGCTCCTTGTGACAAACGATAGGTTTCTTCGATCCGGTAGGATGAGGACGGTGTCACCGACCACGTCTCGACCGCCATTGCAAAGCCAATCATAGGTTTCGCGAATGATGTCGCTCATTTCATGTTCACAAACATACCGCACACGACATATGCCTTTGTCTAATTGTGCGCTACAAACGCTACACTTTTTTTATAATATAAAAAGAGAGAGAGGAGATGATGTTTTGTAGACATAGCGCCTGCTTGAAACCTTGCGGATGTCTTTTGTAGACGCTCCCTAAGACACGATCCGGTGTCCTGTAGCGTTTGTATCGTGTACGGCTCTCAGCAATAGTTTCAACTTGTCGTTCCATATATAACTTTTGCTGTAGGTGCTACAACCGATACAAGCGCTACACTTTTTTTTAATAATAAAAAAGAGAGAGAGGAGATGTATGTTTTGTAGAGCATGGCGCCTGCTTGAAACCTTGCGGATGTTTTTGTAGACGCTCCCTAAGACACGATCCGGTGTCCTGTAGCGTTTGTATCGTTTGTACGGCTCTCAGCAATAGTTTCAACTTGTCGTTCCATATATAACCTTTTGCTGTAGGTGCTACAACCGATACAAGCGCTACACTTTTTTTTTAATAATAAAAAAGAGAGAGAGGAGATGTATTTTTTGTAGAGCATGGCGCCTGCTTGAAACCTTGCGGATGTCTTTTGTAGACGCTCCCTAAGACACGATCCGGTGTCCTGTAGCGTTTGTATCGTTTGTACGGCTCTCAGCAATAGTTTCAACTTGTCGTTCCATATATAACCTTTTGCTATAGGTGCTACAACCGATACAAGCGATACACTTTTTTGTTAATAATAAAAAAAAAGAGAGAGAGAGGAGATGTATGCTTTGTAGAGCATGGCGCCTGCTTGAAACCTTGCGGATGTCTTTTGTAGACGCTCCCTAAGACACGATCCGGTGTCCTGTAGCGTTTGTATCGTTTGTACGGCTCTCAGCAATAGTTTCAACTTGTCGTTCCATATATAACCTTTTGCTGTAGGTGCTACAACCGATACAACCGATACACTTTTTTGTTAATAATAAAAAAAGAGAGAGAGGAGATGTATGTTTTGTAGAGCATGGCGCCTGCTTGAAACCTTGCGGATGTCTTTTGTAGACGCTCCCTAAGACACGATCCGGTGTCCTGTAGCGTTTGTATCGTTTGTACGGCTCTCAGCAATAGTTTCAACTTGTCGTTCCATACATAACCTTTTGCTGTAGGTGCTACAACCGATACAAGCGCTACACTTTTTTTTTAATAATAAAAAAAGAGAGAGAGGAGATGTATGCTTTGTAGAGCATGGCGCCTGCTTGAAACCTTGCGGATGTCTTTTGTAGACGCTCCCTAAGACACGATCCGGTGTCCTGTAGCGTTTGTATCGTTTGTACGGCTCTCAGCAATAGTTTCAACTTGTCGTTCCTATATAACCTTTTGCTGTAGTGCTACAACCGATACAAGCGCTACACTTTTTTTTTGAATAATAAAAAAAGAGAGAGAGGGAGATGTATGCTTTGTAGAGCATGGCGCCTGCTTGAAACCTTGCGGATGTCTTTTGTAGACGCTCCCTAAGACACGATCCGGTGTCCTGTAGCGTTTGTATCTTTGTACGGCTCTCAGCAATAGTTTCAACTTGTCGTTCCATATATAACCTTTTGCTGTAGGTGCTACAACCGATACAAGCGCTACACTTTTTTTTAATAAAAAAAAAAAAAAGGAGATGTATTTTTGTTAGAGCATGGCGCCTGCTTGAAACTTGCGGATGTCTTTTGTAGACGCTCCCTAAGACACGATCCGGTGTCCTGTAGCGTTTGTATCGTTTGTACGGCTCTCAGCAATAGTTTCAACTTGTCTTCCATATTAACCTTTTGCTGTAGGTGCTACAACCGATACAAGCGCTACACTTTTTTTTAATAATAAAAAAAAGAGAGAGAGGAAATGTATGTTTTGTAAAGCATGGCGCCTGCTTGAAACATTGCGGATGTCTTTTGTAGACGCTCCCTAAGACACGATCCGGTGCATGATGATGGAACACCCCTATCCTCCCCCCAAACGCTGGTGGGCAAAACAGACACATATATGCTCACACACATCCATGGCGGCATTCGCTCACACACATACCATGGCAGCATTCGCTCACACACATACCATGGCAGCATTCGCTCACACATTACCATGGCGGCATTCGCTCACACACATACCATGGCGGCATTCGCTCACACACATACCATGGCGGCTGTCGCTCACACACATACCATGACGGCTGTCGCAGACACCGTTCGTCTCGAATGAAGTGTTGTAAACAACGCAGAAAACTCTTTAACAAAAACTTATTCTCCTCTTCAGATGTTGGTTGTCTCAACTCAGCTTGACATCCCCATTGTTTTTGGTGTAATATTAAGGATTTCGTTGTAGGGCGTGCCGAATCCGGTATTTGAGGCCACACGGTTATCTTGGTTGTTTGGGCGTAAGTAATGGCACAGAGTTCCGCATTTTGTGAGTAGATCTGTTCCCTTTTGGTATGCTCTGCGGCCCGCGATTCCCCTATCGATAAACTAGAGCGATTACTAGCAGAGTCCTGCTTGCATGCGATTCACCGCGACTACTTTACCGTGTGTTTCCGTCATCTGTGAGTGCTCCCCCAATAGTATCGACATCGTTCCGCCCGTTTGAATATAGATAATTTTGTGCGCGGCGATCGAATCTGAAGACGTCTTGGTCAGCCAGTGAATATGATTACATACTCAGCAAAACAATGCCGAGACCTATATGGATTCAAAATTGTTTACACTCGTTTTATTTAAAACAATAGTTTAGTTGCTAATCTGTCAACGGGGTTGTAGCTCAGTGGTATAGCGTGAGGTTAAGCCAATTTTTCATTCCTTGATCATTGTCGCCCACTGAGCGATATGTAAGATCCGGGTTCGAATTTCGGTACCTCCAGTGTTTTGCCTGAGTTAATTAAGTTAACTAACTTAATCAATTTCCTGGCTGCGGATATCTTGACTGAAGACGCGTCCACCGCGATCCACAGCTGTCACGATCATACGACGAATTGTCACAGATCCAAGTGTTGTTCCGTCTTTCATGTCAATGTTGATGAGATGCGAGTATCCAGGACGAAAGTCTACTCGCGCACATAGTGGCCTGATGTATGGCTTTCAACACCTTGGCATTTCCAGTTTTGGCAGGCTTTTGAGATTTTCGTCTCCACCACGAAAAGTGTGTTGATAGCATGTGAGAATACAAGGGCGTCCCCGTTGGCGCGCTTGAAGCAGCCGTCATCGAAGACGTACTCCACAGCGACGAGGAACAAACGTGACGATGGGATGTGTGGTGTTTTTGTTTAATTAGGTGGTGCAATGCGTTATACTCCAAGACGCGTGGATCGCCGGAAGTAGCCGATGACGTCCGCAGTGCATTGAGACGGCTGACATTCCGCAGTGGAGGCGATCAAGAAACTTGGATGTGTCGAGACTGTCCATGTCCAGCGCCCTTCCTAGTTGGCGGACTGGATTTGAAATGGGCTGACAAGGTTGTGTCGGCATCGCGTCGATGAAGACTCTTTTCTTCGCGCATACGTGGATTGGCAATGACTCAATCTCAAAAGAAGGCTTTACATGTCCGTCTGTGTGGCGTGTGGAAAGAGAGAGAGAGAGAGATAGAAAGAGAGAGAGAGAGAAAGAGAGAGAGAGAGAGAGGGATAGATATTCGCGTGTGTATGTATTTTGCGTTATTTGTAGATGGAAGAAAGGAAAGAGGAGGGTGGTGTGCGAATGACGCGCTAGTGAAGAGGATGATGAGGAGAATAAAAGAAAAATATGCAGTCTCGGGGCGAGGAGTCCTTTTATGATGCCCGGCGTCGTACCTCCAGCAATACACAAGGATTGGGCATGCCTGTGTACGCAAAGCGCCGGTCCCTTTAATCTGAGTGAGTGAGTGATTGAGTGATGTACTATGAAGATGAGTCTACATGTGTTCCGCCGTTTGCGTGTGTCAATGAGTGTCCTGCGTGTGCCATTCGACAGTGTTCCGCCGTTTGCGTGTGTCCTCCGATACATTCGACAGTGTTCCGCATCTTGTGTCCTCCGATACATTCGACAGTGTTCCGCATCTTGTGTCCTCCGATACATTCGACAGTGTTCCGCCGTTTGCGTGTGTCCTCCTCCGATGGACAAGTCAGATCCTATGACACGTGTTTCCGCGAGTCCGCAGCTGAATTCCCCTGCCCCACTCCGTGGGTCCCGCGAGTCCGCAGCTGAATTCCCCTGCCCCACTCCGTGGGTCCCGCGATTCCTCTTTCATGATCCCGGAATAGTTGGTTAAGCAGACGTCTGCTTGAGACGACACGTGTCCCCATGCGCTCATGAAAGATGAATCGCGGAATCGAGGCATGACTCCCTGAATGTTGGGGAAGGGGATTCCGTATTGTTTTGCAAAGATCCTCATTGAGCACGCCTGTCATGATCGTTCAGGGAATTCCATTGCTCGGCAGTCATGCTTGACAGTTCGTACCTCAGTTGCTTCTCAAGTGCTTCTGCGCGCTCAGTCTCAATCTTCAGTCTAGCAACATATGCCTTATTTCGAGCGCGCTCATCTCAAGCTCATTCTCCAGACTATTCACTCGAGAAGCATCTGCCTTTCTTTAGAGAGTGCAGTCTCAAGCGCAAGCTTCAGTCGAGCAGCATCTGCCTTATTTCGATCGCGCTCAGTCTCAATCTCAATCTTCAGTCGAGCTATGTAAATAAAAGCGAAGGTTAGCGATGCCAGATAGTATAGTAGAGAAAACACTTGTCAATCATATTGATTGATTGTTTATATAAAGTATAGCTTTCCACTTGTTGTCCAGAATAAGCGCAAGATAGCGTTTCAACTTCCAATTACGTAACATTACATTTACATTTGATTGCCGGAGCGGAGGTAATTAATTGCATGCAAGAAATCATTTTATTTGAACACCAGAAATCTCCCTGGTTCTCTAGTTGTTTGCATGTAAGGTAAATCAACTTTTATATTCGTTGAAGTCTTCACATATCTCCCTGTTCCTCCTCCAATTCTTAGTAAATTTCCTGGCTGTGATATCTTGACAGAAGACGCGTCCACCGCAATTCACAGCTGTCACGATCATACGAGAAATTGTCACATGATATCCAAGTGAGGTTCCGTCTTTCAGGTCCATGTTTATGAGATGCGGTAGCCAGGACAAAAGTCTAGTCGCGCACATAGTGGCCTGCTGTATGGCTTTCAACACCTTGTCATGTCCATACTGGGCAGGGGGTCTTTGAGGATTTTCGCCTCCACAACGAAAAAGGGTGTTGATAGCATGTGAGAATACAAGGGCGCCCCCGTTGGCGATCTTGCAGCAGCCGTCATCGAAGAAGTACTCCACAGCAACTAGGAACAAACGTGACGGTGGGATGTGTGGTGTCTTTGTTTAATAAGGTGAAGCAATGCGTTATACTTCAAGATGCGTGGATCACCGGAAACATCCGATGACGCCCGCTGTGCATGGAGACGGCTGACATTCTGGCAGTGGAGGCGATTAAGAAAACTTGGTTGTGCCGAGACTGTCCATGTCCAGCGACAACGCCTTTCCTAGTTTGCGGACTGGTTTTGAAATGGGCTGACAAGGCGGGATATATATATCGGTCGGCATCGCGTCGATGAATACTCTTTTTCTTCGCGCAATCGCGCAATGGATATGGTAAGGATTTTGCGTTGTTTAGACTCGTTTTTATAAGCGCACACGAAACACTTGTCGTCGATAAAAGCCGCATTGAGTCTTACGCAACCGCATTCACTGTGGTTCTGTACTCAAAAATAAGCCGTGTATCAAGCAGGCGTCTGCTTGACAATCCTAGTGAAGTTCTGAAGGGGATGGCGGGCACCGAGGACTACTTACTTTGGCCTTGCTACGGCCAGTAAGACCTTGCCCCCTAACCTGCTCCCGTCATGGCGTAGAAAACGAATGACCACCCCCTTGTGAGAATTAGGTGCGCTCCTCCCAAACGGTGCGCATCATCATGCGAGTCGAGGAGTGTGTACCTTGCAGCACCGGGTGTGTGTGACAAAATTTTGACTGCCTCCTTCAGCATCTCAAAGACCGACGCTGTATAAATTGATCCGTTTGGTAAATGTAGGCAATGCAACCATACTGCGTTGCACTCCCACATATCGTCATCGAATGTAACATGGTCCACGTACTTGAAGCGAAGTCTTGGCTCGATACTAGAGATGTTGCACCAAAGCCTATCGGCTCCCGGCCTCAACCAACCTCGTAGACGCGGCATTTGCTTGCGCTCACCACGGAATTCGATCATAAGGCGGCCTTGATTCCGACTTGATTCCGACACGCTAGCCTGCTTTTGCTGATCTGAAGAAGCACTTGGGGGTGCAAGAGTTGTCTTCGAGCTTCGCTGGACTGTACTTAGGCGTGGCCAAGGCCCCCTTAAAAAGTATTGAGTGTAGCCATTGTACGGCTGTAATCTGTACGGATTTTGCGTTTCTTACACTCGTTTTTTGAGGCGCACACGAAACCCTTGTCGTCGACTAAATCCGCATGATGACGCGCGTCCCAACTCTCGATCAGCATCCCTATCCCTCAAGGCGTAATCCAAGGTGTTTTCGCGCGCCTCGAAGCTTCACACGAGTCCGCAACTGAATTCCCCTGCCCCACTCCGTGGGTCCCGCGATTCATATTTCATACTCCCGACATAGTTGTCAAGCAGAAGTCTGCTTGAGACGACACGTGTCCCCATGCGCATCGGCATCACCCCCAACTACGACCTTCACACCTACCTGCTTCAAGCAGGATATCCAGGCTTGATCTAAGCCCATGTTTGCAAGCACCAGTGGCATGATGCAGGATGCCTATTCTGGAACCATGTAGCAGAGTGCAGAAGCGGTGATACAGTCAACGGAATACTAAAATGAAACCGCTTCGTGTACGGCACACCTTACGGTGTATACTAAACCCTGTCTTTTGAGGCTTTTGAAAAGTTGACCAACCGCGCGAGAGTCACTTCCTCTCACGATGTCCACTGACGTTCTGTTGTTTTCTGGGCTAATACCCGGAATATGTTTCAATCTGTTGACCGTCCAGTGCAGGTATACACTCATCCACGCTGTCGTGAAGGCACCTCGAACCCGCACGTTACATGATACACTCGGACAAGGGTAATGTTACACATATCCCGAGTCCCCAAAAGTCCGCGTGTATGTGTTTTGTCTTCTCACTACGCTTGACACTGCGGTCAACGACGAAGATGCGGGCTCTCTTTACACACGCACCCAGGTGCAACAACCATCACCCACTCACAAAAAAATAAATTCAGGCCAAAATCTCTCTCCCCCACCCCCTGTTACTCAGCGAATTGAATCGCCTGGGATTGCTGATTGAAGATCCTGAAAAGTACATTACCCCCCCTTAGAACGAGATAGTTGCCTATCCAGGTGACGATAAAAAAATCATTCCCAATTCGTGCAGCAGGGATGGCAGAGTCTGCTACTATCAATGTGACCCCCTCTGGAATCTGAATTGGCTGGTAGATGATAGGGGCCTCAGCCTGGGTATCCTCAGCCACGGGGTGTTGGACCTCAAACCGGATCTTGGCAATGTTAGGGTCCAGTCGCTCCATGACCATGTGCACGCCATCTCCGATCAGTCTGCGGTACAAGTTGTCATTCTTGTAGCTGAACGTACCGGAAAACGGCGGCATTTCTGCAGTCCGGGCACACAATTCTGTGATGAGGCCCGCATGGATCCTGATTACAAATTTGTCTATGATGGAGCACAACTTTCTACAAAGTTATCTTTTATCTACTTGGGATCCCTCTTTGTGGATGGTGACTCAAGCAATCGTGCAAAAGCTGCTTTTTCTAGGATGCTCACTAAGGCCCAAAAGGCACACCACATGCTTCGTAGGCGATGCCATACTATGGAGATATACAATATTGATATTCTCACCCACCTGTTTGATTCTCTTGTACAACCTATCCTGAATTTTGGCTGTGAGGTGTGGGCTCCTTCTATTCTGAACAACACACTTATCTCAAATGACCATGCTTGTGAGAAATGGCATAGAGGTAGACTTAAACAAATGTTGGGTGTTTGCCAATCTACTACATCTAATATTATCATGGAAGAGCTGGTAGAACCCCGTTGTGTTTTGCTTGGCTTAAAACAAGCTTTGCGCTTCTGGAACAAGACCATACATAAAGAACCTGAGGATCTCATTAGAATGGCTCTTGAGGAATCTTTTGACTCCAACACTGGCTGGGTTCATGACTTGCGTTGTGCTCTCCACAAGCTAGGATCCAGTAAAAACATCAACATTTTGGAGGCTGTCGATGTCGAAGGTATTATGTCTGAAGTTTTTGAGTCATGGAGGTTTAAGTACCCAAGTGACACCAATGCAGTTAGAGACATCCCTGATGAGAGAAGGGTTGGCTTTAAACGCCTCCGATACCAAAAATGGTTCGCAGCCAACAGCAATGATGAGAATGGCTTGATTCCCTTTACATCCGCCTTACATAAGCAGGATCAGATTCTTCTATAGCACAGTTTAGAATGGGTTCCCATTGGCTGAACACAGAAAGAATGAGGGTGGTGGATAGAGCACACATCCCTCGCTCAATGAGACACTGTCAAATGTGTGGGTTCCAAAAAAACTGAGGATGAAATGCATATGTTTGAGTGCCCTTTTATAATGATATTCGCCTCCGCTACCAGAATCTGTTTACAGATATTTATAGGCATGTCCATGAGGATACCGACTTAACCGTATGGAATGTGGAATTCTGCGATTCCACATTCAGAACCTTTTATGAATGGAAATGGCACTAAGTCTTTTTGGAGCAACCTAGCCGACTATCTTTCTACTTGTAGAAGAGCAAGACAGGAAGCCCTGGACTGCTTAGTGGCACCGTAATTTATTATCCCTTTTTTTTCTTCTTGAGACTTCTCATTTGTTAGCTTCTTACCTCCGCCACTGTAAGTGGTTGAGATCTGGGTCCTGCTCTAAGGGGTTTAATACCTACGCCACCAAAACGGTGGTTGGGAGTTTGGTTTGTTTGTCCTCGACACACCCCTGATGTAATGGGTTTTTTGCTTTTGTGGGTGCTTTTTCTTTTTGTTTAAAGCACAGAGTCTCATACACCCTCGCGGTGTCAAGTAGACTTTAACATGTAATGTAATGTATGTAATGTAATGTAACATAATTAGTATAGTATAGTGAGTCCAAAAACAATTGGCATGATCAGACGTGCCATTCGGAACATGAAAATGCAGACTGATGCACCTTGCAGGCCCATAAGAACCTCATGCAGCCCATAGGAACCCTCATGAGCCCAAGACAACCAACTGCAGCCCATAGGAACCCTCATGCATCCCAAGACAACCAACTGCAGCCCATAGGCCTCAACCAACCTCGTAGACGCGGCATTTGCTTGCGCTCACCACGGAATTCGATCATAAGGCGGCCTTGATTCCGACTTGATTCCGACACGCTAGCCTGCTTTTGCTGATCTGAAGAAGCACTTGGGGGGTGCAAGAGTTGTCTTCGAGCTTCGCTGGACTGTACTTAGGCGTGGCCAAGGCCCCCTTAAAAGTATTGAGTGTAGCCATTGTACGGCTGTAATCTGTACGGATTTTGCGTTTCTTACACTCGTTTTTTGAGGCGCACACGAAACCCTTGTCGTCGACTAAATCCGCATGATGACGCGCGTCCCAACTCTCGATCAGCATCCCTATCCCTCAAGGCGTAATCCAAGGTGTTTTTCGCGCGCCTCGAAGCTTCACACGAGTCCGCAACTGAATTCCCCTGCCCCACTCCGTGGGTCCCGCGATTCATATTTCATACTCCCGACATAGTTGTCAAGCAGAAGTCTGCTTGAGACGACACGTGTCCCCA
This sequence comes from Microglena sp. YARC, assembly GCA_022414725.1. NCBI lineage: Eukaryota > Viridiplantae > Chlorophyta > Chlorophyceae > Chlamydomonadales > Chlamydomonadaceae > Microglena > Microglena sp. YARC. The sequence continues at coordinate 108,582,397 of CM039462.1, forward strand.
TGCGCATCGACCCACGTGTGTAAACAAGTCATATCCGACACATGTCCCCATGCGCCTCGAAAAATACGAACCCTACTTGACGCACCCAGGCCAAAGCCACACCCAGCCATGTCAATCTTAACCAAGTACCGAAGTACTCCAATTCTTCTCTCACGAACTCAGTGTGTTCGGGAGTATCCAGCGAAATCCGAAAGCTAATTCCGAGGGTGAACTCAGTGTGTTAGTGAGCATCCAGCGAACTCCGAAAGCTAATTCCGAGGGTGAGTTCAATAGTAGCAGTCATCGAGATCTAGTCATGGTTACTTTCATTGCTGCTAGTATTTGCGAGGCTTGCTAGCTCTATGGCTCCACCTGCGAAAGCATTATCCAGTCATGGTTACTTTCATTGCTGCTAGTATTTGCGAGGCTTGCTAGCTCTATGGCTCCACCTGCGAAAGCATTATCCAGTCATGGTTACTTTCATTGCTGCTAGTATTTGCGAGGCTTGCTAGCTCTATGGCTCCACCTGCGAAAGCATTATCCAGTCATGGTTACTTTCATTGCTGCTGTATTTGCGAAGTTCGCGTTTGGATTGCGCTGGCTTGCTAGCTCTATGGCTCCACCTGCGAAAGCATTATCCATTCATGGTTACTTTCATTGCTGCTAGTATTTGCGAAGTTCGCGTTTGGATTGCGCTGGCTTGCTAGCTCTATGGCTCCACTGCGAAAGCATTATCCAGTAATTGATTGCGAAGATTGTGCTGGCTGCAAAAGCATGAGCTGACCAAACATCCACCCATGTTCGCAGGCACTGAAGATGGCTATGAAGAAGAAAGGGTCTCTCAAGATTCGGCTCCGAACTGCAATGTGTATGGATTTCGAGTATGTAGGAAGTTTGCCGTACATAAAGCATGGCAACTTTTGCATCATCGACGAGGATGGTGGCGAGGATGTCGACAGAGAAGGGGTTCGACTGCGAGATTTGAAGCACTCGTCATCTCCAGATTTTCGTGTCCTAATTATGGAGATGTTTGGTATGCCTCTCCCTTTGCTGGTGAATTGCAGGGATTGCCCTGCAAATGCAGTTTTGACAGTCGATCACTCGACTACATTCGGAGCCTGTAACTGTGGTGTATGCCCACTTAGCATGGCGGCGGGTGGGGCTGGAGGTTGATGAGGTGGGGGATGGAGATGGAGATGGAGATGTATTGATTGAGAGCTATTGTAACCAGTTGCATCCGCCCACTCTTCTCCTTGTCCCACTCATTGTCCCTGTGACACTCCAGGTCTTTTGTCTTTTGTCTTTTGTCTTTTTGAATTTGTATGAGTCGTTCTGGAGGCTCTAAATTCTGAGTATACATTTTAAAAAATCCGCCCGGAGGAAGGAACGCCCATTACATGCATAATCGTCCGCACTGCGTGTATACCGTGGGCGAGCAGGGAGTAGTGGGACACCTTGTATTTCATGCTAAAGTGTGCTTAAGGAAATGTGGTGCATGATTTTATCACCAAAAGAATAAGAAAGGATCTTAACATCATCATAATAATGCAAACATAGAATGGGTGATGCAAATCATCCTTTACCTGTTCTACAAAATAGTGCATGTACCCCCAATGACAGTAACCACATCGTCAATAATGTGCTCCATTATGTAAACAAATGCACAAGTAAGGTATCAATCATTGTATTTCCAGAGTGTGGCAGCGGATATCATGAGTGGAATGTGTTAATAGCCCTCATTCAAACCGGTTATAACATCAATACAGCGATTTTCATGGATAGCCATATCGAGCCCCATTCGGTGGACGAGTGGCTTAGGCTGTCTCAAGTGCACCATGTCGAGACAAAAGTTGTTGACTCGTACGTAGCGCTAGAGCATTGGACGAAGCAGCAAAACCTCCCCAAACAAAGTGTTTGTAATTTACATCAATGGTGGGCTGAAGTTCGGTGAGTCGTATTGTGCCAAACATGGATCCTCTGCATGTCTCACTGCGGCGGCACAATTCTGGAAGTGGTGTGACCAGAACGCAGCTAACCAACTCACAATTAATTTCATTGGACGAGACATGCGACACCCTGCCGATTGCAAGTCATGGACTGAATTGGCTAACACGTTCACTAAACTGTGATATACAGTTTGATCTGGTCGTTGACAGTGTTGATCCTATCCGGTATGATAGGAACACCCGGAAATTTGTAAATTTAATCTTACACTCCGCCAAGTAAATAAATGTTGCAAAATATTCACTACTATTTTGCTAAATGGGTTTAAGTAAATCAGGTCAAAAAGCATAAGGCGATGATAATTATAAAAAGAAAACTAAGATGAACGCTTGTCGCTTGGTTATTCAGGCATCCACTCACCCCGTGTCTGATATAGATAGAGTTGTTTCGCGTCAAGACTGCTACATACATGTCGATCTGAACAGGGAGATATGTGAAGACTTCAACGAAATACAAGTTGATTTACCTTACATGCAAACAACTAGAGAACCAGGGAGATTGCTGGTGTTCAAAGAAAATGATTTCTTGCATGCAATTAATAACATGAGTCAAACGTGTCCACATAGTATCGAAACAGCCCTCCGATTTGCTAACCTATTCGGACTACATTCAACTGAGCTGCACTTTCTTAGAATTTGCAGTAAACATAAACTGCACTTGAACAAGTATCTATTTACCGATTAATAAGCAAATATGAAATGACGGAAATTCACTAGGGTTGTCAAGTTTAACTTTGTTTTCAAAATAGGGGGCCTGAGCATCTTCCTCATCCGGTGATACCAGGAGGCAAAGTAGTACCATTCCCTATTAATCCAATTATCATGTACAACTCCATGACGCAATGGATCAACCCCATGCCTGCCTTCCAATATCTCCCTGCACCAGAGCGGCATGGCCACTTGGTTGAAGGACTTGCAGGGCAGTCTGAAGCACCGATTTCTCCGTTGAGTTGATGACCCACCTGTGTGCAATCACAATCACAAGCGTCGTGAGTTATACTAATGATGTTGTCTAGGTTGTTCAAATGGCTATAGAGACAACAAAGCAAATCATACCGGTTGTTGTTTCGCAGCAGGGCTACGGCAGCTTCAACAGCCGCATGCGCCACCCGCACTGCCTCATCAGCTCGCTCAGCAGTTTGGACAAGTGCAGCCAATGCAGCATTCTTGTGTGGCCCTCCGTCAGCGATGATGATGCCTAGCTGAGCTGGTGATGTATTAGTGAAGTCCATGCTTATTATTTGTGTGCATTAACAAATGAAAGCAGTTCTGACAAACAAGATACTGTTCCGCCGTCTGTAGGCTTTAAGTAATACCGCGTGTGGCCGTACACAGAGACGTTTCATTTATATGTTCCGTTGAGTTTATCCACTTACTTACACTCTGACAATACAGGTCGTGTGCTTTTGTGTGTCATCTGTCAAGATGTCTACAACGCTACACACGCAGACTTGGACTTACACCTGGCAGACACCTGTCTGATGAGAATGATACCATGTTTATTTTTCACAAGTATAAAAAATCAAGACTATGTCTAGTATATTGCTTTTGCGCACCCTATCTCTTCTGTGTAAAACAGAAACAATGGATAACTTCAAGAAGTTGGAGACAAGCATGTATGTGTGTTTCACAGTTTCAGGCAGTACGTGGAATGACAGGAGCAACAAGTTTATTTTACATGGAACGGTGGTATTCGATAATGAGGATGACGCCAAGAAATGTTTAGAAATACTCGACCTGTACAAAGAGACATTCTACTTCAGGCGTACATCGAACGTGATGAATAAGACTATGTTCACGTTTGACGGCACGACAATCCACCTATTATCTGGTGCCAAAATTGAGTACGACCAGAATGCTGCTCGATTGAAGAAGATTGTAGAGATAGAAAAGACGTACACGGCAAACACGTGGGAATACATGGACGATTACGTAAGGCTATTCGGGTATCTTCCGCTCAGGAAAAGGGCATTCTGGAGCTGCTTGCTGTTATGTTTTTCGTGCAGTTGTATATTCTGTATCGATCCATGCTATTACGAAGCTAAATATCCTCGCACGTAGGTGAGCTCATGCAGAATCCTGCTTGATACCAGCATCTGAATTCCACTGCTACGCTATCCCCCCTTCATAAAACCAATAGGGTATATGTCAAGCAGAAGCCTGCTTGAGACATACCTTTTGTTTTCAAAATGGTCATTGGTACTCTTCCTCATCTTGCTTGTGTGTGGCTGCGGCATGCGTGAGTGAGTGAGTGAGTGCCAACACTGAGATCTCCGACTAAAAAATGTACAGAATGTATATATCCAACCAACAATCGATGAACAAGAAGAAGACGAACACGCACGTATCCGCTGTATGCAATGATGGTGTCAAACGCGTTCTATATAATGGCGATGACGGCTCAGTCTTCATTAAAAGGAAGGGTAATGACGGTCGCATGATGTTCGTTCCGTTCACCAAACCAAAAAATGTAAAAAATCAGAATGGAGGTGGTTGGTGGGGGGAAATGTGCAGAAATGGATCATGTAATGTCAATGCCAATGCCCCACGAGTTCGGAAGCCTAATGTCCCACCTTTAAGAGATCCTAATCCCGAATTCTGGAGGAATAAACGAATGTAATGTGAGGATTAGGGTTCGATTCCGGAGAGGGAGCCTGAGAAACGGCTACCACATCCAAGGAAGGCAGCAGGCGCGCAAATTACCCAATCCCGACACGGGGAGGTAGTGACAATAAATAACAATACCGGGCATTTAATGTCTGGTAATTGGAATGAGTAATTGGAATGATCACGATCAATCGTCTTCCCACACCACTTGTACCGAACTATTTAGAGTGACCAGTACTTTATGTTCATATGTCCCAAGTCCGTGATGCTTCGTAGCAAGAATAATGACGTTAGTCTGCTTATACTTCCTAGCACAGACTTTGTCAAATCCCCACCAGAATCCATCTTCATCCATCCATGTTCTCTTGTTGTGCAACTGGCACTGGAGCTCGTTAGGAATGTATCGTTCGATGTAATCACTACCCCATTCAGGCACTTGGCCTCTCATGAGGCGGGCCAATTCCAATGTTTTTTGCTTTTCAATTGTATCAAGATGAACATCTTGGACCCCAGTGCAAATCAAGTCGGACGTACCCGACACAGTGATGTCCGAAGCGTAATCTGTCATTCTATACAGTTATTCTCAAATAAAGTGGGACACCCTTTATAATCGAACTTGCAGATCGTTGCTTTTTGGCAACGTTGGGGTGTTGTCACTGAGTTTCAAGTTTACAAAGTTAGATTCTCAACATTATTATCTCACATAATTTCAGACAAACATGGCAGCTCGGGAAGATCCCCTTGCCGACATCCTCACATCGGCAATCGCCCACATCAAGCGAATGCTTCCAGATTGGTCACCACCAGACCTCGGGCACCCATATGCTACCCTGACGCCGTACAAGAGCGGCTATGCTATGCTCGGCAAGCTTAAGCCTGGCGCCCAGATCATGGTCAAAGACGCATCCGGTTACAGGCACCATGGCATCTTTGTCGGGCAGCAAGTGGTGGCACCAGGGGATATCGAAGTCCCGACAGTCGTTGATGTGTGGGGAATTTCGAAGGAGCAGGCCAACGTCTCCTTGCAATCCTACGAAGACTTCGTTGCCAACGGCTTTATCTTTGCGGAGGCTTTGTACCCCGAAGGGGCTGCTCTGGATCAGACCCTCTCGGCAAGCCTTGCCCTCGCTCTGGTCAAAGATGCTGAGCAAACCCCATTTGTCTACAACGCCGCATTCAACAACTGCGAGCACTTTGCAACGATGTGTCGCTGCCTCAGGTGTGCATGGAATTTATCCGATGCAAGGGCATGCCATCTCATCATTGACGCACAGTTTGCTGAACTGAATACATTCCCTGCATCACATCTGCCTCCCCGCGGTTTTGTAGGTATCTGAATGTTTTTTGTTTTCAACATGGTCATTGGTACTCTTCCTCATCCGGTAGGAAAGTAGTGCCATTTAGTTTATGTAATAGGGTGTATTATTCATTTTTGTTGTTAAGATGGGTCTTTTTGAATTTGTATACGGAACAGCCAAGCCGCAGCTGGGTTGTTGCTTGCTTGATGGTGCCACATGGGATCAGTCAGTGAGTCAGCAGCTCAATTCCACTGTCCCGCTCCGCGGGACCCGCGATCCCCCTTCAGAATTCCCATAGTGTTGTCAAGCAGAAGCCTGTTTGAGACCATACTGTTTCTTTGGAGGACCGGACCACAGTGAATGCGGTTGCGTAAGACTCAATGCGGTTTTAATCGACGACAAGTGTTTCGTGTGCGCTTCGAAAAACGAGTGTAAACCACGCAAAATTCTTACAGATTACAGCCATACAAACTCGAATCTCTCTCTGTCGAACTGTGACTCATTCAATGCGCGCTAACAAACCAGAATTCACCCCCGTACAGACAGTTTTAGGATAGATCCGAATTAGATGTGTGTTAGATGTACATCGGATTTGTGTTAGATACGCGTCGGTATCACACCGTGTGCGACACCCGATGCGGTGAGATGACATTTTAGAAATTCAGGCCAAATTACACGGTGTGATGGAACGGTGCGATAAACGTCCCGGACAAAAACACGGGGTGATAAACACGAGAACGGGGTGATAAACTGGGTACAGATAGCATTATGTAATTAATCCAAATATAAACCAAAAATATGGGTTCTATGGATAAAAATAGAATTACATTAATCCGCGGATTAATGTAATTCTATTTTTATCCATAGAACCCATATTTTTGGTTTATATTTGGATTAATTACGTAATGCTATCTGTACCCAGTTTATCACCCCGTTCTCGTGTTTATCACCCCGTGTTTTTGTCCGGGACGTTTATCGCACCGTTCCATCACACCGTGTAAGGATGTTGACAAAAGTGAAGTCCATGGGACTCCAGTTCATGCTAAGGCGGTTGACACACAGCACTTTTCCTCCAGGATAGGCACAGCTCCTGGGGTCCATGATCATCTTTGGTCGAAAGGATAGTGCATACCGGTAAGCGTGTGCACTGGTCATGGCAGCCTGACGGCAGATGGCCCACTGTAGAGTGGGTCTGGCTGTGGTGGAGACAGTAGGGTAGGCTTGCACCATCTGTTGGAGCCTGCCAGTGTGCTTGATGATGGGGGCATAGGCATCAGATGGCATCCTGTGCATTGACCTGTGTGGGAATTGTTCTTTCTCAGAAGTCAGCAGGGTTGGGAAACTCCTGGTGAAGGCGGTGATGATGAGTTGGGGAAGTGGAGGCCTGGGCTTGATATTGAAGGCTGGTGAAGCAGGTCTGCTGTTCAGGTGGTGTAGGGTGCATCCAAATCTTGTGAGGTTGAGTCTGGAGTTGTTGGAGAAGTGGATGTGGTTGACATTCTGGTTGACTTCTCCCAGTGGTTGTCCAATGTCTGGTGACCTGTTGTCCAAGATCCACTGTTCCCAGGTAGTTGCTGTGTCTAGATCAGATGGCTTGAGTGGTCCGTCCCCATCTATGGAGCCATCATATTCTTCATAGCTGGTCCTGATCTGGTCACAGAGAAGTTCCATCTCTGCTCTGGCTTGTTGAAGGGTTAGGTTGTCCAGATGCTGGGGAAGAGATGAAGTGGTATCTGGTGGATCATCAGCACATTTTGCACGGTCAGCCAGACGTTGTTTGTAGACCTCCTCATCAGTGATGAGCTCTGGCATGTCATCACTGTCAGTGTCACTGTCAGTTTCTTCAATAAAGTTCTCTGAAGTGGAGGGAGTATTGTGATGGCAGAAAGGAAGGGGTTTAGTTCTGTCAGGGTCTACAAGGGCACTGGGGGCAGTCAAATGAGTGGGTGGGTACTGCCCTTTCTCAGAGTCAGTGTTGGATGTAGATGCTCCAGTGGCATGGGGATGGTCCTGGAGGTCTTGGTCTGCCTCCACATGAGTGGGTGGGTACTGCCCTGTATCAAGGTCAGTGTGGGGTGCAGATGGTTCAGAAGTAGTGGGGAGATCCTGGAGATCTTGGTCTGCCTCCACATGAGTGGGTGGGTACTGCCCTGTCTCAAGGTCAGTGTGGGGTGCAGATGGTTCAGAAGTTGTGGGGAGATCCTGGCAGTCTTAATCAGCTCTACTGGGGGTAGTCTCATGAGTGGGTGGGAACTGCCCTGTCTCAGAGCCAGTGTGAGGTGATGGAGTCTTGGTAACCATCATGATGTAGGCAGTGGGAGGTCCCACAGAGAGATTACTGGTGGTGGCTGGGGAAGTTTGTGTGAGGTAGAGTCCATGCCTTTGGGGGCATGATAGGAGTAGTTTGGTGCCAGATGTTCTTGGAATGGAGAGGGTGGCTTTGGTCTTGGACAGGTGTACTTGGAGGTCTGGGCACAGGTTGGTGGCTGCATTAATGCTAATGATGTTGGGCATTTTGCAGTCAGCAAGGAGTACACTGTTCAGGATGATCAGAGCTCTGCCATGGCCCTGGATCTTGGCCTTCCCTATCTGCTTGCAGAAGATAGGTGGAGAGTCTTGATATGCCAGCTGCAGCCTAATAGGCTGTGAAAGGTCCTGAATGTCATGCAGATAGGAGATGTTACTTGTTGCATGAAAGTGTGCTGCAGTATCTATGATCCATTCTGTCTGCAGTGCTGCCTGTAAAACTTCTTCATCATCTTCTATAGTGCATTCATCATCAGCACGTATATGTCCAAAGAATGCTGTATCAGCCAGGGGGTCATGTGGCAAGGAAAATGATACAGACTTGCCTCTGGTTGGTGTATGGTAGCAAATCTCATGGGCTGGGGTTTGTCTTCATCCAGTGCCAGGGACAGGAAGTTGTGCTCCTCACCCTCACTGTCAGAGTTGGAGGTTGAGGTAGACTGATCACCATCAGCAACATGGGCATAGCGTCCCTTGCTCTGGTATCTTCTGGGACGTTGCCTCCTGTCATATTTCTTGTGGATCTTCTCGTCGTCAGAGTCCTTGTCATCTCCTGATCTCTGCTTGGGAGGTGACTTGGATCTGTGGTCAGCTTCATCTGAGTCAGCTGGTTTGAAAGCCAGGTCAGTGTCCTCACTGATGCATTCTCTGGAGCTATGACCGATTCCTCCACAGTTCCAGCAGGTCATCTTCTTGTAGGCCTCTCTCCTGTCTATGGTGGGGAGGTCCCTGCTGTTGAATGGTCTTCTGACTCTGTAGGCTGCAGCAGTCAGTTCAGCCTCCTCTGGGGATGGGGCAGGGTCAACGCTCTTCACTAGGCACCAGTTAAAGATTGCACTTTGGAGTAAGGCAAATGTGGTGATAGCTATGGGGTTGAACTGGTTTATGAATCCATCATATTCAGGACGTGAGTTCAGTCCCTTGACAACAATATTGAGGAAATTGCTGATAGAACAGGTGGAAGTGCCTTGGATCTTGGGGACTTGGGCATACATGTCAGCTGCCCTGGAGAGGTAGGTCTGCAAAGATTCAGTGGTAGTCATACGTATGGCATAGAGATTAGTCATGGTAGAGTACTCTAGCTTGCTGCCTTCCTCAGAGTATAGGGAGTCCAGAAACTTGAAGGCTTTAGTGGCCATATCTGTATGAGCATGGATGGCCGACTGGATCGAGTCTGATACCCGATCCAGGATCATCTTGAATGCCTTGTTGTTTTTCCAGGTGGAGATCCTGTTGGGGACACCACGAGCTGGAGCAGCTGGATCAGCACCCGCAACAACAGGGTAAGTAATGTCTTCAGCAGGGTAACCATGAAACCATCAGAGTTAGCAGGTTCGCCATCGACCACCGGCTGTTGGCAGTCGAATGCGATGGCAATGGTGTCTCTATCGGACTTGAGGTCTAGGAGTATATGCACCTTGGCGTTACGCCAGGTGTAAAGGTTGTTACCGGTGAAGATCCTGGGGTGTTGCATGATGAGGTCTTCTGTGTGGGAGTCTTGGCGTTGTAGGTCGGAGTGTTGGGTTGTGGGGAATTACGAGGGCGGGGCAGGGGGAGTGGGGATGGAGTGCTTGTGGGGATCGGCGATCCAAAGGGATCCAGCGGATCGGTAGTGGTGAACTTTGCCGAGCGGCAATGTTCTACGACAGGAGCTTCTCTTAAGCTGGGGTCGCAAGCAAGTTGATCGTCAAGGATCAATACAGCTCTGTGTGGGTCTCGGTGAGGGCGTCGTCCTATACTTACTTCATAGATTTCGGTGACTAGTGGTCGCTCTTGCTTGCTCCAGTCGTAGGACGCAGTGGCAGATCCAAGGATTCTTGGTAGGAAGCGGCAGGCGGAGCAGCGGGAAGTTGGATCCGCACAGGGAGTCCAGGTGCTTAAAAACTCGGGCCTTCGACCAGTCAGAGGGGAACTGATTCCGAATGCGGAAATCAGCGGCTGTTCTTCGTTAGCGTCTAAAGATGGCGCACATAACCTTTTAATGTAAGTTCTTTATAACGGCATAGGTTCGATAGAGGAGAAGATACTATTATTAAGCGCAACAGGCGCAATCATATAGAATAGAGATGTGTACTGCAAGGTACTGCAGTCACGTGCAGGCCACAGCTAGCCTGTGGCCTGGCGGCAGGCAACACGGGTCCCTGGAGGAAGTAGGTACCGGTGTGCATTATGCCAACTCAGAGACTGATATATAAATCAGTAAATAACATGGCTTGAAGAGGTAAAAAACAAATGTCGTAGCGTACACACAGGTCCCAAGGTCACGAAATAGGAGCACAAAATATAGCTCAGTGGCGTGGCTTGAGGAGGTACCCGAAGGCATCAGCGTTAAAGGAAAGCATTGTAAGGTGGAACATACCAGGACCTCCCTGTTGACATAACAGGACTCAAGGACGCTGTTGTAAAGGGGGGGGGGGGGGGGGGGGGGGGGGGGGGCAACGAGCGACATTGGGGTTCCGGAAACCTGACCCCATGTCAAAACTTCACTGCGAGTTCCCCATGGCATGCGAGCTGAAACCAAGATGTCCCCAACGAATTCTAACGCAGCTACAAATCAGAGCCATGTTTCATTTTGTCAAACCTAACCAGAGATCTCTGAACCCAACTGCTGCCACGAGCCGCGAGCGTACCTCAAGCGGATCTAATTCAGGCCAGCCCGGTCCAGCCTGTATGTCACTCAATTCACATTCTTGCTCCCGTGATCTTCCTCCCGCGAGTTTCAGGTAGGAAAATATCCGTAGAAACGTGCGTAGGAACTATAAAGCTTATTATTTTCCGGGTCTAGTCCGTATGCTTTTCCGGGGGGGGGGGGGGGGGGGGGGGGGGGGGGGGGCGGGGGGCGCTACTTGAATTGAAGCTGAGTAGTAGGCGCTGAAAAAAATGAGCAGGCGCGCCGAGACGGAGGCTGACACGTCAGCCAACTGTTTCGTAACTATGCCCTGCTCAGAGAGGGGCCCTAGGCCTTGCTTTCCCTTGTACACGTGTTTCGTAATTAACTGGCTTCGGTCCGCTCCATTCCGTTGCCACCAGGGGCCCTGCTTGCGACGCTGCCTAGTATTTGTTTCAGGCCCTCGACTCCACTGCTATATCGGGCAGTTTCGCTGATGTACTGCTAAGTACCGTGTCATCCCCGCCCAGTTTCTAGCACTGTCACAATTGTTCCTAAAGCCACGCCTCCAGGCGTTCATTCTATACTATTCTATTCGCTAGGATTTCTTAACTAATCTACGGTCCTGTCTTTTCTTCATTTCCTCTCACGACTGCGTGTTGTTCGTTATAGTTTTTGTTCGTGGTACCACTCTCTTGACCGGAGAGACACCAGTTGTCCCGGACCTTTCCCTGCTCGCCGCCCGCTCCGCCCATCTGTCCTTCTATTTCGCTACACAAATTGCGGACGATTCTTCTACTATCTTCCGTAGCTGCAGTTGACTGTCCCAGGAGTGATCTGGATTCCATTAACGTCGTTTTCTCCCTGCTCCGCTCAATCTTGGGATAATAACGCCGGGCCAGCAGCTTCTTGAGAACGCCATCCTACGATTAATTCCTGGACGGCTGAGTGAATTGCTGCTAAATAGAACTTTGGACCACTAGTCCCACATACCTACTTTGTGAGTGGAATGCATCCCTTTGATTTGCGCTGCTGTTTCTGCGCTGTGCCTACATCCAGCCAGGATGCCAATTCCTTACTGGCCGCACTTGTAATTCGCCCCAGCCCCAATATTCTGAAGTTTCCGGAAGCCCCCTTACAACGTATCCCAACTCGTACAGCGTATCCGTCGGTCCATCTCTGCTACACCTGTCCAACGCCTTATCCTTTCTCACCCCTTCCGATTCGCCTCCCGTGTTCCCCGTTTCCTATTCCTGCCAGTCTGCTTTCTGCTGCGTGGCAACACGTGCCACCCTATTATTCTGCCTTGCCATTCGATCCTTCCGCCTTGTCCCCCAATTCGCGACTACATTCTTGCTTCTTGTAACCAACTGCCTATTGCGTTGCCACCTGCCGCCTGTTACTCCCCAAAGCCTTGTCGTTTGCGTTTTCTGCCGATTTCTGTTATGCTCATTCCTTTCTTGAGGTTGACCGGAAATCATTCCTTAGAGGCGGTATACTCAGCGTTTGGTTTAGCTTAAGCTTATGGTCCAATTTTGGTCCTGGCCAAAAGTAGACCCAAAGCGGACGGAAAGCACCGAAAGCGGACCAAAAGCTAAATCGTTAGCAAAGTCTGTCCAATGAGACAAAAATTGTGATCGGATTTTGCTTGCGATTTTGCTTTTGATCATAACATAGATATAGGTGAAAAACTTGTGTTTTCAAGCCTGAAAGTTGTAACTTTTTTGTACTAGAAATAATTACATTTCAGCCCCCAACGCGCATCTGCCTTTAAAAATTTGCATTCTGTCAAAAAAAAGCACTTGCCATTGAAAAAGTACGAATTTCGCACACCAGTTTTTTTAATCGGTGCGCCTGGGTGCGCTTTTTTTACACTTCAACTATGCTTTGATTATAACTAGGCGGGTTGTTGTGTGTGCATTCGGTAAACTGAAGGTTAGGGTCAAGCTGCTAATCAATACACGTCTTCGAAACCCAGTCGTTGTGACTAAGGTTACTAGGATATGCTTTGCACAACTACTTGGAGCGTAGGCATCCTCATCCTACAGACCTGCAGATGGAGCTGTTGTGCCCTCTGACATGAACACGGCCAGATGGGAACCTGGCACCATGGGTGCATCAGGTCACAAGAGTAACCTGCTAGCTTCCACATGGAGAGGGTGCTCGATGTAGAGCCAGCAACGTACACACACGCACAGTTGTATATGTAACATGTTCCTTCTCATTTGCAGTTTTTGGGGCAACATTTAAACATAATCTCAGCTTGCGACTGTGCCAAACCCATCGTAAAAATGAAAGTCAAGAAGCAAAAAGAAATTAGAAGACGGTAGAAGAAGAAATGAGTGAAAAAACGAATACACGGAAAAGATAATTACAAAAAACTTCAAAAAGATAATTACAAAAAGATAATTACAAAAAGATAATTACAAAAAGATAATTACAAAAAACTACAAAAAACTACAAAAAGTTTCAGACAAAAATCCAGGCCAAAAGCAAAATCGGACCAAATACCCCCCCCCCCCCCCCCCCCCCCCCCCCCCCCCCCCCCCCCCCCAATTCTAGCTGATGGTCGATTTAGCTTTTGGTCCGACCAAATCTGATTTTGGTCCAACCAAATTCGATTTTGTAGTGTGAACACGTCGATTTCAGGGAAGGGCAAAATCGGACCAAAATCGGACCAAAGCAAACGCAGTGTAAACCACCTCTTAGTCAATAAAACAATGCGGAACCCGTTCAGCGTCGCACATAGAACTGTCCACAGTCAATTTGTTACCCGCAACAGGTCGACTCCAGCTGCCGTTGGCTAACAATCCTCTCGTGTTTTTGCTTTGGGTCTACAACACTGTTTTTCTTTTCGGCTACCAGCAGCAGCTTCTAGGCAGCTCCCTGGGACTGCGGCTGGACCAAAGCCAAAGATTCCTGTAGCACTGGAAATCTAACAATACCAGCTTCCAGGTGCCTATGTTGCTTAAGGTTTGGATGAAGAGAGAGCCCAGGGGGGTGCCTAGAAGCTGCTGCTCGTAGCTGTAAAGAAAAACTATGGTCAATAATGGTCTGCCTATGATGTAATGTAATTGAAACAAAACACCTCCATGCTTCCTCTTCCTATGCACATTTCCCTTGTCATTTCCCTTGACAGTTAATCACCTGTTCCTTTCCTGGTCATTTGCCAATCTGCTTCCATGTCTACTCCAGCTGAAGTTGCGAAACAGTACTTTCAGGATTATGGGCTTCGGGAGCAAATGAAAAAGGTGGGCTCCATTTTTCATGCTTGGAATGTGTGTGGTGCTTGAGTATGTGTGTGGTGTTTGTGCATGTGTGTGAGGTGTTTATCTGTGTGTGTGTGTGTGTGTGTGTGGTCTAATCTGTTACCCTGAACCCTAACACATACTTGAACCTATACCTGGACCATATCCGGAACAGGAACTAGAACCACAGGCCTCAGAGGATGAACACAGGCAGTCTGTCGCTCTCATCCCCCACAGGCGAATCCGGACCCCCTAAACCAGCCCAACCTGACACGACCCAAACATACGATACAAAACCAAACTAAACCAAACCAAACCAACCCTGCTCTGTGTAGGTATCAGAACAAGAAAACAGGCATTCAGGCTGTGTCACCCCTGCCACCTCAGAGCCCAGTACCCCTCGCAGTGATACTGCCCCCCTCCCCAAAACCGTGAGCGGCACCCCATCCAGCTCTCGCATGGCCACACCCATTAAGGAGGTTACTTCCAGTGGCTCTCTGTATAAAATCTCCCAAGCCAGCACCATGGCCAAGGAGTCATCAGACCGGAACAGCTTTCCACCCCGCAGCCGCACCAACCTCTCCTCTGACTTCCACTCGCCCAATGGCAGCAGCCAGCAATCCCTGCGCTATCAAGGTGGGGCCACGTCCTCGGGGGAGCTTGAGCTCCCCACAGACGAATGCAGCCAACACCCACACGTAGTGTTCTCGCCCTTCGATGGGATGGAGAACGATCCACTACCCACTAGCATGTCTGTGTCCGAGCTCCGTCCCCCTCAGTCAAGACGCAAGCTTTCTCTATGTGACAGCCAGCCAAGCTCTGTGGACCACGTGTTCCCCAACCCCTCTATGCACCCCTCAGGAATCCTGCCAGCCGAGCACAGCCAGAGACGTACCCACAGCCTGGACCCGCACTCAAGCCCTCACAGCATTGATACTCGCCCCGCCTCCCAGGCTCCCTTCATGCTGCAGCGTTCCTCTGGCGGTGGAGGTAACACTTCACAGAAGAGTAGCCCCCGGACGTGCCCCTCTCAAGGCTCCCAGGAGCTATGCTTTGACCACAGCCCCCCTGCCCCGCTTATACAGCGATCGGAGCTTGAGAGGTATGCTCGAGAAGCTCTTGAGGCAGTTCCAACTGAGACGGAAAGGGGCCAAAGGGGTTCCCTAGAGAGCAGCATACCGCGAAGAGTACATGCTGACCCTGGATATGACCATCTGAAAAATGGTGGAAGTTACAGCGGAGCACGCACCAGCAATGCGAGCGCTGAGGTGCAGCCGCTTGCGACGAACAGAAGCTGCAAAGGTGTGCATGTGGCTGATACCGACACTGGTGGGTTTACCTTGTCTCGAGGCACCAGAAACATGGAGGCTGAAGTTAGTGCTGGCACACTGCGCAACAGTGGCGGCTTCCGAGGGGCACATGCTGATGATGGTGCTGGTGCTGCTTGTCCCAGCAGGAACCTGAGCTTCCTCCACAGATCAAGAGAAGGTCAGCCCTGGCGTCCGCCTGACTACCAGCATAGTGACGGGGAGTTCCGGCAGCAGCGCAGGGCTGAAGAGAGTGAGCTGAGGGCGTCCAATAAGCAGGCAAGGCATCATCATGGTCAGCGTAGGTCCGAAGACAGCGAGTTCAGGTCATCCTACCCACAGGCAAGGCATTGTCATGGGCAGCGTAGGTCCGAAGACAGCGAGTTCAGGTCGTCCTACCAACAAGCAAGGCTTCCGCATGGGCAGCATAGGTCTGAAGACAATGATTTCAGGCCGTCCTACCAACAGGCAAGGCAACCTCAACCTCATGGGCAGCGTAGGTCCGAAGACAGCGATTCCAGGTCGTCCTACCCACAGGCAGGGCAAACTCATGCCACGCAACAGATGGTGCGAGAGGACAGGACGGGGCGGCAGCGCTTCTCGGAGGACCTGTCGTCCTGTAAGCCCGAGGTGTCAACACAGCACCGACCACGCATGTCGGAGGATGTACAGGGGCGGTACAGCATGTCCGATGATTTACAGAAGCGGTACTCCGAAGACTGCACCCAAATGTGTATCGAGCTCGATAAGAGATGGGATGCTTCCCGTGGATATCACGCTTCACGCCTGTCAACGGAGACCCTGCTGACAGGAAGCTCTTGCAGCACCCAAGGAAGCTGGGACAGTGCCAGCCAGTCACACGACCCCAGCCGGCGGCAACCCAGCCGCCTTAGTCATGCCCTACCTCATGCAGACGGCCATCATGACTCCCTGGACAGCTCAGGAGGGGGCAGGTTCTCCAAGGAAGCCTCCGATGTGTGGAGCAGGTTCGACCCCTGTGCCAAGGAGGGCGGGGCCCAGGCTGTGGGTGGGGGCCACGCCCAAGAGAGGTCCAAGGGGGGGGTCGCTGCTCCTGAGAGTGATGTCACCCATGCAGAGCTACCTCAAGCCAAGCCAACTGTCTCGTTCTTGCAGGGGCCGGCTGTCAGGGCTCTCATTGTAGTTGTTCTTGTGTTGGCACTGTTGGCTATGGAGGTGTACCACAGTTCATAGCTTTTCTTTTCGCCTACAAGCAGCAGCTTCTAGGCAGCTCCCCTGACTGGCTATTCAGCCAAACAACAACAATAGCATGCGTCAATGACGGATACAGCATGTGTCAATAGCATGTGCCTTGCATGTGTCAAGGACGACAACAGCATGTGTCAATAGCATGTGCCTTGCATGTGTCAAGGACGACAACAGCATGTGTCAGTAGCATGTGCCTTGCATGCGTCAACAACATGTGTCAATTGCATGTTTCTTTGGATCTATCATAAGTATGTGTATGTGTATATCACGCAGTCGGGCTCCAAAACGTTGCGTGCTAGAGCGCAATAGCCCACGTCATGCAGTACCCTGTTGGTCACCACACTTGGAATTGTACCATAGTTTAGTTTAGTTTAGCCACAGATGACCACACTGAAGGACGTGTACTACATCTGGTAGCCGTACTTTGGAAATGTACTTCAACTCTTACCTAGTTGATGTGCTGTTGTATTGGAGACTTGTTTTTCAACTACGTGGTCGAACAACTTAGAGACAGGTTTCGGGGTACAAAAGTACGGGTAGTACATGGAGACAAATCAGTACGCCTTGCCTGGCTTTGGTAGCCTCGGTGGCGCGTTCAATCGATGGATGGATGATCTGACGGCTCGCATGCCTGCATTCCTGCTAATGGGAATTGCTCTGCAATTCAACTAAGGTAGTCGCGCTCTGCCATTCTGCTGAGGTTCTTGCGCTCAGCAATTCTGCTATGGTTCTTGCGCTCTGCATTTCTGCTCAGGTAGATGCGCTCAGTGTGCAAGTGGTTATTTGTTTTTCAATCTCGCAGTTAGGTAACACAACGTACATCAGTACTGCAGTTCATCTCTTGGCAGAACAACTCATTGGGCTGTAATTTTACAATCTAAGAGTACTTGGTCAAAAGAATAGCTACTTTGGCATCAGGGAGACAACGATGGGTCGCAGGCTCGAGACCGCCAGTGGGCAGAATTGTCTTTTACAAATTATCCTAGAAATGCCAGCTCAGCAATAACGTACGATTCACGGAGTACAAAGTGCACTAAGTCGACAAGTGTGCAAGTGGTTACTTGTTTTTCAATCTCAATTATTATCTGGTTGATGTACTGTCGTGTTGGAGATGTACTTCAAATCTAGTCTTGTAGTTCAACTCTGATGTGTTGGAGATGTGCCTCAACTCTGGTCTTGTACTTCAACTCTTGTCTTGTACTTCAACTTTTGTCTTGTACTTCAACTCTAGTCTTGTACTTCAACTCTAGTCTTGTACGGTTAAGGATTGGTTGATCAAGTGTACACTATGGAAACGGTTAAGGGTTGGTTGATAAAGTGTACTCTATGGAATAGGTTAAGGGTTGGTTGATAAAGTGTACACTATGGAAACGGTTAAGGGTTGGTTGATAGAGTGTACTCTATGGAATAGGTTAAGGGTTGGTTGATAAAGTGTACTCTATGGAATAGGTTAAGGGTTGGTTGATAAAGTGTACTCTATGGAATAGGTTAAGGGTTGGTTGATAAAGTGTACACTATGGAAACGGTTAAGGGTTGGTTGATAAAGTGTACTCTATGGAATAGGTTAAGGGTTGGTTGATAAAGTGTACACTATGGAAACGGTTAAGGTTTGGTTGATCAAGTGTACACTATAGAAACGGTTAAGGGCTGGTTAATAAATGAAGGGTTAAGTGCTTACTACAGCCGAACACCTAAGTTTTTGTTTTTAGCACCAGGCTAAGTAAGGGCTGCCCAGCACCACCCGTGCTTGGTGCTGGGGCAGCCCTTCGCCTTAGCCTAGCACGCGCTAGGATTCATGCTCGAATTCGTAGTCAAAATGAGGATGAACGACGTATATATTTTGGGGCTAGGCTAAGGGCTGTCCCAGCTCCACCACTATTATATATCTGTGTAGGTATGTGTACGATTGGGTCGGGCATTTTTTGTATCAAGCAATCACACCACCACAAAGTAGAGTAAGTACGAGACGAATATTACTGTATGTAGTTACTGAATAGAAGGCAGTGTTACTTGCCAACATTATGGCGTTTGGAAACGTAGAAAAGAAAGAAAATTTAAAGTTGTTTAGGGTTGCCAACTTTATGGTGTGTAGGGTAGGTGTGTGCACGATTGGGTCACGCATGTATTGGACCAAGCAATCACACCACCACGAACCAGATTGGTTAAAATATAATAACTTGAACTTGAACTTGGTTACATAGCTTCAGCCAGCAATTTGGCTGCTCGCCGTCTTCGGCAGTAAAAATAATTATTATCAGAAAATGTAAACTCGAACAAATCACTTTTGTTCCCTTCATTTTTTTACTATAATTTGTGCAATGGCACCCATCTACTGAGTATAGGATGGGGGGCATCGCACTTGTTGTAAGCGTTTGTGCTTTAGCCCATCTAGGACCCTCTCAGAGTTCGGGAGGTCTGATCTTGTGCAGAGGGCGATGCAAACGGTTGGATTGTTACATGGTTTTTCAGCCAACTTAGGGCTGCTCACCGTCTTCCAATTCCTAGTCTCCCTTTGATAAATCAGGGAGCATCCTAAGCAGATTAGGCAGTTTATTAGTCATTGTTTTATCGATTATGATCGATTATTGAAGGCAGTGTTTTATCGATTATGATCGCAATTTGTTTATTGTGAAAGTTGAGTATGCAGACCCCACCACCCTACCCCCTATGTGTGGGGGTATGGTGGGGGAGGGGGGTGGGGGCTGTACCACAGCCAAAAACCCGATACGAGGTTGACAAGGAGGAGGGTAGGCCCAGGCCTCCGAACATGGACAAAAAAGGGGGCCAAATAAATCATACATCAATAGTTCGCCTTATTACGAGGCGTGAGGTTGAGGGGGGCAGCCCGTTATCTTTCCCCGGGGGGCAACCACCAACAAGGGCCCCAGCAATTTTGCAGGGATGTGTCTTTGTCCAGGCGAGAATTTGAATCAGAATTTGATCAGATAATGCATTTCACCCAAATTGAGGGGGGGGGGGGGGGGGCTGGAAATAGGCCAACTATTGGCTTCGCGTGCGGCTTGTGGCATACAAGTAATGTCTCAGAGTGATGATCTCAGATCTGGGAAATCCTGATTATGTCTTGGTCTGCTCCCCTATGGAGGGGAAGACCTATGCGATACTTACGCGAAATGGTGCTGTTTCCTCAAATCGTCACATCTTCAAATTTGAAAAAAACGGTCGCATCAGCCGGTTAACTGAGGACTCTGAAATCTAAGCGACGCGTTGGTCGATTCCGTCGCAGTGGATTGTTTGTTCATCTTCTTCTCCTTGCTGGCGACTTTGTACCTGACCACGATGAACAGTTGCTATGCCGCAAGGCTTGCAGCGTAATACTTGCAAAGCAGTTTGCATGGTCGCTAGTCCACTACGCAACATCGCGCCACAACTTCTCTGCGAATTGTTTGCCCACCCGTGTACCTTGCATGGTAGTCTCTTCCTGCGTCAGGATTGAATTCAAAGCATGATAGAAGAGACTTCTGTCATGCATTGAATTCGCAAAGCAAGTTGAATAGTCGCAACACCAGTACATGCAAAGCCTCGCACGTCCAATAGTCGCAAAGCAGTTTGAATAGTCTGAAAGCAAGTTCAATATCCGCAAAGCAACTCCAATGGTCGAAGAGCAACTTCGCTGCTCAACTTCCTTGGGAGTTGCTGTACCTGCGGAATGGTGCACTTTAATAACCAGCCTGCTGTCGAAAGCTTGCCCCGGAGAGCACTTATTCACGTTCGGATCTCAGGGTTGCGGACTGTAGACGCGGTCATTTGTCGTTCCCTCCTGTCCTGTGGAGTGTGGACTCTATGTAGGGACCTGGAGCATGTCCAACACAACACCTGACTAACAAGCTCTCATCATCGTAGACACACGGAAACCCTGTTCCACATCTATCAGAAACAGCCCAAGAAAGAAGGCATCCGCCTCAACTGCAGTCGCACACCTGCTACAATAAATGACATATACATGACGAGTCTCCCACAGTTCTCCAAGTTTTACAAGTACAAGCATACCGTTGGATGCCAAGCCCAGACATAAAAAATGACATGACAATCTACGTTCAATCTTTCAAACTATCAAGTTGTTGGCAATAATCGCAATTAGCAAATGTATCTCGCTGCACGTCGTTTCAACTTGGCATACCCACGTGG
Organism: Microglena sp. YARC; assembly: GCA_022414725.1. Classification (NCBI taxonomy): domain Eukaryota; kingdom Viridiplantae; phylum Chlorophyta; class Chlorophyceae; order Chlamydomonadales; family Chlamydomonadaceae; genus Microglena; species Microglena sp. YARC. The sequence continues at coordinate 108,603,346 of CM039462.1, forward strand.
GCAACTTTGTCATATTTCCAACATTCGACCAGAAATGTAACAATTTTACACAACTGAACTACAAAACCCAGAAGCCATCGTGTACCACACCCCACCCCCGAGGCCGACCTCCAAGGGACCCGCCAGGGCCCCCTACTATTTATATCAAGCGTCGATTTTTGACATCGAACCCTTCAACCGGTCCTTGATGATATGAAAGATTTATTATTATCATTAATGAATTATTATCATTAGGCATGCATAAGTCTCTCATAGTCGTGTTACGGTAAAATAAATGTGCGCCTACTCTTGCAGGAGTGGCAACGCCATTCGAACCGAATCCTCGGTGTCGCTGGTTTGTGTCGGGAGACCCACCTCCTCAGGTGAAAGGAACCTCCACAACTTTTAAAAACACCTCTAGTGTCACACCCAACATCAAGGATACACGCTTGTGCATTAGTGATGTTTATGGCACGTTGAATCGTTTTTTTCGCGATTTTAATGTTGTTTGAGAATCGGTCCATCGTTTTCTCAGGTCTAGTTAATGTTTTCGAATTCTGAAACGTTGGGTGAAGCATCGCGCATTAATGTTTCCGAGCGACTGATGGCTTGGGTGAAGCATCGCGCTGCAAGCTTTTTCATGTTTCGGACGTCGCAGACGGTTGGCTCGGGCATTGCGCAGCTACTTAGTTGGCATTGGTTTGGTATTGGTTAGCACCTGTTGGCCTTGGCACATGCTGACACGTCAGGTTCGTTAAGTCCACACGGGTGCACAGTGAGTGTGGACTCCACGCGCCACTCACCGTTCAAACAATAGTAACAGCTTGTGGTTTCAGGTCGGCTCCAGGGTCGAAGAGCGCTGCTATTATTACTCGAGCTACAAAAGCTTTGCCCGATCGATGGCGATAAGGACTAAGCCACGGGCAAGATGGGCCGTCCGCCCAAAGCTTCAACGAGCAAGCCTCCTCCCGGGAGATGGAAGACCATCACAGGCTTCATAAAGATCGTGGAGCCCACTCGCCCAGTAGAACAGTGCTCTCTCTGAGCTTTTCGATTCCATGCTATGTATATGGGAGCCACGAGCCCCCGACTGCCTGACCTAGAAATGCATTTTTAGATGCGCGCAACGGCCTGTCTATCGGCGATCGGCTGTAGTGTTCGTCCTGGGCAGGTATTACGGGTAATACCCGGGTATTACGGGTGGTACCCTGCGCCTCTATTAACATTTTGGGCGCGTCGACTCACAAACAACCCCCTCGCACGCTGCGTACCGCTTAAGAAGTACGCCATCTTCACCTCCGTAATCGGGTGAATGTGGTCGCAGGTGCAAATTTTCGTCGACCAGCCTTCCAAAGTTCTGGTATGGCGGGCCAATTAGCTAAAAACGACTGGAAAACTGGCAATCGTTGTGAGGTTCTTGCCAACGTTGTGTACAAAGCTGTGCAGGATGGTTCATCAGCCGCACCCATAGCATGGACCACAAGCGCTTTGACGTTTCCTGGCGTCGTAAAGCAGCGTGGTAAAGGCCGCAGCTTCATTGTAACGCTCGATATCGGGGTCGAGGTCCAGGCTGGTCTGAAGAGTCTTGTCCCGGCGAGCTCCAAGGTCGAACTGGAGGGATTTGACGACAGCGATATATCGGAGAATGAGTTATCTAGCGAAACGTCAGAGGAGGAGGACAAAGAAGTCGACACGAGAAAAATTTCCTAAGATGACTGGCGTGAGGTCCATGTGACAACTTGCAAGAGGATGGCTGCTGGCTACACTGAACCAGGGCCTGGAAGGCTGAGGCATGCTCAGCTCCCAGATGTGGACCCAGACAATGCTCCACTGATGTTTTTCCTTCGGTTCCTGCCCAAGAAAGCTGTGTCTGACATATTGAAGCTCACTGATGAGAGGGGGAAGCAGATGCACCGCCCTACATGGAGCATGGAATTGGGAGACTTCTACACATGTGCACGAGTACACAGGCGCACACACACACCTATCTACACACACAAGCACACCAACGCACACACTTGCATGCATGGGCATCATGCATCCTAGGTCCTAACACATTCACACACACACACATACACAGGTACTTTGTCACACATGCAAACGCACCCACATGCATGGACGCAAACACAAGCATAGACACATGCACACACGTGCAAGGGCACACACAAACACGCATGCATGTAGGTGCTTGTCCATGTGTGTGTGTATGACACATTGACACCACTAACTTCCCTCACTCGCACACCAACTACCCACAAACACCCACATACATGTAGGTGGGTGTCTGCAGGTGGGTGTATGATACATTGACACCATTACCTTCCCACACATACACACCAACCACCCACAAACACGTATGCGCACATGCATGTATGTGGGTGTCCATGCAGGTGGGTGTCTTGTAATTGTGGGGAGGCTATCTGCTCCCCAAACAGTGGGGGAGGCTGTTTCTGCAAGGACACCATGTCCGCGCGCGCGGAAAAACCTTTGAACTCTCTCCTTCGAATAGGAGGAGCCAGTAGTCAGAACTTGACCAGATTGTGGGGACAACTTCTCAACCATGTCCCCAAGGGATTCTGAGAGTCTGAGGCTTATAGCTGGGGTCTCATCTACAGATGTTTTAATTTTGAATTTGACTTTTCGGAAAACATACCATTTTCAAATTCAAATTCAAACATGTGCATGTACCACTGTAGCTTATTGGGCGATATATATGTGTTCTACTATTCTTTAAGTTGACGCTGTAAAAATCCCCATACATTTTGAGAAAGATATGACCCTTTTATTCCACTTTTTCCTAATCAATTTTCGGGTATTACCGGTAATACCCGGCAACCCAGGACAAACAGTAGGTGAGAGATATTATTGTATTTTTGTATTTATTGCTCGACCCAGAATGTAAGCAAAATCGCGCTGACTCCGCTGAGCGATTATTAATGTTTCCATCTCCTCAAACTCCTAACCTGGGAATCGCGCAGCACGATTATTTTAGATGATGACCAAATCCTTTAAAACATACGCTGTCATGAGATGCTCGAAAAAAACTTAAAAGAAGATAAAGTGATATGTTCTCGTTTACATTTTCCTGGTTATGATGTTTGTACTGATTGAGACGGCGAGCAGCCAAATTGCTGGCTGAAGCTATGTAACCAAACTGAAGTTCAATATCAAGGAATATGTCCGTACTCGCGTGTACACTGCCGAAAGCGACTGGGGCACCAAATCATGTAGCATCTATGTGGATCGGCTTTATTTTTAAGAATTTGATGCACACAAAAATAGCATTCAGAGGCCTGGTTGATTTTAGGGAATTGTTACGAGGTATTGGGCCCAGCCCAGACCTGAACGGTGCGTACCGTTCAGGCAGCTCGTGGCGTCCTGGAGGCTACGCTGGCGAATGTTAGCTCCGCGTCTCATGTCCACCAGGCCGCCTCAGATCTCGGTCTGTGCGCAAGCACCAAGGTCTTCGGAAACGCCAAACAGTTGAGTGGACGCATTATAGCAATGCAGGTGATGAACTGGACAAACGTTTCGTACTTCGCCGAGAATTGTCGAGAAATTGTCGAGAATTCTCGGATTTTCAGGCCAAAATTCTCGATTTAAGGTACGAAGTACGAGTTCTCGCGGAAATGTTTTGTCCAGTTCATCCCCTGAATTGCTACCAAGGTATTGCACTCGCAGGAAGAAGTGTAATTCGCATTGCACGGGTTATCTCTGTAGATGCTGTCGGTAGTACCTTAGTTGGCGTGGCTTAATGTCCCATGTGATCGCCCACGGAGGCTTACCCCACCCACGGAGGTGCGGGTAAGATCCGTGCTAATTATAGCCCTAGTGCCAAGGGGAAGGTTTCATGGATGGTGCTTGGATGTTTTCACCTCGGATTCTTGAGAACGTTCCTATTCCCTAACATATGTATACGCACATGTTTGAATGGTTCAAATTTGAAATGTTAGCTCAAGGCACTCTAAAATCAAATTGCGAGCCGTTAATTGTAGCTACTTGGCCCAACCTGAGCTCTTCGTCGCCAATCACGATGCTGAAACTTGCTCTTTCAAGAATATGACTGGTGCAAATAAGTCTTATAATTATCAGAAGATAAATGCTCAAGTTGTTTCTTCTTTATAACACCTGAAAATGTTTTTTTCTGACTGACTAACGGACATCTTAACTGGGTTACTCCCTTCTATAAAAACTAATTTTTTTCATTCGGGTACATTATATGAGGTCATATGATGCAATTTGTACATGATGTCATATGATGCAGTCTGACTAGGCTAAAGTTACCATTTATATACAATATCATATGATGCAATTTGTATGATATCATATGATAAACTGCCGAAGACGGCGAGCTGCCAAATTGCTGGATGGGGCCATGTAACCAAGTTCAAGATATGGCTGATGATGGAAAGGAGCCGCAAGGCTGGAGCCATGTACCCAGCAGGGTAATTCAAAGCGCGCGCTATGACAGTTGCGTTCACTACTGTAGCAGAACTGATTGTACTGCTGCCATCTCCCTTATAGTCCAAGCTTCGTGCTTGCTAGTATACTCTCCTCTGTAAACGTATGAGTCTACAGCAGGGTAATTCAAAGCGCGCGCTTTTGCGCTTTTGAGCACTGACTTTTTGACCCCCTCTGCGCTTAAAGCGCAGTTTTTTGCAACTCCCTGTGGGCGCAGCAAGCATTTTTTGCGCTTTTTGCACAAAGCGCAGTTTTTTGCAACTCCCTGTGGGCGCAGCAAGCAATTTTTGCGCTTTTTGCACAAAGCGCAGTTTTTTGTTTTCAAGTGCGCTAAAGCGCTGGCCAATTTGGCCATTTTAAGTACCCTGGTACCCAGTTTCAAGAGCAGGCTCGATTTAACACTGATCACTACCTTATTGAGGTCTGGGGTCTGGGGCCTGACAATATAATCGCACAATTAAATTATCATCCCAGATGAGATGATGATTTGATTGCTTTGTAGAATTAAATGATCACTGTAGCACGAACTTAGGGCCCCCGTCGGTAAAATGATTGTTTGGGGTTCAGTTCATAAATGCTTTTCTTTTTAGGCCTTTCTATCTCGGTTGGGAAAGTCCCTTAAGCCTATTTAGCCTACCCCTGGACTGTTACATACCGGTACACATAAGACTGATCACTACCGGTATTAAACCACTCATCCACTTAGCACTCCCTGTTGCTACCGTTGGTACCGCACATGGGGGACTTGGAATCGGAAGACGGTGAGCAGCCCAGAGTTGGCTGCAAAACCATGTAACAATCCACTCCACTCCAATCCTGTCTGTCTGTCAGAGTGTCTGTGGCTCTACCACCTTAGGGGGTGAGGCGTGGGGAGTGCCACCACCCACCTCAGCACTGATTTTAATATCTGCTACCGCCGCAACGCCAGCAACATCAGCTGTTGCAAGTGTGACCACTGCTGTTGCAGTTACGGCAGTTGTAGCGGTTGAAGCAGGTGTGACCGCTGCTGTTGCACTTACGGCAGTTGTAGCAGTTGTAGCAGGTGTGACCGCTGCTGTTGCTGCCGGGGTCACTGCCGCAGTGGGTGAAGAGGTCCCTTGCAGGGCCGACTGGTCACACGGTGTTGGGTGGTTGTGGGTCACCAGACCAGACTGGTCGCAAGGTGGTGGGTGGTGGTGGGTTACCGGACCAGACTGGGCACAAGGCCTTCGGGTTGGGAGGGAAGAGCCAAAGAGGCCACGAGCAGAACGGCTGCCGCCACTGTGGTTGTGTACTCCAACTTGAACTGCAGCAACAGTTGCGTGGTCCATCTTTCCAGGGAGGAGTCGAGCCTGGAGGTTGGTTGGTTGGTGGTTGGTTGGTGGTTAGTTAAAAGGGATTTCCGGGGATGAGTCGGGCCTGGAGGTCGGTTGGTTGGTTGGTGGTTGGTTGGTAGGGTTTTCCAGGGATGAGTCGGGCCTGGAGGTTGGATGGTTGGTTGGTGGTTGGTGGTTAGTCCATCTTTCCAGGGATGTGTTGGGCCTGGAGGTTGGTTGGTTGGTTGGCGGTTGGTTGGTCCACTATTCCAGGGATGAGTCGGGCCTGGAGGTTGGTTGGTGGTTGGTTGGTGGTTAGTAGGGTTGTCCAGGGATGAGTCGGGCCTGGAGGTTGGTTGGTGGTTGGTTGGTGGTTAGTAGGGTTGTCCAGGGATGAGTCGGGCCTGGAGGTTGGATTGCTGGCTGGTGGTTGGTTGGTAGGGTTTTCCAGGGGTCAGTCGGGCCTGAAGGTTGGTTGGTGGTTGGTTGGTGGTTAGTAGGGTTGTCCAGGGATGAGTCCGGCCTGGAGGTTGGTTGGTTGGTTGGCGGTTGGTCTATCTTTCCAGGGATGAGTCGGGCCTGGAGGTTGGTTGGTTGGTTGGCGGTTGGTAGGGTTTTCCTGGGATGAGTCGGGTCTGGAGGTTGGTTGGTGGTTGGTTGGTGGTTGGTAGGGTTTTCCTGGGATGAGTCGGGTCTGGAGGTTGGTTGGTGGTTGGTTGGTGGTTGGTAGGGTTTTCCTGGGATGAGTCGGGCCTGGAGGTTGGTTGGTGGTTGGTTGGTGGTTAGTAGGGTTGTCCAGGGATGAGTCGGGCCTGGAGGTTGGTTGGTTGGTTGGCGGTTGGTCTATCTTTCCAGGGATGAGTCGGTCCTGGAGGTTGTATGGTTGGTTGTTGGTTGGTAGGGTTTTCCTGGGATGAGTTGGGTCTGGAGGTTGGTTGGTGGTTGGTTGGTGGTTGGTAGGGTTTTCCTGGGATGAGTCGGGTCTGGAGGTTGGTTGGTGGTTGGTTGGTGGTTGGTAGGGTTTTCCTGGGATGAGTCGGGTCTGGAGGTTGGTTGGTGGTTGGTTGGTGGTTGGTAGGGTTTTCCTGGGATGAGTCGGGTCTGGAGGTTGGTTGGTGTTGGTTGTGGTTGGTAGGGTTTTCCAGGGATGAGTCGGGTCTGGAGGTTGGTTGGTGGTTGGTTGGTGGTTGGTAGGGTTTTCCAGGGATGAGTCAGGAGTTTGGAGGTTGGTTGGATTGTGGTTGGTAGTGTTTGGAGGTTGGTTGGTTCATTTTGGTGGTTGGTAGGGATCTTTCCAGGGATGAGAGGAGCCCGGAGGTTGGTTGGTTGGTGGTTGGTAGGGATCTTTCCAGGGATGAGAGGAGCTCGGAGGTTGGTTGGTTGGTGGTTGGTTGGTGGTTGGTAGGGTTTTCCAGGGATGAGTCAGGAGTTTGGAGGTTGGTTGGATTGTGGTTGGTAGTGTTTGGAGGTTGGTTGGTTCATTTTGGTGGTTGGTAGGGATCTTTCCAGGGATGAGAGGAGCCCGGAGGTTGGTTGGTTGGTGGTTGGTAGGAATCTCCAGGGATGAGAGGAGCCCGGAGGTTGGTTGGTTGGTGGTTGGTTGGTGGTTGGTAGGGATTTCCAGGGATGAGAGGAGCCCGGAGGTTGATTGGTTGGTGGTTGGTTGGTGGTTGGTAGGGATTTCCAGGGATGAGAGGAGCCCGGAGGTTGGTTGGTTGGTGGTTGGTAGGGATTTCCAGGGATGAGAGGAGCCCGGAGGTTGGTTGGTTGGTGGTTGGTAGGGAATCTCTCAGGGATGAGAGGAGCCCGGAGGGTTGGTTGGTTGGTGTTGGTTGGTGGTTGGTAGGGATTTCCAGGGATGAGAGGAGCCCAGAGGTTGGTTGGTTGGTGGTTGGTTGGTGGTTGGTAGGGATTTCCAGGAATGAGTCGGGCCTGGAGGTTGGATGGTTGGTTGGAGGTTGGTTGGTAGGGTTTTCCAGGGATGCCGAAACAGAAATCCAGCCAGCACTATCTCGCAAAATCCCTGTATGTCTACATATATATATAGATGTACTAGTGCAGTAGCTCGAGTGGCTGTTGGCCCCCCCTACCTGCTCCCCCACCCTTCCTCCTTCTTCACCCCTCCCTTCCTGTGTCCTCCTTCCTACCCATCCCTCTTTTCTGTTTCCTATACTCCGCTTCTTCCTCTTCACCCTCGCTCCATCTCTCCCCATTCCCTGTTTTCTTACCCTTGACCCTACCTCCGTGCCTCCCGCTCCCCTCTGTCCCATTTCCCTGTCCCTCTGTCCCATTTCCCCCCCCCCACACACCACCCACCTCATTCCCTGAACCCCCCCATGCCTTCCCCCATGCAACACCATTAACTCACATTCACCCCCCCCCCCCCCCCCCCCCCCGTTTGCGATACCAACTCGCCGAGAAAACCAAGCATGCCCAATCGCAAAGCTACATGCCCGAAGCATGTTCTTCGTGCACGTTTACCCAGGCAGGATTTCAAGATGTGGGGTTGACCAAACAAATCCTGGTAGCATGGGCTTCACGCCTGGGCTGGTTGTTATTTTCCCAAACACCTCCACCAAAACTCCTGCATTAAACAAATCCCCTCCCCACACCCACACATACTTCCCCCCTCCCCCCCCCCCCCCCCCCCCCCAACCTCCCACCCACACCCCACCACCACAAAACTCCCACCTTGAACAAATCCCCCCCACCAACACACACACACACACACACACTCACACCTCTCCACACCAGTGACCCACCATCAAGCCACCACCACCACCACCACAAGGACAAACACACCCGTCCCCAGCAGCCACACACCACCTCTCTCCTCAAGCCTCACACACACACACCTCTCCACAACAGTAACCCACCATCACCACCACCAGGACAAACACACCTGACCCCAGCAGCCACACACACCACCTCTATACACAAGCCAACAAACACACACCTCTCCACACCAGTCACCACCATCAACGCCACCAACAACCACCACCACCACCAGGACAAACACACCTGTCCCCACCAGGCACACACCACCTCTCTGCTCAAGCCTCACACACACACCTCTCCACACCAGTCACCCACCATCAACCCCAACACCACCAGCAACCTCCTACCTTAAACATTGAAATTGGAATTGTTACATCCGTGTCATACAGTTACTCACAGGACGTGAAGTTAAGGACACCACAGCGTAAGCCGGAGCTAGCTATAGTCACCCTAGGGCCACCACATTGGAGAGAATCACCGCCGGTGCATGCAGTTGCAGGCACCGTGGCCACATCATGCCAGTGCAACGTACTACGGGGTTTTTCACCCCGGTTTGAAAGCCAAACACCACCCAAACAACAACAACACCAGGACAAACACACCTGTCCCCACCAGCGACACACCACCTCTTTCCTCAACCCTCACACACACACTAGTCACCCACTATCAACCCAAACACCACCACCAACCTCCTACCTTGAACAAATCATTTGTGTCGGTTTGTAGGGGACGTTGGTCTTTGGGCAGTGCGGCCCTAGCTGCCTTCTTGTGGGCTATTTGCTCTGCGAATGCACGCTGATCACTAGATGCCTGCGGGAGGGGTGGGGAGTAGTGGTGGTGTTTGTGTGCGTGTGTGTGTGTGTGTGTGTGTGGTGGTGGGGTGGGTAGTGCGGCCCTAGCTGCCTTCTTGTGTGCTATTTGCTCTGCGAACGCACGCTGATCACTAGATGCCTGCGGGAGGGGTGGGGAGTAGTGGTGGTGTTTGTGTGTGTGTGTGTGTGTGTGTGTGTGGTGGTGGGGTGGGTAGTGCGGCCCTAGCTGCCTTCTTGTGTGCTATTTGCTCTGCAAACGCACGCTGATCACTAGATGCCTGCGGGAGGGGTGGGGAGTAGTGGTTTGTTTGTGTGCGTGTGTGTGTGTGTGTGTGGGGGGGGGGGGGGGGGGGGGGGGCAGTGCGGCCCTAGCTGCCTTCTTGTGGGCTATTTTGCTCTGCGAATGCACGTTGATCACTAGATTGCCTGCGAGAGTGGTGGAGAGTGGTGGTGTTTGTGTGCGTGCGTGTGTGTGTGTTTGTGTGTGTGGTGTGCTGTGTGGTGTTTGTGCTTGTTTGTTGCAGTGCTGCCCTAGCTGCCTTCTTGTGGACTATTTGCTCTGCGAACAAAACGCTGATCGCTAGATGCCTGCGAGAGGGGTGGGGGTGGTGTGTGTGTGTGTGGGGGGGGGGGGGGGGGGGGGGGGGGGGGGGGGAGGGGGGGGGGGGGGGGCAGGGGCAGGGGGCAAGGGGGGGGGGGGGGTATAGGGTGTGTGTTGCGAATGCACGCTGATCACTAGATGCCTGCGAGTTGGGGGGTGGAGAGTGGTGGTGTGTGTGTGTGTGTGTGTGTGTGTGTGTGTGTGTGTGTGTGGGGGGGGGGGGCAGTGGCGGCTCTAGCTGCTTTTCTTGTGTGCTATTTTGCTCTGCGAGTTGGAGGGGTGGGAGTGGGTGGTGTGTGTGTGTGTGTGTGTGTGTGTGGTGGTGGGTGGTGGGGGGGGCAGTGCGGCTCTAGCTGCTTTATTGTGTGCTATTTGCTCTGCGAGTTGGGGGTGGAGAGTGGTGGTGTGTGTGTGTGTGTGTGTGTGTGTGGGGGGGGGGGGGGCAGGAAAAGTGCGGCTCTAGCTGCTTTCTTGTGTGCTATTTGCTATCTGCGAACGCAGCTGATCACTAGATGCCTGCGGACGGGAGGTGGAGGGGTGGTGTGTACCCCCACCCACCCACCCCCAAAACCCGCCCACGCCACCCACCTACACCCATACCGACTCACCCACCTAACACACCACCATCACCCATACCCACACACACATGGTATAAGGGTTTTCACTAAGGACTTGGAGCTGATGTGTTGGTGCCTGCTGCCCCCTCGCCTTCCGTTACCTGTTACCACGCAGCCACCTAGCACCCCGTTACCACCGACCGTCCCCACCCCTTACCTCATACACATGGTCTAAAAGGTTTTTCACTAAGAGACTTGTGAGCTCATGTGTTGATGCCTGCTGCCTCCCTCCCCGCCGTTACCTCCACCACCACCACCCACAGCCCCCTACCTACCACATGATTAAACGGGGTTTTCAGCTAAAGGACTTGGAGCTATGCCTGCTGCTCCATCAACATCCTCCCCCCCCCCCCCCCCGCCCCCCCTGTTACCATCCACCACCACCCCAACCCACCTCACCACACACCCCGTTACCGCCTCCCCCCCGCTGTTAACCTCCACCACCACGCCACTGCCACCGCCAACCGCACCCACGCCCTCCCACCCTTAACTCATAAACATGGTCTAAAGGGGTCATTCACTAAGGACTTGGAAGCTGATGTGTTTGGTGCCTGCTGCTCCTATCCCCCCCCACGCCCCCCCCCCCCCCCCGTCCCACCACGCTACCCAGCTCCACACACCCACCCTTACCTCATAAACATTGGTCTAAATAGGGTTTTTCACTAGGACTTGGAGCTGATGTGTTGGTGCTGCTGTGCTCCCATCCACCTCCCCCCCCCCCCCGTTTATTTTCCACCACCACCACCCCACCCACCACCCCTTACCTCATAAACATGGTCTAAAAGGGGTTTTCACTAAGGACTTGGGAGCTGATGTGTATGGTGCCTGCTGATCCCCATCACGCACCAGACCCCTGCTTCCTTGAGCTCGTGCCTGTGTCGGCGAATGAGGTCGGATAAAAGATCCAGTTGCTTGGCGTGGCACTGGGAAGGGTCCATATATTCTATGTCACCATCCCCCTCGTGCATCTCTTGACTTTTGCTCATGACGTACAGGCCTCGACATTATCTTATTGGAATTAGGGTTTAGGTGTAGGGTGAGCTGGTTTACTAAAGGGTAAAAAAACTATGTATTAATCATTCTCTATATATTATTTTGTGTTTGGGTGTGGTGTGTTTTGTTTCTCCATGTATTCTTGCCCCCCCCCCCCCCCCCCCCCCCCCCCCCTTGTTCATCTCTTGAGCTTTTACTCACAGACGCATCAGGTTCCTTCTACAGCAACCATGGGTTTAGGGTTTACGGTTTAAAGAAGGTTTGGGGGTAGAAACATTTTTATCTCTGTCTCTTTTTTGTTTTGTTTTGTTCTGTCCAATTATTCTATGTCACCATCCCCCTCGTTCATCTCTTGACTTTTGCTCATGACGTACAGGTCTTCCTGCAACAACATGGGTTCAGGGTTTTAGGGTTGTTGGCGGTTGGGGGTTAAAACATGGTATTTATTTATGTTATTTCCCTGCTCTCTCTCTCTCTCTCTCTATATATATATAATATACATATATATATATATATATATATAGTTTTTTTTTTGTCCAAGTATTTATATGTCCCCCCACGCCCTCCCCCCCCTCGTTCATCCTCTTGACTTTTACTCACGACCTCAGGTCTCCTGCAACAACATGGGTTCAGGGATAGGCAGGCCTTAGGTTTAGGCATTAGTTGAAGGTAAAAAACTTTAGAGTATTATCTCTCTGTTATCTCTACGTATAGATTTTGTGTGTGTGTGTGTGTGTGTGTGTTTGTTGTCCATATTTTCTATGTCACCATCCCCCTTATTCATTTCTTGCCTTTTATTTTGCCTCACGACGTATCTTTTTAGTTGCTCACGACGTTATTTGCTCAATATCATTTCTTGACTATTGTTTTGCTCACGACGTACAGGTCCTCTTTGCAACTTGGATTAGGGTTTAGGGGTTCAGGGTGTAAGGCTGGTTTAGGGTTTATGGGGTTTTAGTGGGTAAAAACATGTATTAATCCTCTCTCTATATACAGTTTTGGTTTGTGTGTGAGTGTTCGCTGTCCAAGTATTCTATGTCACCACCCTCCCCCCTCGTTCATACTTTTGACTTTTACTTCACGACCTACAGGTCCTCTCTACAACAACATGGGTTTAGAGGGTCTTAGGCTAGGTTTGGGTGTAAAAAGTACATTTATTTCTCTCTCTCTCTTCTCTCTCTCACTCTTCTTCTCTGGTTAACTGTGTTTACACATTTGATTGGGCGGTCCAGCCACACGTAAAAACTCTCTCTCTCTCTCTCTCTCTCTTTGGTTAATAACGGTGCTACACAATTTGATTCGGTCCAGCCACACAGTCAAAACTTCTCTCTCTCTTCTCTCTCTCTCTCATCTTCTCTCTCTCTCTCTCTCTCCCTCTTTGGTTAACGGTGCTACACAATTTGATTGCGGTCCAGGCCACACAAAAACCTCTCTCTCTCTCTCTCTCTTCTCTGCTCTCTTCTCTCTCTCTGTATTATATATATATATTATATATTATATATATATATATATATATGTGTTTTTGTTTCCCATGTATTCTAAATGTCACCATCCCCTTCATTCCTTCTTTTGACTTTTTACTCTAACGACGTACAAGTCCTCCTGCAACATGGGTTTAGGGTTGAAGGTTCAGGGTAGAGGCCCTTGGGTTTAGGGTTTAGGGTTTAGGCAGGTTTTTAGGGGGTAAAAACATGTATTATCTCTCCCTTTTGTGTGTGTGTGTGTGGGTGGTGTGTGTGTGTGTGTGAGAGTGTTTGTTGTCCATGAATTATATGTCACATCCCCCTCTATACATCTTCTACACAGAGCAAGCCCTAGGCAGAGGTTCCCAAGCGGACGCGGAAATTGGCGGAGAGTGTGGCAAGGTTATCGAGCGGACCGAACCGAAGCGCAACTAGTTAGTTACAAGACTGAGTGTCTTTGTCTCGGGGGGCGGCTTGCATGGCAATGGAGTGGTGGTAGGGCCAATCAACTGAATGGTGAGCTGAAGCCTGTTGTTAGAACCACCACCAATCCTGAACCCTGCTCTGAGACACAACCAAACATCCTGAACTGCGTCGAGACACAACAACAAAATCTGGACCTGCGATCTGAGACACAACACATCCTGAACCTGCGATCTGAGAACCCAACCAACAATCCCATGAACATGCGTCTGAGACACAAACCAACATATCCTGAACCTCGCTGAGATACCACCAAACCTGAAACCTTTGCGGTGAAGAACACAACCAACATCCTAAACTCTGCGTCTGAAGACACAAAAGCATCCCTGAATCCTGGCGTCTGAGACCAACAACGAACATCCTGAACCTCGTCTGCAAGCGTGCGTCTTAGACAACACACAACATCCTGACCGCTGCGTGCCTCGGAGAAGCACAACCAAGACATCCATGAAACCCTGCTGTAAGCGTCTGAGACACAACCAACGGTATCCTGAAAGCATCCTGCGTCTAGACACAACCAACATCCTGAACCCCCTGCGTCTGAGACACAACCAACATCCTGGGACTGCGTCTGAGACAGCAAACAACTCCGTGAACCTGCGTCTGAGACAAACAACATCCTGAACCTGCGTCTGAGACACAACCAACATCGCTGACCTGCGTCTGAGACACAACCAACATCCTGAACCTGCGTCTGAGACACAACCAACATCCTGAACCTGCGTCTGAGACACAACCAACATCCTGAACCTGCGTCTGAGACACAACCAACATCCTGAACCTGCGTCTGAGACACAACCGAACATCCTGAACCTGCGTCTGAGACACAACCAACATCCTGAACCTGCGTCTGAGACACAACCAAATCCTGAACCTGCGTCTGAGACACAACCAACATCCTGAACCTGCGTCTGAGACAACAACCAACATCCTGAACCTGCGTCTGAGACACAAACCAACATCACTGAAACCTGGCGTCTGAGACACAACCAACATCCTGAACCTGCGTCTGAGACACAACCAACATCCTGAACCTGCGTCTGAGACACAACCAACATCCTGAACCTGCGTCTGAGACACAACCAACATCCTGAACCTGCGTCTGAGACACAACCAACATCCTGAACCTGCGTCTGAGACACAACCAACATCCTGAACCTGCGTCTGAGACACAACCAACATCCTGAACCTGCGTCTGAGACACAACCAACCATCCTGAAACCTGCGTCTGAGGACACAACCAACATCTGAAGCCTGCGTCTGAGACACAACCAAATCCTGAACCTGCGTTCTGAGACACAACCAACATCCTGGACCTGCGTCTGAGACACAACCACATCCTGAACCTGGCGTCTGAGACACAACCAACATCCTGAACCCTGTCGTCTGAACCTGCGTCTGAGACACAATACCTAACATCCTGAACCCTGAGCGTCTGAGACACAACCAACATCCTGAACCTGGCGTCTGAGAAACCTGGACCACAACCAACATCCTGACCTGCGTCTGACACAACCAACATCCTGAACCTGCGTTCTAGAGGACACAACCAACCTGCGTCTGACACAACCAACAACCTGAACCTGCGTCTGAGACCCACAACCAACATCCTGGAACTCCCTGAACCTGAGATACAACCAACATCCTGAACCTGCGTCTGAGACACAACCAACATCCTGAACCTGCGTCTGAGACAACAACCAACATCCTGAACTGCGAGACAACATCCTGAACCTGCGTCTGAGACACAACCAACATCTGCAAACCTGCGTCTGAGACACAACCAACATCCTGAAACCTTGCGTCTGAGACACAACCAACCAACACCTGGCCGTCTGAGACGCAACAACATCCTGAACCTGCGTCTGGGACGCAACGGACCCTCCCCATGTTGCGTCCTGCGACGCAGGACGGTGCGTCCTGCACTACCCTGCTGACGTGTCAGGCTTCATCTCAGTTGCACAAGCAAACTAACTAAGAAACAAATGGACAACGGGGAATGGGTTGGGTTGGGTTGGGTTGGGTTGGATTGGGTTTGGGTTACCCTGCAGGCCTCTCCCCGCTCCTAGAAGGGAGGGCTCCGCCAAAAAAACAGTTAAACTACATAAGTGAGCTGAGAAAAAGAACTAAGCATGTGTCAAACGATCCTAATCAACGTCAGATGATGACAAGTTCGATGCAGCGTCGCCTGCGTCGCTAAAAATTGGCGGAGAGTGATCGCGAGGGAGCGACAGGTGGCAACGGAAGCGAGTTAGTTACGAGGCCGTTGGCTGACGTGTCGGGCTTCATCGCGGTCAGACGGATGGATGGATGGATGGATGGATGGACGGACAAATGGGTAACACTGGGGGCTCCCGCCCCCCAGAAGGGGGGGGCTCTGCAAAAACAAGAAATGGAATTGTCTGGCTGAGCCTCCTTGACCACAATGGGATCAATCTCTACACACATCAGGTGAAGACCTAGTAATGAGCCTCCTTGAACACAATGGGATCAATCTCTAAAAACACATCAGGTGAAGACCTAGTAAACCTACAAAAGATAGCTGAAAATCATGATGAAGCATATGACTAAATATCAAAACTTAAACAAGATAATGAAAACATGAATTGAATTGTCCGGCTGAGCTAACTTGACCACAATGGGGTCCAACTCTACACACTAACTGACAGATGAAGACCTAGTAAAACTACAAAAGTGAGCTGAAAACCATGGTAAAGCATATGACAAAATATCAATATGTAAACAAGAGACCGAGGACATGAATGGAATTGTCCGGCTGAGCCTCCTAGAGCTCAACGGGGTCAAACTATATACACTAACTGACAGATGAAGACCCAGTAAAACCACACAAGTGAGCTGAAGATAATGACTAAGCATCCGACAAAATATCAAAATGTAAGCAAGAGAGTGAGGACATTTATGGAATTGTCCAGCTGAGCCTCCTTGAGCTCAATGGGGTCAAACTCTACACACCACTGACAGATGAACCCCCCCAGTAAAACTACACAAGTGAGCTGAAGATAATGACTAAGCATCCGACAAAATATCAAAAATGTAAAGCCAAGAGAGTGAGGACATGAATGGAATTGTCCGGCTGAGCCTCCTTGAGCTCAATGGGGTCAAACTCTACACACCACTGACAGATGAACCCCCCCAGTAAAACTACACAAGTGAGCTGAAGATAATGACTAAGCATCCGACAAAATATCAAAATGTAAGCAAGAGAATAAGGACATGAATGGAATCGTCCGGCTGAGCCTCCTAGAGCTCGACGGGGTCAAACTCTACACACCATTGACAGATGAAACCCCCAGAAAAAGTACATAAGGCCTTCCCCAAGCTATCATGACCCAGTTCGGCCCTTTTCACACCAAAAGTCAAATCTCGCTGCTCGCTGAAAAATCACTGACAAAAGTCACACACACTCAACCGCACACCACCTCTTGCACTTGACCTTGGGTGTCTTCATGCCCTTTCACTGACAAAATCCCTTTTCACACCAAAAGTCAAATCTCGCTGCTTGCTGAAAAATCAGTTGATATCGGTTGGTACCAGTCATGCTTTGATTGTATTGGACCTACCAAACTTTTGATCCAACTTTTTTTTAAAGGGGTCCTGTCATGAAGGCTCCGCAATAAAATAATTTTGGTCACTTGGTGGGTCATGATAGCTTGGGGGAGGCCATAAGTGAGTGTAGGGGCATGTGGGGGCAAGTGGGGGCAAGAATAGGGGAAAGCATAGGGGCAGGCATATACATACAGTATAGGGGGTAAGGCATACAGACAGGCATTGCTTACTCTCGTTGATGTGTCTGACTGACCTGGCGTATGGATAGGTTTAGGAGCAGGTGTAGCATAGGTGTAGGGGCAGGTGTAGGGGCAGAGTTAGGAGAAGTGTGTAGGGGCAGGTGTAGGGGCAGATGTATAGGAGAAGGTGTAGGGGCAGAGTTAGGAGAAGTGTAAGGGGGCAGGTTAGGAGAAGGTAGGGGCAGTTAGTGAGGGGCAGTGTAGGGGCCAGAGTTAGGAGAAGGTGTAGGGGCAGGTGTAGGGGCAGAGTTAGGAGAAGGTGTAGGGGCAGGTGTAGGGGCAGATGTAGGGGCAGGTGTAGGGCAGAGTTAGAGAGAAGGTGTAGGGGGCAGGTGTAGGGGCCCAGAGTTAGGGAAGGTGTAGGGGCAGAAGTTAGGGAGAAGGTGGGTAGGGGCAGAGTTAGGAAGTGTTGGCAGGTGTAGGGGCAGAGTTAGGAGAAGGTGTAGGGGCAGCAGTTAGGTGGGAGGGGAAGGTGTAGGGGCAGGTGTAGGGGCAGGTGTAGGGGCAGAGTTAGGAGAAGGTGTAGGGGCAGGTGTAGGGGCAGGTGTAGGGGCAGAGTTAGGAGAAGGTGTAGGGGCAGGTGTAGGGGCAAGAAGGTTGTAGGGGCAGAGTTTAGGAGAAGGTATAGGGCAGGTGTAGGGGCAGGTGTAGGGGCAGAGTTGGAGAAGGTGTAGGGCAGGTGTGAGAGGCGCAGGTGTAGGGGCAGAGTTGGAGAAGGTGTAGGGGCATGAGTAGGAAGAAGGTGTAGGGGCAGGTGTAGGGGCAGAGTTAGGAGAAGCTGTAGGGGCAGAGTTAGGAGAAGGTGTAGGGGCAGGTGTAGGGCAGAGTTTGGAGAAGGTGTAGGGGAGAGTAAGGGTGTAGGGGCAGGTGTAGGGGCAAGAGTTAGGAGAAGGTGTAGGGGCAGGTGTTAAGGGGGCAGAGTTAGGAGAGGGTGTAGGGGCAGGTGTAGGGGGCAGAGTTAGGAGAAGTGTTAGGGGAGGTGTAGGCAGGTGTAAGTGTTTAAGGGGCAGAATGTAGGGCAGGTTAGGGGCAAGATGGGCAGAGTTAGAAGTTTAGGTGTAGGGGCAGGTGTAGGGGCAGGTTGTAGGGGCAGAGTTAGGAGTAAGGTACCTTGTAGGGGCATGAGTTAGGAGAGGTTAGGCGCAGTGTAGGGGCAGGGTTGTAGGGGCAGAGTTAGGGAGTAAAGGTGTAGGTGGGGCAGAGTTAGGATGAAGGTGTAGGGGCAGAGTTAGGGAAGGTGTGAAGGGCAGAGGGGCAGAGTTAGGAGAAGGTGTAGGGGCAGAGTTTAGGAGAAAGGTTAGGGGCAGGTGTAGGGCAGAGTTAGGAGAAAGGTGTAGGGGCAGGTGTAGTTGGAGAAGGTGTAGGGCAGGTGTAGGGGCAGAGTTAGGAAGAAAGTGTAGGGGCAGAGTTAGGAGAAGGTGTAGGGGCAGGTGTAGGGCAGAGTTAGGAGAAAGGTGTAGGGGCAGTGTAGGGGCAAAAGAAGGTGTAGGGGCAGAGTGTTAGCAGGTGTAGGGGCGGAGAAGGTGTAGGGGCAGTGTTAGGGAGAAGGTGTAGGGGCAGGCTGTAGGCAGGTGAAGGTGTAGGGGCAGAGTTAGGAGAAGTGTAGGGGCACGAGTAGGAAGGTTATAAGTGTTTGTAGGGGCAGGTGTAGGGGCAGAGTTAGGAAGAAAGTCTAGGGGCAGGTTGTAGGGGCAGGTGTACGGGGCAGAGTTAGGAGAAGGTGAGGGGCGGATTAGGAGAGGTGTAGGGGCAAGGTAGGGGCAGGTAGCGGGCAAGGTGTGGGGCGGTGTAACGGGGCAGAGTTAGGAGAGTTAGGAGAAGTAGGGGTAGGGGCAGGCAGATGTAGGAGAAGTGTGTAGGGCAGGTGTAGGCTTGCAGGGCAGTAATGAGAAAGGTGTATAGATTAGGTGGTTATAGTTGGTGTGGGCAGTCTGTGTAAGGGGCATGGAGTGTAGGATTTTTGAGGGGAAGATATGTGTGAGAGGGCAGGTGTGGTAGGAGCAGAGTGGTTGAGTTGGGAGTAAGTTAGGGCAGGTGTAGGGAAGGGTAGGGGCAGGTATGGGGCAGGTGTAGCGCGGGCAGAGTTTTAGGGAGGAAGGCTGCTTAGGGGCAGGTTAGGGGCAGGCTTAGGGCAGAGTTAGGAGAAGGGTGTAGGGGCAGGGGTAGGGCAGAGTAGGGGCAGGTAGGAGAAAGGTTGTAGGGGAGGTGTGGAGTTAAGAAGCAGGCCAGGTGTGGAGGGGGGCAGAGTTTAGGAGAAGGTGTAGGGGCAGGTGTAGGGGCCAGAGTTAGGAGAAGGTGTAGGGGCAGGTGTAGGGGCAGGTGGTAGGGGCAGAGTTAGGAGAAGGTTGTAGGCCGGGTGTAGGGGCAGGTGTAGGGCGCAGTGTAGGAGAAGGGTGTAGGGCAGGTGTAGGCAGGTGTAGTGGCAGAGTTAAAGAAGTGTAGGGGCAAGTGTAGGTAGGGAGTAGGGGGCATGTAGCGGGCAGAAGGTGTAGAGAAACGCGGCAGGAAGTTGGAGAAAGGTGGTGTAGGGGCAGGTGTAGCCAATTAGGGCAGGCGGCAGGAGTTGTGGGGCAGGTTGGGCAGTGGTAGGGGCGGGCAGTAACAGTTAGGAGAAGGTGTGAGGGGGCAGGATGATGAGGGCCCAAGCTGTAAAAGGGAGCAGAAAGTTAGGGCAGGTAGGGGCAGGTGTAGGGGCAGCGTGATAGGGGCAGTGTCAGCGGAGGTCTGTAAGGTGGTCAGGGGCAGACGTTAGGAGAGAAGGGTTAGGGCAGGCCTTGTAGCGGCGGCAGTGTAGGGGGCAGGGAGTTAGGAGAAGGTGTAGGGGCAGGTCATATGTAGGGCAAGAGCGTGTTAGGGGCAGGGTGTAGGGGACAGAGAGAGCGTGTAGGGGCAGGGTAAGGTGTAGGGGCAAGTAGGGGCAGGGTGTAGGCAGAGTTAGAGCGCGGCAGAGTGTAGGAGCAAGCTGTACGGGTAGGGGCAGGGGCAGGTGTAAGAGAGCAGGTGTAGGGGGGCCAGTTTAGGAGAAGGATCTGTAGGCAGTAGGGCAAGGTGTAGGGGCAGTGTAGGGGCAGCGGGCCAGAGTTAGAGAGAGTAGGTGGGGCAAGGGGCAGGTGTTGGGCATGAGTGGGGCAGTGTAGGCAGAGTTAGGAAGAAGTCTGTAGCGCGGCAAAGGGCAGTTGTAAAGCGAAACAGCTTGCTTACCCTCTTCGGCGTATCTGATGAGCCATCTTGAGGACGATGGGTCAAAGTTGTCTGCAAACTACCATCCTACTAAGAACACCAAATCACCTGCAGTGTGGGTGGGAGGGTGTGTGTGCGTGCCGTGTGTGTGTTTGTGTGTGTGTTTTGTGTGTGGTGTGTGTGCATGTTTGTGGTGTTTGTGCCCCTGTGTGTGTGGTGCATGTTAGTGTGTCAACTCATTGTGTGTGTGTGTGCCTGTGGTTGCGCCTGTGTGTGTGGTGTTTTGCGTTGTGTGTGTGTGGTGTGTGTCGGTGTGTGTGTGTGTTGTGAGTGTGTGTGTGTGTGTGCATACCATCACTTAACTAGGAACACCATGTCAGCTTTGCAGTGTGGGTGGGAGGGTGGGTGCATGTGTGTGTGTGGTGCGCCTGTGGTTGCGCCTGTTTGTGTGTGTGTGTGTGTGTGTGTGTGTGTGTGCGTGTGTGTGTGTGTGCATGTGGGTGCGCCTGCTGGCAGTGTGTGTTGTGTGTGTTGTGATTGTGTGCATGTGGGTGGCCATGTGTGTTTGTGTGGGTGTTGGGGGTCGGTGCGCATGTGGTTGTGCCTGTGCGTATGCGCCTGTGTGTGTGGTGTGCATGTGCGTGCGTCGTGTGTGTGTGTGATTGTGTGTGTGTGTGTGTGTGTGTGTGTGCATACCATCACTAACAGGAACACCATGTCAGCTTGCAAGTGTGGTGGAAGGGTGTGTGCATGTTTCGGGCTGCTGCGTTGTGTGTGTGTGTGTGTGGGCTGGTTGTGTGTGTGTGTGTGCATATCATCACATACTAGGAACGACGCATGTCCAGCTGCAGTGTGTGTGTGTGTGTGTGTGTGGGTGTGCATAATCATCACATACCTAGACACACCATGTCAGCTGCAGGTGTTGTGTGGCCATGCAAGGGTGTGTGTGTGCCTGTTGTGTGTGTGTGCATGTTTGGTGTGTGCTATGTCGTGCTGTGTGTTGTGTGCCTTGAATTGTGTGACTCGTGTGTTGCGCCTGTGTGTGTGTTGTGTGCAGTGGCTGGTTGCATCTCTGAGGGTCTGGGGTGCGTTGCCAGACCACAGACTGTGGAAATACATTCCTTGTCAATCGTGCAGATTTGGGAGTGTGTGTGTGTTGGTGGTGTGGGGGGAGGGGGTCGTGTGGTGCGTGTGCCTATGTGTAATGTCCTATCTGGCCTGTGTGTGTGTGTTTGTGTGTTTATGTGTGTGTATGTGTGTGTGTGTGTCTGTGTGTGTGGTGTGTGAGTGTGGTGTGGTGGGTGTGTGTGGTGGTGTGTGGCGGGGGGCAGGGGGGGTGTGGGGTGGGGGGGTCGTGTGTCGTGCTCATGTGTATGTGTATGTGTGTGGTGTGTGTGCCCTTGGTGTGTCCTGGGCATGTGCAGCCTGTGCTTGTGCTGCCTGTATGTTGTGCCATTGCATGTGATGTGTGTGTGTGTGCACCTGTGAGCGAGAGTGTGTGTGCATGTGTTGCTGATGCCTGGTGTCTGTGTGTGTGTGCACCTTGTGAGAGTGGGTGTCTGCGTGTGTGTGTGTGTGTGTGTGCCCTTTGTGAGAGTGCTGTGTGTGCCCGATGTGTGTGTGTGTGTGCACCTGTTGTGAGAGAGTGTGTGCCTGTGGTTGTGGTGTGTGCACCTGTGAGAGAGCTGTGTGCATGTGTGTGTGTGCTGTGTGTGTGTGGTGTGTGCACCTGTGAGAGTGTGTGCCTGCGTGTGTGTGTGTGTGTGCCTGTGTGTGTGGTGTGCACATTGTGGAGAGAGGTGTTGCCTGTGTGTGATGTGCCTGTGTGTGTGTGTGCCTTGTGTGTGTGTACATGTGTTGTGTGTGCCTGAATTTGTGCAATGTGCTGTTGTGCGCCTGTGGTATGTACGTGTGTGTGCACAATGGGGGTGGGGTGCGTGCGTGTGTTGTGTGTGTGTGTGTGTGCTTGTGTGCGCGCGCCTTGTGTGTTTGTGAGTGCATGTGTGTGTGCCTGAAAAATGTGTTTGTGCGCATGTTGTGTGTGTGTGTGTGTGCGCGCCTGTGTCTGTGTACATGTATGTGGCCGTGCGTGTGTGTGTGTGCCTAGTTGTGTGTGTGTGCGCCGCGCCTGTGTGTTTGCTCTGTGTGGGGTGCACCTGTTGTGTGTGCAAGTGCAATGAAAACCTGTGTGTTCATGTGTGCATGTGTGGTGCCGTCTGTGTGGTGTGTGTGTGTGCCTGTGTGCGATCCCGTGTGTGTGTGTGCAAGTGCATGCACCTGTGTGTTCATGTGTGCATGTGTGTGCGCCTGTGCCAGCTGGCCTGTGTGTGTGTGCACCTGTGTGTGTGGTACAAGTGTGTGTTGCCACACACCACCATGCCACCACCCTACTTTCTTCAAGCATGGCCAGGGAGCAGCACAAGTTAGATCACCATCATCACCAATATCATCATCACCATCATCACCAACAGTGTTACCACCACCTGTTCCACCACTACCACCACCATAACCAACACCTTCATTATCACCACCTCCACCTCCACCACCATTATCACCACCACCACCACTGATACCACCACCCATTATCACCACCACCACCACCAACCATTATCACCACCACCACCACCACCATCATTAAACACCACCACCACCACCATCACCACCACCACCACCACCTCCACCACCACCATTATCACCACCTCCATTATCACCAAATCACCACCACCACCACCACCACCATCATCACCATTATCACACCACCACAACCACCATCACCATTATCACCACCACACAACCATCATACCATTATAACCACTCTCCATTATCACCACCATCACCCTCCACCACCACCACCATCACCATTATCACCACCTCCATTATCACCACCTCCGCCACCATTATCACCACCACCACCACTACCACCACCACCACCACCACCACCTTGTCACCACCACCACCACCATTATGAACGCACCATTTATCACCACACGCACCACCACCTCCATCACCACCACCACACCACCACCGACCTCGACCACCACCACTACAATTATCAGCACCACCACCACCACCATTATCACCACCCACCACAACTACCACCAACCACCACCACCACCATATATCAAACACCACCACCACTACCACCACCACCAGCGCCACCACCACCATCATTATCACCACCTCCACCACCACCACACCATTATCACCACAACCACTAGTACCACCATCACCAGTGTATCACCAACCACCACCACCACCATATCACCCACCCACCACACCACCACCACCATTATCACCACCACCACCACTACCACCACTGGCCACACCATTATCCACCACTGCCACTGCTGCCACCACCACTGCTACCACCAGCTGCTGTGGTACTGCCACCACCAACTCCACCACCACCACACTGCACCCACACCACCACCACGCACTACCATCCACTCCACCACCCACCACCATTATCACCCACCTCCACCATTATTCCACCAACCACCACACCACTACCACCACATTATCACCACCACCACATCACCATTATCAGCCACCACCACCACCCCATTACCTCACCACCAACCACCACCACACCATATTATCACCACCACCACACCACACCATTATCACCACCGTCCAGCACCAGCACCAATTATCACCACCTCCACCATTATCACCACCCACCACCACCACTACCACCACCAACATTATCACACACGCACCCACCACCATGCACCATTATCACCAACCACCACCACCATTATCACCACCACACCACCAACACCATTACTACCACCACCACCACCAATTAATCACCACTCCACCGCCACTCACCCACCGCCTTATCAAGACCACCATTATCAACACACCACCACTACCACACCGACCAACCATTAATCACCACCCCACCCACCACCATTATCACCACCACCAACACTACCACCACACATATCACCACCACCATTATCACCACCTCCACCACCTCCACCACCACCAACACCACACCACATTATCACCACCACTGCACCACACCACCATATACTCACACCACCACCCACTCACCGACCATTATCACAACCACCTTCCACCCCACCTCCACCACCAACCACTACCACCACCACCATTAGCAACCACCACCCCACCAACCTACCACCATTATCACCACCACCACCTCCACCAGCCGATTATCACCACCTCCACCACCACCACCACCTTCCACCACCACCACTTACCACCACCACCACTACCACCATTATCACCACCTCCACCACCACCTCACCATATCCACCCACCACCACCTCCACCACCACCACCATTATCACAACCACCACACTACCACCACCACCTCCACCACCATTATCACACCAAAACCACCACTACCACCACCACCACCACCACTACCACAACCACCACCACCATTATCACCACCACCACCTCTACCACCACCACCATTATCACCACCACCACCACCACCACCATTATCACCACCACCACCACTACACCACCACCATCAATCACCACCTCCACCACCACCACCCATTATCACCACCACGAGTCCACAACCTAGCCATTATCACCGATGATCACCACCACCACGCACCACCGACCATTATCACCACCACCACCACTAGCCACCACCACCATCATCACCACCACCACCACCACACGTACGCGACCATTGGCCACCCAGCACCGGACTACCATGGCCGACCTGCCACCACAATTGCACCACCAACCTACCTTCTTAAGCATGCCTCGAGCAACACGAGTTAGGCCATCGATCACCAGCACCAGCACCAGCGATCACCAACATCATCACCACCACAACTCTCCACCACCATCATCAAAGATGCAGTATCACCACCAACAACACCTGCCTTCTTTAAGCATGGTCAGGGAGCAACACAAGTTAGACCACCATCACCATCATCACCATCTCCACCACCAGCACCATCATCACCACCACCACCACCTACGCCGAGTCGTAAGCATGGTCAGGGAGCAACACAAATTAGGCCATCATCACCAGCACCATCATCATCATCACCACCACCATCTCCATCACCAGCACCATCACGATCATCACCACCATCTCCGTCACCATCATTACCACCATCAGTATCATCACCTACCAACTACCCTACTATCTAAGGTGTGCTCAGGTAGCAAACAGAAAAAAGTTAAGCCATCACACAATCAACCATCAATGCACCATGCCCCCACATCATCACACCACTTGCCACCACCACCACCACCTAGTCTTCTTTAAGCATGGGTCAGGGAGCACACAATTAGGCCCCATAAATTCATCACCAAATCATCATCATCACCACCACCACCATCATCATCACCACCATCACCACATCATCATCACCACCACCTCCTCACCTATCACATCAGTATCACCACCACACCACCATACCCCTCTTAGAGCATGTCAGGGAGCAACACCAAGTTAGACAGTATCGGGTTCCTCTCCAAAGCACGTCTATAGTGCTCCAGGCACCGCAGCGTGGTCTCTGCAGAAAGCAGAAGAGGAGGGGTAGTATGGGGTTTGGGTTTGGGGTTTGGGGTTGGTTGTTTCTGGTTCCTCTCCCAAGAAAAGACGTCCTAAAGGTGCCAGGACGCCAGGCGTGGGTCTCTTGCAGGAAAGCAGAAGGGAGGGAGGGATTAGTATGTGGGTTGGTTGGGTTAGGTTGGTTGGGTTGAGGTTGGATTGGATTGGATTATGGGTTAGTATGGGTTGGATTGGTTTAGTTTGGTTCGTTTGGTTTTGTTTGGTTTGGTGTTGGTTTGGTTGGTTGGGTTCAGTATCAAGTATGTTCAGTCATGCTCGAGTTCAGTATCAGTTCATGTTCAGTCTATGCTCAGTTCAGTTAATTCCCACCCAGGGTTTTTCCCCCCCCCATTGTTGTTTTCCAAGTTTCGCCTTACATGGGACATTGGCATCCTCCTTTCCATCCTTGTAGAGAGTTAAAACACAAGGAGAACCCCCTATCCCCACTCCTGATTCGCCGGTCTGTTCATGAGTAGATGAATCGTTCCTCCAATCCAATCTCCCAAATGTAGGGGCTGAAGCTTAGAGGGAAAGGATTCTGAACTGTTTCTTTATGCTATGATCCTAGCTATAAATGCAGAATCCCCGCAGATATGCAAAGCGATGCTTGACTGTCTGAGAGATTCGTGAGCTACTAAGATGGCTGTGAATATAAAGAAAACTGAGATTGTCGTTTTCAAACAAGCAATTCTGTGATCGAGGCAACGCATGGATCCTGATTACAAATTGGTCTTCATGATGAGCACCAAAGCTTTCACAAATGTATCTTTTATCTACGGATCCCTCTTGTGGATGGTGACTTCAAGCAATCGTGCAAAAGCTGCTTTTCTAGGATGCTCACTAAGGCCCTAAAGGCACACCACATGCTCCGAAGCGATCCATACTATGGAGATATACAATATGATATTCTCACCCACCTGTTTGATTCTCTTGTACAACCTATCCTGAATTGGCTGTGAGTGTGGGTCCTTCTATTGCTGAACAACACACTTATCTCAAATGAGCCATGCTTGTGAGAAATGGCTTAGAGGGATACATTAAACAAATGTTGGGTGTTTGCCAATCTACTACAATTAATTTTATCATGGAAGAAGCTGGGTAGAACCCGTTGTGTTTTGCTTGGCTTAACAAGCTTTGCGCCTCTGGAACAAGAACCATACATTAAAGAACCTGAGGATCTCATTGAATGGCTCTGAGGAATCTTTTGAGCTCCAACATGGCTGGGTTCATTGACTTTCGTTGTCTCTTCACAAGGCTAGGATCCAGTAAAAAACATCAACATTTGGAGGCTGGTCGATGTTCGAAGGTATTATGTCTGAAGTTTTTGAGTCATGGAGCGTTAAGTACCAAGTGACACCAATGCATTAGAGACATCCTGATGAGAGAAGGTTGGCTTAAACGCCTCCGATACCAAAAATGGGTTCGCAGGCCAACAGCAATTGATAGAATGGCTTGATTTCTCTTTACATCGCCAACTAAGTCAGGATCAGATTATCGTTCTATAAGCAGCAGTTTAGAATGGTTCCCATTGGCTGAACACAGGAAAGAATGAGGTGGTGGATAGTTACACACATCCCCGCTCAATGAAGAACCCACTGTCAAGATGTGGGGTTCCAAAAACCTGAGGATGAAATGCATATGTTTGAGTGCCCTTTTATATAATGATATTTTCGCCTCCCGCTACCAGAAGCTGTTTTACAGATATTTAATAGGCATGTCCATGAGGATACCAACTTAACCGTATGCGAATGTGGAATTCTGCGATTCCACATTCAGAACCTGTATGAATGGAAATGGCAGCTAAGTCTTTTTGGAGCAACCTTAGGCGACTATCTTTCTACTTGGTAGAAGAGCAAGACAGGACCCTGGACTGCTTAGTGGCAACCTAATTTATCATCCTTTCTTTTCTTCTTTCTTGTGAGCTTCCTCATTTGTAGCTTCGGTTACCTCCGCACTGTAAAGGTGGGCTTGAGATCTGGGTCCGGCTCTAAGGGTTATACCTACGCCACCAAAACGGTGGTTGGTGAGTTTGGTTTGTTTGTCCGGTCGACACACCCCTGATGTAATGGGGTTTTTTTGCTTTGTGGGTGCTTTTTCTTTTTTTTAAAGCGACAGAGTCTCAACACCCTCGCGTCAAGTAGACTTAACATGTAATGATAATGTAATGTAACGTTAAGTATGGGTTGGGTTGGGTTGGTTGGGTTGGGTTGGGTGGGTGGGTTGGGTTGGTATGGGTTGGGTTGGGTTGGGTTGGGTTGGGTTTATTATAGTTGGGTTGGGTTGTTTCTGGTTTCCTCTCCCAAAGCACGTCCTAAGGCTCCAGGCACCCAGCGTGGGTCTCTGCGTAACCCTGAGGGGAGGGAGGAGGGGAGGTTAGTATGGGTGGGTTGCGTTTTTTTTGGGGGGTGTGGGTGGTATCTCTCTCTTTTCC
>CM039462.1:108632798-108863382 GCA_022414725.1 Microglena sp. YARC
ACAGAGCAAGAGATGGGACTTTTTGGCTTCGGGCCTTCTTGGGGGCCGGCCCTGGCGGACCCGCCGCAGGGTAGTCATCGCCGTCGTCTGTCCGTCCGCCGTCACACCCACAAGACATTCGCCAAAACTGTCATCGGAAAGCCCTGCTCCATGGCTTCGGTCCGTGCACCCATTCCGTTGCGGCGGCTCCGGAAGCCAACACTCTCTCCTCACTGCCGTCCCGCGTGCCTTGCGACGCACAGAGATTGATTACAATCGCATTGCAATCACTGGGAATCAAATTGTCAACCTACGCAGAACTCAGAGGCTCCGTCGGTACAAATATAGTCTTCGGGATTCAGTCTCCATAACGTCTGTTTTGTTAGCTCATAGCCCCTCTTCTCATGGTTCTGTACACCTTTGGTTTCATCCCTCAATTGGAGTGTAACACCTATGCATAATTACCAAAAACGCCTGGAGGCGCTCGGTCTTCGAGGACACCTCCGTACGCCCCGCAGCCTTGGAGAAAATCAAACCATGGAGTCGGAGGCCGGAACTCCTAACTCCTCTTCACCTCGAACGACGTGTAACAAGGACACCAGCCTGTACACCGCGGAGGCAACGTGAGAGATCCTACTGTGCAGCTTACAGTTCGAGTTTGTTGCTGCGTGTTCGTGCGACGGGATCCATAGGAGAGTTGGAAATAGCTGTGATTGGGTATTGTACACTCAGTGGTCACCATACCCACATTATGTGAACCACATAGGTAGTTACCGAAAGAATAGGCGTGACAGCGACCCACAAACATAAAAGCAGGAGAAAGGTAGCATCCGAAGGGATCCGAAGCGCCTTCATCATTAACGTGCTGTAATTACATAAGCTGAAGTCCTAAGATCCACCACACTCACTACGCATCTTCACCGTGTCTCAACACAGAAACACAACAAATTCTCCACAAGCATTAACGGAGGGAGCGAGGCTCGATGTAACTACCCACTCCCGTCGTTCCTCGTATGTCTTCAAGTCAGGGTCAAGCACACATGGGGACTGAAAGGGACTTTGCTAACAGCCGGCTGTAAGAAGGGCCTCTTAAAGAGAAAAAACACTGATGAACTGACGCCAACCGATGTTCTAAACTGACCAAACAACTGTTTTATCGGAAAATGCATGATTTCGCATGTGCGTTACTTTATCGCATTTTTAAAAGTGTATTCTTAGATATTTCATCCTTCAAGAATAGGAGCATGACACTGCACGTCTCGGACTTTTATCCAGCCAATGTCTGTCAATTCATGTTTCTCAAATATTCTTCTATTCTCCTGTGTATAAAGCGGCGGCATTATAGTATAATAATCGCATCTCGACCACCTCCTTTCTTCTAATGTAACAGCCCGCCGTAACAACATACTCCACAGAACTTGCAAATCTACCAGAAACGAAGAAGGTTATTCTTTTACCTGATTCCGGATATGCCCAGTTGTTGAGGCGTCGACAGACAGTAGTCTTGCTATAGCGTCATTTATATTACAAACATCCCCTATCTGTCCCCTATTTACCTTAGTAAATTAACTTGTTAATTGCCAATTGCTTGGCCATCCCACCACCGCCCTGGTGGTGGTTGCTCTAACCCACTGCACATACATCAACACCCACTGGGACAAATGTTTTGCGCCACATATCTCTGTTGCGTGGGGCCTGACACCCTGTGCCT
This sequence comes from Microglena sp. YARC, assembly GCA_022414725.1. Lineage (NCBI taxonomy): Eukaryota > Viridiplantae > Chlorophyta > Chlorophyceae > Chlamydomonadales > Chlamydomonadaceae > Microglena > Microglena sp. YARC. Next base: position 108,634,489 of record CM039462.1, read on the forward strand.
CCTGCGCACACCCCCAGCTCAACTGCTGGGTGCCTCATCACTGATCTCAACCCTGCCCCTATCTCACTCGCCCTCACTCCCACACCTCCCTTAAAAACATCCCGTCCACAAATGTAATTGTACAGTTTGTGATACTTCTGTGGTGGATAATTACTGTGTCCTTTAAGGATACAAAACTATTTTTGGTGTGGATATGAAATATATATACGCTGTGGGTTGGGTCTTATACAATACAATTATGTGTGGTTGGCAACTGATTATGAGTCACTTAATCTTGTGATGATCAGTATGGGAAATTGGAAAATGGATGTGGTCTGTTGGTCTGCTTAATTGGTGTAAAGATAAAGACATGACGCATATGATATTGGGGTGTATTATGATGTTGGGGTCATTGGGTGTTGTCGATCATGGTATGGGTTGGTCTCCATGGTGGAGAACCCATGTGAGGAACCTCCCCTGACGTGTGGAAGTTTGGTATCGAAAATGATGCTGCATGTGTTGTGCGATAGATATTTAATGGTGTATGTTTATGTGGTGATGTGTGGTCTGGTTGAAAATGATGTGGTATTGTGATTGTAATCTAAATGCCACCTAATGGTCATGGTGCGCTGCCATAATGGGATGATGGGGTGTGGTGGGAATTATGGGGAGATTGTTGGGGCAAGTCCCCTGACCACCCCCCACCACCACCAAAACACTACTCCACACCCTCCCCACCCACCCCTCCACAACACATCTACACCCTGCGCCCCAACCCCCCCCACCCCCCCCCACATTCCCCCCCCTGATTTTCATATGTTCCCCCTTCCATCGCCCCTTCTCCCCTCAACCTCCGAGATTTTCACTCCTGTGCCAACTTCCGCCACCCAGTGCTACTCCGCTCTGTGATCCTGCCTGGGGGCGAACTGCCACTGCGTGGGACACTATGGCTTGGTCCTGAAATCTGTCCTACTTCCATGGGGTCTTATTGTCACTGTTCCGTTCAACTGATCTTACCTGGTGACCCAACCCCTGGGCCACTACCGCCTCACCCCTGCAACCCCATCCCCACCCAACACACCCCTCCCCTTTTCCCCTACGAACCCATACCCCCCCTCCCCCCGCCCCCCTGGGCCTTCCCCCCACACACCTCATCCACATCCACCCCCCCTACTCACACCCTGACGGCCGCTGAGGCCTACGCCATCTTGTTTCCTTCCCTCTCCCCCCCTCACCCCCCAGCCCCCACCCCCCGGCCCCTGGCCCTATGCTGGCTGCGTTCCCCCTCGCCGCGCTCGGGCTGCCGGCACCCTCGCCACGCCTGTCCCTCCCCCGCCCCCCCCTCACCATCGGCCTCCCTCGCCCCCCCCCGCTGCCCCCCCCCCCCTTGTGTCTTCCCCCTGCTGTCACGCCCCACCCCCCCCTGGTGTCTTAATGGGGGACTGTCGGGCGCTGTCTCCCCCTGGGTATAAGGCTCCGGAATTGGTCGCGGAGTAATTTGGGTACACCACCCATACTGCATATTGTTCAACACCCCCGTTGGATTGTAGTTGGGCCCCACCCGCTGTGGATCCTCGCATGTGTGTTGTTGGTGAAAAACTGGTAAAACTCTGGGCCCCCCCTGTATAACCCCACTGTGCGCATGTAATCCCAGACTCGACTCCACAGCCCCTGTGGTCAACTGGGTGCACAATTGTGGACGATGAAATATTGAAAAATGGTTCATATGCATTCTCTATGTGGGGGGTGGGTTTCCGATGCAGATGGGATCTGGGGGACCCCTGAACACCACCTGTAAATCCTGGGCCACCAAACGGGAAAATGGAAGTTGGCCACCCCAGCGTAAAATAAGTGGGGGTGCATGCCGCCCCCAATTTGCTGGGGGAGGAAGTATGGGGCCTGGGGTTAGGGTGCTTCAACTGATTAATATAAAAGGGTGACCTGGGTGCTGGTGATGATTGTGATGATGGTGGGGTTTGGGTGTTTGTATTGGGTTTGGTAATGTATGTGTATGGGTGTTATATTGTGGTTTGTGGTTGTTTTTTGATGTGGGAGATATTGTTGGATGAATGGTAATGGTAATGTTGAATGTGGTTTTAAAAAAATCTGTGCGTGGTATAGTACCCCATGTAATGGTGAATGGTTTAAATGGTGATGGTGAATACATGTGGTGGGAAGGGTGGTGGTAATGTATGAATTAATGGAAAAAAATGAATACACTTTTGTGTTATAATGGTGTGTGGGAAAATATGTGGATTTGGCCTGTGTTATGTGGAATGTGTGAAGTGTATATGTTGGGGTGTTGTTGTTGTGAACTCATCTCTCTCCCTGACATGCATCCAATTTGCTACTAAAGTTAACTCATGCTCCTTGGTCATTCATCAAGGATTCCTGGTGTTCACTGATTGGGGATTGCCAGTCAGTCAGTCATTTACAGATCTCAATCCTTTTTTTCGAGTAAATTGCTCAGTGCGCGAAGTCTGATATACTTGATATACAATTGAGAGAAATGTTCATTAACAACACCTAATTCTTGCATCACTAATGATAAGTTGTTCGGTGACCTAAATTTGCTTCGAGACGCAGCCTAGTTTCTTAAATCTGCGTACTGCGATGGGCAAACGGAGAGCCCCGAAAAGTCGTTTCGCAATGCAATCGCCACACTCACCCCCCCCCCCCCCCCCCGCCCTAAATCTGTGTCTGGGATGCACGTCTCAGCTCCCCCCCGCCTACGCAAAAAATCTGTCTCTGCGACGAACCATACAGGTAATCTTCAGGAGGATCCACCACACTCAGTGATGAGAGCAACCAATTGTGGTACCCCTCTGCGTCCTGCTATGCCAGTGATGGTCAACACAGCAATTTAATGTTACTTGGCACGGGCATGGGGCAAGGCACCAGAAGCTTTATCCTCCTGTCAGGTGCAACCAGGAGCTGGCCCATCAATCCCATTGGCCAATCGAGAAGCTTTCTAACTAAAAAGCGCGCAGAGACGGTGTGGACAGATTTGTAAGTATAGTATAGTTACATACTGGGGTAGGCTAAATAGGCCAAAAGGAAGTTGCATAACCAAAAGTAGGAAGGGGCTTAAAAAGAAAAGAAACTTGACTGGGAGGTGAGAAGGCTTTGTAATCGTTTGATCCCTGACAGAGACGGTCGAACAGAGTTATGTGGGCTATCAGCACAGAATGACTGCAACAACTATGGTATGTACTGTACGTAGTGTAATGTACGTATAGTAGGCAGGTTACAGTCCAGGGTCCAACTAATGCTCGTATCCAAAAGCATAAAGTGAACTCGCACAGGGCAATGTTGGTAACCATCATTATGTTCTCCATAATGGTACACATATGCGTTATGAAGAAGTTGAAACCGCAGTACTCGTGGCGCAATATTATAATAAAAGATGCGATGAATAAAGGAGCGCAACTCCACTTAGGTCGCTATGGGCAACCCGTATTTTCAAGAGATGGTACAGAATTTATGTCAACCACACACTATAGTAGTGCGTTGACTCTTTGCCGTTGGGCGTAAATATTAGGAACTAAAATATATACCGGATGAATATCTTCACAAACACGGCTTGGTCGATATGAAGCACACCAAATAGACATATTTTTGCAAGTTGGTACATATTCTCCACACATGGGCTACTCTTATGCATGCCGGGAAGTATGAAACCGCAAGTCCGTGGGGCTAATTCACATTAGAGAATTAATATAGAGTTTCGATGAATATACTAAAAACTCCACTCTCAGGTCGCTATGAGTACCACCCAATATTTCAAGTTGGTACTTATTTTCAAGTGGTACATTTATCACCATCCCACCACGCACCACTTACTCCATAGTTATGGTAACATTAAGTATGTGATGATATAAAACAAAAACTCCACTTCTGGAGGGTCGCTATGACACAAACATATGATATAATTTGTATACAATTTGCAGCTCTCATTTTGTGGACAATTGCATCTCAGCTCCCCTCTCTCTCTTACTCACTCGTCTCTCTATGTCTCTCACATCTCTGCTCTCTCTCTCTCTCTCTCTCTATCTCTCTCTCTCTCTCCTCGTCTCTTTACCAGTTTACTTCAGGTCTGCAATGATCAAGTTCGATGATTCAAGTTGGTAATCTTTCTCCATAAGAAATATACCCAGATTTAGTAACCTACGGGAAGATTGAAGCTGCAGTCATGTCCTCTACATAAATTATAATTAAATATGCGATGTATAATAACAATTTATAATGCGATGTATCACAATGGTATATATGTGATGTAAAGTACACATGTATACATGCGATGTATGCACAATGTATGTATAGTGATGCTGTAAAAGTACAACACGTGTATATATGCGATGTATTGCACAATGTATATATGTGATCGCTAAGTACATCATGTAATATGCATGTAGTGCACAATGTATATATGTGATGTAAGTACACATGTATATATGCGATGTATGCACAATGTATGTATGTGATGTAAGTACACATGTTTATATGCATGCGATGCATGTATAATATACAATGCTCGAATAGTAATTATCAACCATGTATATCTGATATATAATCGATGTGTAACAAATAATACTAAGCATGTATATTAATGTAATGTATATACTTGTGAACTGTATATAAACATGTGATGTTATATAGCTATGTGATGAGTTATTAAAGAATGTGACCTATAAACTAAATGTGATGCATAAATTCGTGAGTGTATTTAATGCGATGTATGTATATACTGTTGTATGATATTAATTGATGTATATTTAATGTGTATAATGTATTTAAATGTGATGTATATAATGTGATGTATTATGTGATGTATATAATGTGATGCATATAAGATGTGATATAAAACTAGTATACTATTAAATAATGTGATGTATAAATATGTGAATGCAATGTTGTGATATATGTAGGATGTAGATAATGTGAAATGCATATAATGTGGATGTATTTAATTTGTGATAGTATACAATATGCATGATGTATATAAGTGCAATGTATTTGCAAGGTATACACAATAAATATGTAATATACTATATAGTATTATCATATATATATATATTATAGTATATCATATAAACTATATATAAGAAAGAAACGTATATATATACTATATATATATATATATATATGTATATATATGATGCTGATTGCTCACGCATCATGCCTTGCATATAGTGATGTTGGGACCCCGCTTGTCAGAGTTTCGCCGCTCTTGAGGACAAGGGAGGGAGAGGGAGTGGAGTGAAAACGTAGGAGAAATCTCGTCGACTTAGCATTTACCTATGAAGCTATGCTCCGCCACCGTTGCTTGAAGGGAGTTGGCAGCTTGTCAGAGTTATCCGGCTTGTCACCCCAACTTCGAAAACAAGGAGGACAGGGAGCGGACTGAATCATAGCAGAAATCTCTCAACTGCATTAATCAATGAAGCAATGCCCGCCACCATCCCTTGCATGCAGTGAATGAAGAATGCCGGTGTGCAACCCCATCACTGTTCGCCATGTCAGAATTATCGCCGCCATTACTCTTGGAGGACAGGGAGGACAGGGAGTGGAATGAAAATGGGAAAACAGAGGTAGACTCCCTCTCCTGCACCAACCTATGAAGCTATGCTCGCCATCATCCATTGCATGTAGTGATGTTGGGCAGTTTTGTCAGAGTAATCAGCACGCTGCCACTTACACTCTTGGAGCAAGGGGGCGAGGGAGTAGTTCGGAAAGTCAGAGCGATGCTCATCGTCCTCCATTGAAAAAAAGTGATGTTGGGCCGCTTGTCAGAGTTATCGCCGCTCTTGGAGGACTGGGAGGAGAGGGAGTGGAGTGACACAGAGCAGAAATCCCTGGACTGCATTAACCTATGAAGCTATGCTAGCCACCACCCCTTGCGTGTAGGGATGCTGGGACAGCCTTGTCAGAGTTTCAGCCGCTCTTGGGAGGACTGGAGGCAGAGAGGAGTGGAGTGAACAGAGGCAGACTCCCTCTGCTGCATTAACTATCTGAAGCTATGCTCGCCACCACCCCTTGCGTGTAGGGATGCTGGGCAGCTTGTCAGAGTTATCGCCGCTCTTGGAGGACCGGGAGGAGAGGGAGTGGAGTGAAACAGAGGCGGACTCCCTCTGCTGCATTAAGCTATGAAGCTATGCTCGCACCCCATCCCTTCGCGTGTAGAGGATGCTGGGCCGCCCCCCAGACTTGCATCAGAGTCCAAACCCTATCGCCAGCGCTCTTGGAGGACTGGGAGGACAGGGAGTGGAGTGAACAGAGCGGACTCCCTCTGCTTGCAATTAACCTATGAAGCTATGCTCGCCACCCATCCCTTGCGTGTAGGGATGCTGGGTGCAGCTTGTCAGAGTTATCCCCAACTCTTGGAGGCACAGGGAGGACAGGGAGTGGATTGACATAGAGGCGGACTCCTCTGCTGCATAAACCACGACTTAGCTGTTCTGCCGACACTTCTTGGACTCCCGGCCACGGGGGGGAAGGTGCAGTCTCTCCCCTGCTGCCATGCCCTGCCCTGCCCCTGCCTGTCCCTCCTCAATCGAGGTCAGGCGGCACTGGGTTGGCTTTCTCCAAGCTGCTGCGCCGCAGTCCAGCTGCATTGTACCGCCAGCTGTAAACTGCCAGCTGTGCTGCCAGCGTACCTGCCAGGCAAACTGCACGGCGTGTTGTTTTAAAGCTGGAGAAGCTCCCCCACCTCAAAACTGCTGTTGCGTCGAGATTCCACCAGGTGAGCGTGCCAGGAGTACTACCATATGTAACTGCCTTTACCGCCCTGGGCGGGCCCCCCCCGGGCCCTCCGTCACCAAGGAACCTGCGGGTCGACGATGTTGAACCCCCATTCAGAAGAGGGGGGGGCTTCCCCCATACGGTCCCTGTGTCTTCCGATTCACCGCGACACCAGGACCTCCATCCTCAGGACCACCTTCAGGTGCCTGGGTCCCACTGGGCGACAGAAACAACCTTGACATGCGCCGCAGCAGGCCCCCGTCTAGCAAGGCAGGGCTGTCCGGGGGGGGCCACGTCCAGCTCCAGGCGCCTCTGGGAGAGGCACCCTCGGTGGCTGGGGTACCCCTAGCCGGGAAGAAGCAGAAGACCCCTTGGTCCAGTGATTAGAGCTGAAGGTTGGAGGCTGTCCACTCCACCAGAGCCTGGAGAAGGCAGAGTGTGGGGGTGTGGGTGGGTTGGGTTGGCTGGGTGGGTGGGTAGGCAGGTGGGCTGGGGTACCCCCTAGCGGGAGAAGCAGAAGACCCCTTGGTCACAGTGATAGAGCTGAGGTGGAGGCTGTCCACTCCACCAGAGCCTGGAGAGGGGCAGGGTGTGGGGTGTGGGGCTGGGGGTAGGGTTGGGTTGAGTTGGGTTGGGGTGGGGTGGGGTGGGGGTGGGAGTAGGAGGCTGTCTAGTCCACCAGAGCTCACAGTTCTTTACAGTCACAGTATCCCGTACAGTCACAGTCACCGTAGCACCATCACAGCCACCGCACAGTCACAGTCACCATCACCATCAAAACCCGTCACGTCACACAAGACACAGTCATGTCACAGCCAGTCACAGCCATGTCTCAGTCTCAGTCTTAGCCACAGTCACTGGTCACAAGTCTCAGTCTCAGTCCCGTCACCGTACCCCAAACTTGTCACTCACTGGGAACACCTTGTCACCATCACCGTCAAGTCTAGTCACTTTCACCATCACCGTCACAGTCACAGTCACAGTGATCGTCACGGTTACTGTCACCGTCACCATCACCGTCACCGTCATAGTCATAGTCCTCACTCATCATCAGTATATGCCGTGACAGTCACAGTCACAGTGACCGTCACGGTCACCGTCACCGTCACAGTCATGGTCACTGTCACCGTCACAGTCTCAGTCACAATCACAGCCACAGCCAAGCACAGCACAGCCAGCCAAAGTTCTCAGTCACATTCACATTCACATTCACATTCAAGACAGTCTCAGTCACAGTCATTTGGGGGTTATGTTTATGGAAAAAATATGGTTTGCTACAAGGCACCCCGAAAGGCTACTAGGAGTAAACCCTACGGTGCGACATAATGACAATGTTTCATCAGCTGTTTCCTTTTCATGTAAACAAACTCATCACGCCACATTATTCTCCACCAGCCAACGTCTCACCCACACCACACAACATCCACCACTACACATAATCCACACTGCCCCCCCAAGCCCACACCAACCACCGCACTACCACACCCACAAACATACCCACATTCCTCCCACCACCCACACCACCCCACCCATACCACACACATATACAGATACTACCAGCACCATCAGCAGCACCTCCAGCAGAGCAGGCATCTCCGGGCGGAAGACAGATGGACACCTTTCGTCTCCTCTCACTCCCCTTGGGCGAATCCGCCCCCTTGGAGGAGATGTCCACCCCCAACTCGGATGTACAATGTCCTGTACCGCTGATTATCCGCAGGGGCCTAGCTCCATCTGTATTGCCTGAAAGGGGGGCCCTTGCTCCATCCGTAGTGCCTGGTAGGGGCCACATGGATCCATCGGTACTGCCTGAGAGGTAGGCAGTACCCACATTGGCTGTGGGGCAGGTTCCCCCCCGGCTTCTCAGGTTCACCATTTGGTCAGGATCCATTACTAAAGATCTCTCCTAGAGCTGTACTCGTGATGCGGAGCGGCCTTAGCTGGCTTTGGCAGTCCATACAGGAGGACAGCAGGGCGTTCATGCTCCGAGCCTTGGTTTCGGAGCTCTTGGTTTCGAAGCCCTTGTCAGCAGATGACGTGAGGGTGGAAAGAGAGACGCGGCGGCTCGGGTGAATGCTCTCTCCCCGTGCGATGCGTTGATGGGGTGATGGCTCTTGGGGGGCCGGGCTAAGCCCCCCCTCCACGCCCAATCTGCCCCCAGGCACAGCTGCATCTGGGGGAGCAGGGCGAAGCCCCCCCATGCTCAGTTGTCCTCCCGTAACCGCATTCACAGCTGCGTTTGGGCCGATGCCCTCTCCGGCACCCGTACCCACAAGGGTCTGGGCTCACTGAACACACTGTCTGGGGATAGAGGAAGTTCAGCAGCCTCTGGGGACGGAACCTCTGACCATGGAGGGAAGTCGGTTCCAGCCCTGGTGGGGTGATGACGTGTATGTGTGTGGTGTGTGTGTGGTGGTGGTGGTGTGGTGGTGTGGTGGGGAGGGAGTGTGTGTGTATATATATGTGTATACTATATATATACTATATATACTATATATATAATACTATATACTATATACTATATACTTATATACTATGTACTATATACTATATACTATATACTATGTACTATATACTATATACTATATACTATATATATACTATATATATACCCCCCCCCCCCCCCCCCCCCCCAGTTATCTCCACGCCCACCCCCACCCAACCATGTACCCCACCCACAAACAAACTCCCTTACTCTTCTTGACATATTTCCTACCCCCACCCCTTCCCCCACCCCAGCCATCCCACCAGCCCCCCTCCCTGTCCCCACTCTCATCCCTCCCCTCCCTCCTACACGCACCTAGCAGCACACACATACTCCCCTACTTCTCCCTATCTGCCCCCCTCCACTCCAGCTGTGGGCTTTGCCATAGCTGACAGGCAAACGGGACGAAGAGCAGCCTGCATTTCCAACCCATCGACAACGTTTGCGCATAATCCGACTCCACTGATAGCATCGGACTTGCGCAAATGCCAAGCCTGCTTCCCTGCCTCTCGATCAATTGCCGACTCCACTGATAGCATCGGACTTGCGCAAATGCCAAGCCTGCTTCCCTGCCACACCATCAACAGCCGACCCCACCAGTGCTTTTAATTTCAGATTTCTGTAGTCCAGGTTGAGTAGCTACTTGGGCTACTCAACCCTGATTTAAGGATAGTTGCGTAGCCATCGCATGGCGGAGCGCTAAGCGCAGAGCCTGGTGGGGTCGGGGGGCAGCGCGTCCTGATATCGGGGGGTCCGGGGGGTGTAGCATTCTACGGAATGGCGACGGAGTGGCGACGCGTCGTCGAAAAATGAAACACTGGACCCCACGGATAAATTTGGACCCGTGCAATCGCAACGGTACATACCTGAAGCTTGATCTTCGCGAGCATGTATTCAGATCGAGCGAAGAAGTATCCTGTTCACTCGATCTGAGACTTGGAAACATAGCTTGGTCAATCCATTCAACTTTGCCGCGTACTCGCTATGGCACAATGCACGGCGAAATGCTTCTCGATGCAGTGGGAAGAAGTTGCAGTCAAGTTGCTGACTTAAGATGTTCAGTTGAAGTTAGGGCGAGAATGCTCAGCAAGATTTTTAATTCAGTCAAATTTGCCGCGTACTTGCTATGGCACAATGCGCAGTGACATGTTTCTCAATGCAGTGGGAGAAGTTGCAGTCAAGTTTCTGACATGTGATGGATGGGATTTGAGCATGTCTTCCAGGTCGGCTGTCTGACCACGTCACCTTCCGTTGTGCGCAGCGATGTCTCTAAATGCAAGAGAAAGATCTTGCAGAGATGCAGGGGGGAAATCTTGTAGGCTTAACAAGGCAGAAAGTTGAAGCAGAGGATAAAAGCAGGAATTGGTTGGGCGGGAATTGGCTAGGCGGAGAGTCGGTGAAGTTGGTTATGCAATGACACCACCGCGACGACCGCGAACGCCATGATTTTTTTTTATATATATATATATATATATATATATATATTATATATATATATATATATATATATTATATATATAAAGAATCATGGTCGTGGTCGTGGTCGTGGTCGTGGTCGTGGTGGTGGTGGTGTCATCATTGCGTACCTACGTGCCATGGGCGTGCGAAGTGTAACCGACTTGCAACCGACTTTCCGTCAAACCCAACTCGCAACACCCCGCCCAGCAAAATGTTCAAATACCGAAACTGCAGATGCGCAAAGCTAAGCGCGTGTGCTCATTTCATCCCCTCACTTGCCTCCCATACTAAGACTGCAAGCAATTTAGATCCACAGGATCCTCTCCTCGGAGGTCATCTGCTGACCCTCGCTTTGCATGGTGCTCAGATTAATCGTTTCAGTTCATCGCTTCTTCACGGAGCATGCAACCATGATGCATGCCAACGGTCCTAATGGACAGGAGAGCCCGCAACACCGTCCGCCAGCCAGCGCCCAAAGCGAGCTTGCATGAGCAAGGAAGAACTGGACAGAGCCTGGCAGAGCCAACAAGAGTCGACGTGTGGCCCACGCTGCCCGACCTGAGGAGTTACGCCAGGCTCATAATCAAGCCGGACGTGAACAACGCTATCCCATGCCTCAGGATGAACGCGAAGCTGCTAAGCTGCTCTTAACCAAGCCAGGCGTGAAGACTTTGCTTTCCAACCTCAGGAGGTACGCCAGACTCATAATCAAGCCAGACCTTCAGATCCTCATGTTTTTTTTCTCCGCCTGCGAGCGTTGCCACCGTTCATCTCACGCAGGCGCACTTTCTCCATGCCTTCGTCATGCATGGTTGACTGGTTGCTGCGATTAATTCGACTTTGTTCAGATCGCCACGGCCATTCCGTCCCTCTGCACACTCTCGCGCTTGCACCTCTTATCCCATATCTGAAAGCTCTTTTCATTGTATCGAATATCGTGAAATACGATTTGTGCTGTTCCAAGAGTTGACCGAGTATCAGCTGGGGCACTGCACGAGAAGATGGAACTGCAAGTTTGTAGCTTTGGAATTGCACGGTGTTCTCGGGGTGATCGGGATCTGAGCGTCCCCAAGTTGTTGGTCTGCACTTTCCCCTCTTTCTGCAAGATTAAATCCCACAGCCGGAGTGAAGGGTATGAGGTAGGGAGGAGGAGAGTGTGTGTGCGTGTTGGTGGTTGGGGGAAGGGAGGATTTTGGGGGCGAAGGTGAGAGAAAGAGAGTGTGTGTGGATTGGGTAGGAAGAGGCCGGGGGAAGTAGAGGATACTGTGGGTCTGAATGTGTATGTGTGTGTGGGTGGGTGTGGGTGTGGGTGTGGGTGTGTGGGGGGGATGGAATACGTGTATGACAGGGGGAGGCCACAGCTGAAGCAGAAAGGGGAAAGGTAGAGAGAAGAGGTGTGCGTCTGAGAGTGCGGGGGAGAGGGAGTGTTGGTGTGGCCACCGGCCACACGGGCTACCGTACTAGTATATATATATATATAGATATAGTTTTGTTAGTTACTGTTTCTTTGCGTATGTGCTTATGTAAATGGGTGAAAGTCCTTTCACACACAAAAAAATTCCCCCCAAAAAGAAAAACAAAATCCCACCTGGGACACTTGGGAATATCCTTCTCGATTTCACTGGTGTCATCGTCGTCGTTGGGTAGGTTGAACATCTTTCTTGCCTCATCCCTACAGCCATGGCAGTGGTGGTTGTGGTGGTGGTGTGTGTTGGGGGGGGAGGGGGGGGGGGGGGGGGGGGGGGGGGGGGGGTATGGTGTTGATGGGTATGATGGGTGGAGGATGGTCGGGGAGGTTGAACATCATTCTAGCCTCATCCCTGCAGCCATAGCAGTGGTGGTGGTGGTGGTGGTGGTGGAGTGCGCGTGTGTGTGTGTGTATGTGTGTGGTGATGGGTATGATGGGTGGAGGATTGTCGGGGAAGTTGAACATCTTTCTAGCCTCATCCCTGCAGCCATAGCAGTGGTGGTGGTGGTGGTGGTGGAGTGCGAGTGTGTGTGTGTATGTGTGTGGTGATGGGTATGATGGGTGGAGGATTGTAGGGGAAGTTGAACATCTTTCTAGCCTCATCCCTGCAGCCATAGCAGTGGTGGTGGTGGTGGTGGTGGTGGAGTGCGAGTGTGTGTGTGTATGTGTGTGGTGATGGGTATGATGGGTGGAGGATTGTCGGGGAAGTTGAAAATCTTTCTAGCCTCATCCCTGCAGCCATAGCAGTGGTGGTGGGTGGTGGTGGTGGAGTGCGAGTGTGTGTGTGTATGTGTGTGTGTGATGGGTATGATGGGTGGAGGATTGTCGGGGGAATTGAACATCTTTCTAGCCTCATCCCTGCAGCCATAGCAGTGGTGGTGGTGGTGGTGGTGGTGGAGTGCGAGTGTGTGTGTGTATGTGTGTGGTGATGGGTATGATGGGTGGAGGATTGTCGGGGAAGTTGAAAATCTGTCCAGACTCATCCCTGCAGCCATAGCAGTGTTGGTGGTGGAGTGCGTGTGTGTTTGTGTGTGTGTGGTGATGGGTATGATGGGTGGAGGATTGTTGGGGAAGTTGAAAATCTGTCCAGACTCATCCCTGCAGCAATGGCAGTGGATAAATAACAATAAAAGTAATGATAACGCCCTGTGAGGCGTGGTATTAAGGGGGTAGGGAACGGGCTGCTACTTTACCTGGACAGAGCTACCATGGCGGTTGACAGCGACCGCAAACACTAAAGCGCATCCATAGGGGTTTGAACCCGGCACCTTCTTCGTCCAAGGAGCTCTACCATTGAGCCATTTGTTGAAACGGGGATATGATAAATAAAAAGTACGGCTTAATACAAGGGGGAAGGTTGAGGGGGGCAGCCTGTTTGCTTGCACTGGGGCCAACCACCTATGAGGATACCATGAATACAGGAATAATTAAATGAATAGGTAAATAAATAAATAAACAAACATATCTCCAAGGGTGCCTAATCCCCAAAACGCCCTAATTCGGGACAAGAGTGTGGGACACAGCCGTACACACACCAAAATGCTCGGAATCGAATTCTGAGTAGACAATGTTTCTCGTGAGTGTTTCAGCTAAACACGCAGCTATTTTTTGTTCTAATGGGCGTTCGGTCGCGAGCAGCCCAGGCCGGCGGGCAGTTGGCAGTACACTAGATGTACGAAATATTTTGGGACAAATCAATCCGCGTCAAATCCGAGATCGCGCGAGCTATCGCGAATCAAGTTTCCGCGGGACGAAAGGCTTATCTAACCCCTACCGCATATGCATATACATATATGTCATATATCTGTACCTATGTCTCAAAAACTGTGATCACACACATACACATATATATATATAATATATATATATATATATATATATATATATATATATATATATATATATATATATATATATATATATATAAGAAATCATGGTCGTGGTCGTGGTGGTCGTGGTGGTCGTGGTGGTGTCATCGCGTAACCGACTTAACCGACTTCCCGCCCAGCCATTTCCCGCCCAGCCAATTCCCGGTCAGCCAATTCCCGCTTTTAATCCCTCCTGCTTCAACTTCTGCCTGATTGGCCTCCTGCGAATTCTACCTTATGCAACCTTCGCCTCCTGCGTATTCTACCTGTTGCGCATCCTGCCCGATTTCTCCTTTTCCCGCCTGAGTTCATCCACCTGATTTCGGTAGCGCTACAGTTCGTCTTCCTACAAGCTTTTCCCCCTGCACCTCTGCAAGACCTTTCCCTTGCGTCAAGAGACCTGTCGCTGCGCACAACGGGAGGTGACGTGGTGAGTCAGCCAACCTGTCAGAAATGTCCGAATCGCATCCATCCCATGTCACAAACTTGACTGCAAATTCTTCCCACTGCATTGAGAAACATGTCGCTCCGCATTGTGCCATAGCAAGTACGCATCAAAGTTGACCGAATGAAAAAATCTCGCTGAGCATTCTCGCCCTAACTTGACCGAACATCTCAAATCAGCAACTTGACTGCAACTTCTTCCCACTGCATCGAGAAACATGTCGTCGCTGTGCATTGTGCTATAGCGAGCACGCGGCAAAGTTGAATGGATGAACCTAGCGATGTTTCCAAGTCTCAGATCGAGTTGACTTCGGGAGCAGTTGCGGTTAACAGGATTGTTCTTCGGCCGAACTGAATACATGCTCGCTAAAAATATGCTTTAGTTATGTAAAGGTTGCGATTGCGCAGGTTCAGCGTTTTCAGTGGGGTCGACTATCGATCACAGCTGAGGTGGCAGGGAAGCAGGTCCGATGCTTTTAGCGGAGTCGGATGATGCGCAAACGTTGTCGATGCTCTTCGTCCCGTTTGCCTTTCAGCTATGGCAAAGCCCACAGCTGAAGTGGAGGGAGGCAGATATGGAGTGTGTGTGCTGGTGGGTGCGTGTATGAGGGAGGGGAGGGATGAGAGTGGGGAGAGGGTGGGGGCTGGTGGGATGGCTGGGGTAGGGGAAGGGATGGAGTCAGGAAATATGTCAGGAAGAGTAAGGGAGTATGTTTGTGGGCGGGGGTACATGGTTGGGTGGGGTGGAGATAACTAAGGGGTGGGGAGGGGGGGAGGACGGTGGTGTTTTTTTCACAAGGGAGACCATCGCAAATCCGTCAATGTTTGAAGTTGCATGCACTGCAGAGAAAACCGTTTTGCAACCCAGCCCAAAACAGGTGTGGCCAACGGGAGGGAAGGGGGAGGGGGCGGATAATGGTTTGGTGGTGGTGGTGTGTGAATGGGGGGGGCTTCAAGTGTTAACCATTATGTAACCAGCTCCCAATAGGTGTGGCCAAAGGCCAAACGGGCACCGTACTATGATTGGGGTGTGTGGGTGTGTGTGTGTGTGTGTGAGTGTGTGTGTGTGTGTGTGGGGGGGGGGGGGGGGTCTTCGTGACAGTAGGCGTGGCCACCGGCCACACGGGCTACCGTACTAGTATATATATATATATATATATATATATATATATATCCCCCCAGCCCCCAGTGTTACCCATTTGTCCGCCCGACCATCCATCCAACCATCCATCCATCCATCCATCCATCCATCTGACCGTGATGAAGCCCGACACGTCAGCCAACGGCCTCGTAACTAACTCGCTTCCGTTGCCCCCTGTCGCTCCCTCGCGATCACTCTCCGCCAATTTTTAGCGTCGCAGGCGACGCTGCAGCGAACTTGTCCGCATTCGTTCTGAGCGCCTGTCCAGACCAACGATGGCGCTCAGACTCATCGTCTATAATCTTTTGCTTCTCGATGCCACCATGTACACGCACAACCAGCCAAATTTAGACAGAACGGCGGCGAAGACAGCCATAGTAGTACTGCTATCGTCCCATGTCTGCAACCACTTTCCATTGCATCGAGAAGCATGTCACTGCGCATTGTTTGATAGCGAGCGCGAGTTGAATGATGTCACAATTCACGATCCAGAGCTGTCAACGAGGCCAGGCGTGGAGCCAGGGCTGCCATACCCGATGAGGAACGCCTAGCTGCTATCGTCCCATGCCTGCAACCACTTTCCATTGCATCGAGAAGCATGTCACTGTGCATTGTTTGATAGCAAGAGTGAGTTGAATGAATTAACCAATTCATGTTCCCAAGTGACGTTCCAGTTGACTGGATTGTTTCCGCCAACACCCCAGCTTCGGTAAATGGGCGCGAAGAAGAAGCTTGGAGTATGAGCTTTGCAACTGCCCAAGTCCTGTTTTCTCAGCAGGGAAGCCGTGGGGAGAGTTAGGGGAGCATGTGTGTTTTGTTAATGCTGGGGGGAAGTAGAGGGGGTCGAGACGGGGGGATGGGGGGGGGGGGGGATGGAGAGAGGAGGAACGTGTACGTGTTAATCAATGGGTGCGGCAGGCAAGCAGGGGGAAGAGGGGGAGGGAGGGGATCAACTTAGGGTGGTGGTTTGTGTGGTGGGGGATGAGGGGTGGGGGTCATGTGTGTATTTTAATGTGTTTGATTATGGAGGGGTGGGTGGGGTGGGCATCATTCTTTGCTGGGTACATCTTGACAGATGTGGCCACCGGCCACACGGGCTACCGTACTAGTATATATATATATGCACACACTGTTATCACCTGCACTTGCGCACTACAGGGCTTGATGTGTGACAGTTGCAAAGATGCTATGCTGGTGTGCCTCCTCCTCAAGCTTCTTGAACATTTCTGCTGCCTGCACAGGTGCGTGGGTGGGTGTTTTGGGGTTTTCTTGGGTGGTTAGGGGTGGACAAGGGTGTTTTGGGGTGTTTAGGGTGTTGTGGGGCGTTTTGGAGAGTTTTTTTTTAAAGAGTTTGGGAGTGTTTGGATTTTTTGGGGGGATTTAAGGGTTTTTCTTGGGTGTCTTGGGATGCAGCCTGCGTGGGTATTTTGGGGTGTTATGTTTTTTTTTCTTTTTTCTGGGGTGTCTTAGGGTGTTAGGGTGTGTTTGTTTTTTGGGGGTCTTCTGGGGTGTCTAAGGGTGATTGGGGGTGTTCTGGGGTGTTTTGGGGTGTTCTGGGGTGTTCTGGGGTGTTTTGGGGTGTTATGGGGTGTTTTAGGGTGTTTGGGTGTGTTTTGTTTTTGGGGGTGTTCTGGGGTGTCTAAGGGTGATTGGGGGAGTTTTGGGTGTTTTGGGGTGTTTGGGGGAGTTTGGGGTGTTTTGGGGTGGCAGGCATGCAGCCTGCTTGGGTGGGTGGAAGCAGCACGTGTGTGTGTGTGTGTGTGTATGTGTGTGTGTGGGTGGGTGGGTGTGTTTGGGTTGGTGTATATGTGGGTGTGTTTGGGTTGTTGGATGGGTGGGTAGGTGCATGGGCAAGTGGATGAGTAGGTGGGTGGGTGGGTGTGTTTGGGTTAGTGGATGGGTGGGTAGGTGCATGGGCAAGTGGATGAGTAGGTGGGTGGGTGGGTGTGTTTGGGTTGGTGGATGGGTGGGTAGGTGCGTGGGTAAGTGGATGAGTTGGTGGGTGGGTTGGTGCGTTTGGGTTGGTGGATGGGTGGGTATGTGCGTGGGTAAGTGGATGAGTAGGTGGGTGGGTGGGTGCGTTTGGGTTGGTGGATGGGTGGGTAGGTGCGTGGGTAAGTGGATGAGTAGATGGGTGGGTGGGTGCGTTTGGGTTGGTGGATGGTGGGTAGGTGCGTGGGTAAGTGGATGAGTAGGTGGTGGGTGGGTGCGTTTGGGTTGGTGGATGGGTGGGTAGGTGCGTGGGTAAGTGGATGAGTAGGTGGGTGGGTGGGTGCGTTTGAGTTGGTGGATGGGTGGGTAGGTGCGTGAGTAAGTGGATGAGTTGGTGGGTGGATGGGTGGGTGCTTGTGTTGAAGGGGTGGGTGGGTGGGGATTAGTGGTTGGGTGGGTGGGTGGGTGGGTGGTTGGTGATTGGTTGATGGGTGGGTGGTTGGTGATTGATGGTTGATGTTTGGTGGTTAGTGGTTGGTGCATAGCACAATAACGGATGGAGATTGATGGTTGGTGGTTGGTAGTTGGCGGTTGGTGCATAGCACAATAATGGATGGAGATTGATGGTTGGTGGTTAGTGGTTGGTGGTTAGTGGTTGGTGCATAGCACAATAACGGATGGAGATTGATGGTTGGTGGTTGGTAGTTGGCGGTTGATGTTTGGTGGTTAGTGGTTGGTGCATAGCACAATAACGGATGGAGATTGATGGTTAGTGGTTGGTAGTTGGCGGTTGGTGTTTGGTGGTAGGTGTTTGGTGGTAGGTGTTTGGTAGTAGGTGTTTGGTGTTTGGTGGTAGGTGGTAGGTGTTTGGTGGTAGGTGATTGGTGTTTGGTGTTGTGTGGTTATTGTTTGGTGATTGGTGATTGGTGTAGGGGGTGCCGAAATTAGCTTACCCTGTTTTGTCAATAATAAACTAAGGACGAAGAATTCGAATTCCGAACACCACACTGCCTAGTTTCGAAAGTTAGTGCGCCAAGGCTGATGAGCATCTATAGGAAAATCTCCTTGGAGCTTGCGCGAGTGGTTGGTGGTGACGGAACCGTTGACATGTGGAGTGCTGCCAGGTGCGTATTTCGGGGCAGCGGCGAGTTGTTGCATGCCATAGTCCTTGAATGCTGGACCAATGCTAGGTGTAGCATGTTACACGAGTGTAGGGCTCGTGGCCTACCGCCTCATGACATGCCACACTAGAGCCTAGGGGGTTCTCTATGTGTATGAGATGTTCATGAGTGTTTTTTATTTGGGGTGGAGGTGGTAATTCATGCATACTACATGGCCACAACAACATGGCTTGGCATATGTATTGAAATGTTTTCATGCCTAGCTAGCACTAACCATGCTACCTGTCGACCATGTCAATCAAGACAAGCGTCCATGGGTTCAATGGGGTGGGTTCCTATTTTGGTCTTGTTTTGATGTGTTCCGACAATGTTTTTGTAATTGAATCATCAGAAAGGGAGAGGAGCCTTCTTGATTTTGATTGGGTGGGGGTCAGGCACGTGCACGTGGCACAGGGACATGTATTGCACCTATGCATAGTGTTATGCTCTACTTGACAAATAAATGTGAAATATTATTGTAAGGGGTAAGTTAATTTTGGGACCCCCTAGTGTTTGGTGTTGTGTGGTTAGTGTTTGGTGGTTGGTGATTGGTGGTAGGTGATTGGTGTTTGGTGTTTGGTGTGGTGTGGTTAGTGTTTGGTGGTTGGTGATTGGTGGTAGGTGATTGGTGTTTGGTGTTTGGTGTGGTGTGGTTAGTGTTTGGTGGTTGGTGATTGGTGGTAGGTGATTGGTGTTTGGTGTTTGGTGTTGTGTGGTTAGTGTTTGGTGGTTGGTGATTGGTGGTAGGTGTTTGGTGTTTGGTGTTTGGTGTTGTGTGGTTAGTGTTTGGTGGTTGGTGATTGGTGGTAGGTGATTGGTGTTTGGTGTTTGGTGTTGTGTGGTTAGTGTTTGGTGGTTGGTGGTAGGTGATTGGTGTTTGGTGTTTGGTGTTGTGTGGTTAGTGTTTGGTGTTGTGTGGTTAGTGTTTGGTGGTTGGTGATTGGTGGTAGGTGATTGGTGTTTGGTGATTGGTGTTGTGTGGTTAGTGTTTGGTGATTGGTGGTAGGTGATTGGTGTTTGGTGTTGTGTGGTTAGTGTTTGGTGTTTGGTGATTGGTGTTTGGTGTTGTGTGGTTAGTGTTTGGTGATTGGTGATTGGTGTTTGGTGTTGTGTGGTTAGTGTTTGGTGTTTGGTGATTGGTGATTGGTGTTTGGTGTTGTGTGGTTAGTGTTTGGTGTTTGGTGATTGGTGTTTGATGGTTGGTAATTGGAAATTGGTGGTTGGTGGTAGGTGGTTGGTGCATAGCACAGGAATGGGATGGAGATTGGTGGTTGGCGTTTGGCGGTTGGTGTTTGCGGTTTGGTGGTTGGTGATTGTTGGTGGTCCACTTTTCTAGGATACACTTTTCTAGGATCCACCTTTCATTCCGGGCTAGGATCCACAACTAACCTATTTTTGACAAGCCTTTTCATGCTGGGCTAGGATCCACTTTTCTAGGCCACTTTTCATGCTGGGCTAGGATCCACTTTTCATGATGGGCTAGGGTCCACTTTTCTAGGATCCCCTTTTCATTCTGTGCTAGGATCCACCACTAACCTTTTTTTGACAAGCCTTTTCATGGCGGGCTAGGATCCACTCTGCTGACTTGGCGTTGTTGCAATCTGTAGGTGGTGGTGGTGGTGGTGGTGGTGGTCGTCGTAGTTGGCGTTGTGGCATTCTGTACGTGGTGGTGGTGGTGGTCGTGGTTAGCCTTGTGGCATTCTGTGTGTGGTGATGGTGGTGATAGTTGGCGTTGTGGCAATCTGTAGGTGGTGGTGGTGGTGATAGTTGGCGTTGTGGCATTCTCTAGGTGGTGGTGGTGGTGGTGGTGGTGGTCGTGGTTGGCCTTGTGGCAATCTGTACGTGGTTGGTGGTGGTGGTGATAGTTGGCGTTGTGGCATTCTGTTGGTGGTGGTGGTCGTGGTGGTGGTGGTGGTGGTGGTGGTGGTCGTGGTCGTGGTTGGCCTTGTGGTAATCTGTACGTGGTGGTGGTGGTGGTGATAGTTGGCGTTGTGGCATTCTGTAGGTGGTGGTGGTGGTGGTGGTGGTGGTTGGCCTTGTGGCATTCTGTATGTGGTGGTGGTGGTTGTGATAGTTGGCGTTGTGGCATTCTGTTGCTGTTATTGTTGTTGTTGTTGTTGGTGGTGGTGGTGGTGATAGTTGGCTTTGTGGCATTCTGTTGGTGTTGTTGGTGGTGTTAGTGTTGTTGTTGTTGGTGGTGGTGGTGGTGGTGGTGATAGTTGGCGTTGTGGCATTCTGTGCATGCAAACATACTATACCAAACTACCAAACAACCCTACCAAACATACACACATACCAATAAATAACCGAAACAACCCTACCAAACATACATGCATACCAATAAATAACCGAAGCAACCCTACCAAACATACATGCATACCAATAAATAACCGAAACAACCCTACCAAACATACATGCATACCAATAAATAACCGAAACAACCCTACCAAACATACATGCATACCAATAAATAACCGAAACAACCCTACCAAACATACATGCATACCAATAAATAACCGAAACAACCCTACCAAACATACATGCATACCAATAAATAACCCAAACAACCCTACCAAACAAACATACATACAAAAATAAAAATAAAGAACCCAAACAACCATATCAAACTATCAAACAGCCCTACCAAACATCTATATATATGTAGACATACATGAATGCTTCACCAACGAATTTCTGACCGGCGATACCGGTCGCCGTGTCACCACAACCCAAAATAACCGAAACAACCATATCAAACTACCAAACGGCCCTACCAAACATATAAACATAGAAACATGGAAACATACCATACCAAACATACAAACATACAAACATACCCTACCAAACATACAAACATACAAACATACCATACCAAACATACAAACATAGAAACATACTCTACCATACATAAAAACATACAAACATACTATACCAAACATACAAAAAATCCTACCATACATACAAACATACAAAAATACAAATAAATAACCGAAACAACCATATCAAACTACCAAACAGTCCTACCAAACATACAAACATACCAAACATACAAAAAAACCTACCATACATACGAACATACCAATAAAAACCCTAAGCAAACATACCAAATTACAAAAAAAAAACCACCAAAAGTCCAAACATAAAAACATACCAAACATACCAAACAACCGACAAAACATAGAAACATACATACATAAAAACATACAAACATACCAGCAACGGCGCTCTCGACAATATCCAGGGAGACTTCTCTTTTGTCAGCTGAGGCCTTCTCTCGTCCTGTTTGTAAAACATCCACGCATGCTTTACCTCCCGCCTTCTCCTACAAGGGGTTTCGGTGGGTGGGTGGGGGGGATATGTTGGTTGGGGGGGAGGGGGGAGGGGGAGGTAGTGTGATTAACACTCATCAATACAAGGCAGTTTACAACATCCACGCATGGTTTACCTCCCGCCTTCTCCTTCAAGGGGGTTGGGTGGGTGGGTGGTGGGGTGGGTGGGGGAGGGGGGGGATATGTTGGTTGGGGGGGGGGGGGGGGGGGGGGCAGTGTGCTTAACACCCATCAATACAAGGCAGTTGACAAATTCACGCATGGTTTACCTCCCGCCTTCTCCTACAAGGGGTTTGGGTGGATGGGTGGGTGGGTGGGGGATATGTTGGTTGGTTGGGGAGGGGGGGGGGGGGGGCAGTGTGCTTAACACCCATCAATACAAGGCAGTGACAAATTTACGCGATGGTTTACCTCCCTCCTCCTAGAAGGGGTGGGGTGGGGGGGGGTTGTGGGTGGGTGGGGGTGGGGGGGTTGTGGTGGGGGTGGGGGGGGGGGGGGGGGGGGGTATGTTTGTGGGTGGGGTGGGGTGGGGGGTATGTTTGGGGGTTCAGTGTGCTTAACACACAACAATACAAAACAGTTTGCATCATCCACGCATGGTTTACCTCCAGCCTTCTCCTACAAGGGGGTAGGTGGGTGGTGGGTGGGGGGTGGGGGGATATGTTGGTTGGGGGGGCAGTGTGCTAAACACTCTTCAATACAAAGCAGTTGACAAATTCACAAATGGTTTATCTCCCGCCTTCTCCTACAAGTGTGTGGGTGGGGTGGGTGGTGGGTGTGGGTGTGGGTGTGGTGTGGGTGGTGGGTGGGTGGGGGTTTGGGTGGGTGGTAGGGGTTTGGGTGGGTGGGTGGTAGGGGTTTGGGTGGGTGGGTGGGTGGGTGGGTGGGGTGTGGGTGTGGGTGTGGGTGTGGGTGTGGGTGGGTGGGTGGGTAGGTGGGGGAGTGGTGGGTAGGTGGGGGGGGGTGAGGGTACGTTTGGGGGGTCAGTGTCTTTAACACAAAAACAATATCAAACAGCTTACAAACACACACACATGGTTTAGCTCCCCCCCTCTCATACAAGGGTGGGGGGGTGGGTGTGTGTGTGTGTGTGGGGGGGGGGGGGGGGGGGGTGAGGTATGTTTGGGGGGGTCAGTGTGCTTAAACACAAAACAATATAAAACTGCTTACAACACACACACATGGTTTAGCTTCCCCCCCTCTCCTACAAGGGTGGGTGGGTGGGTGGGGGGGGTATATATGTGTATGACTGTATGCGCATGACTAAGCTTATCATGCATGACTAAACCGGTGTGTACATGACTAAGCGCATAATTTGTGTCGGGAGCAGGGCACTACATTTTGTTAAATTGGCCAGCGCTTATAGCGCAGAGATGTCAAATTGGTCAGCGCTTTGCAGTGCAAAAAGCGCAAAAACTGCGCGCTGCGCCCACAGGGGGTTGGAAAAACTGCGCGAAATGCGCAGTGGGGCTCAAAAAGCATGTGCGCACGCTTTGTAGTACCCCGGTTGGGAGACCCACCTCCTGGGGTGAAAGTACTTTCACAAACAAATCATTTGCGCCAGGGTGTCAGACAAACGGACAAAAACGGACAAAAAACAGACACAAAAGGGTTAGCCTCAAGGCTCCCACCGAAACACCTTCTTCCATGCAGTCCTGAGAGTGTAAAGTTCCCTCGTGGTGATGTTGTCATACATGGTGGGCCAGGATGACCGGCAAACGTACTAAAAACGGACGGAAACGGACACAAAACGAAAAGAAAACGTAAAAAAACAGACTAAAAAGGACAAAAACGGACAAAAAACAGACACAAAAGGGTAAGCCTCAAGGCTCCCACCGACACACCTTCTTCCATGCAGTCCTGAGAGTGTAAACTTCCCTCGTGGTGATGTTGTCATACATGGTGGGCCAGGGAGACCGACAAACGGACAAAACACGGACGGAAACAGACACAAAACGAAAAGAAAACGTAAACAAACAGACAAAACGTACAAAACGTACATAAACAGACACAAAATGGTAAGCCTCAAGTCTCCCGCCCACAAACCTTCTTTAAGTAGTCCCGAGCTCGGTCCCGAGAGTATAAAGTTCTCTCGTAGTGTTGTTGTCATATATGGTTGGCCAGGGTGACCGACGAACGGACAAAAACGGTAAAAAACGGACACAAAACGGGCACAAAACGTACAAAAAAAGACACAATAGGGTAAGCATTAAGGCTCCTGCCGACACACCTTCTTTAAGTAGTCCTGAGCGTGTAAAGTTCTCTCGTGGTGTTGTTGTTGTCATACATGGTGGGCCAGGGTGACCGACAAACGTACTAAAAACGGACGGAAACGGACACAAAACGAAAAGAAAACGTAAAAAAACAGACAAAACGTACAAAACGTACAAAAACAGACACAATATGGTAAGCCTCAAGTCTCCCGCCCACAAACCTTCTTTAAGTAGTCCTGAGAGTGTAAAGTTCTCTCGTGGTGTTGTTGTCATATATGGTGGGCCAGGGTGACCGACGAACGAACAAAAAACGGTCAAAAACGGACACAAAACGGGCACAAAACATACAAAAAAAGACACAATAGGGTAAGCATTAAGGCTCCTGCCGACACACCTTCTTTAAGTAGTCTTGAGAGTGTAAAGTTCTCTCGTGGTGTTGCTGTCATATATGGTGGGCCAGGGTGACCGACAAACGGACAAAAACGAAAAAAAACGTACAAAAACAGAAAAAAAACAGACATAAAATGGTAAGCCTCAACGCTCCTGCCGACACACCTTCTTTAAGTAGTCCTGAGAGTGTAAAGTTCTCTCGTGGTGTTGCTGTCATATATGGTGGGCCAGGGTGACCGACAAACGGACAAAAACGATAAAAAAACGTACAAAAACAGAAAAAACAGACTCAAAAGGACAAAAAACAAAGAAGAGACGCAATAGGGTAAGGCTCCGGCCGACACACCTTTTTCAAGAAGTCCTGAGAGTATAAAGTTCTCTCGTGCAGCTCATTGACCTTCCTGTTATTTCTCGCACACAGCGCCTGTGAATTGGGTGTGTGGGTGTTGGTGTGTGTGATGTGTGTGTGTGGCTGTGGTGTGCGTGCGTTCGTGCGGGTGGGTGACGGGTGGGTGGATGGGTGGGGGGGGTGGGAGATGGGGGTGGAAGTGGGGGGGGGGGGGGTTCTCGCACAAAGCGCCTGTGAATTGGGTGTGTGTTTGTTGGTGTGTGTGATGTGGGTGTGTGGCTGTGATGTGCGTTTAAGTTCGTGCGGGTGGGTGAATGGGTGGGTGGATGGGTGGGGGGGGTGGGGATGGGTGGGGGGGTGGGGGGTGGGGGGGTTGGGGGTTCTCGCACAAAGCGCCTGTGAATTGGGTGTGTGTGTGTTGGTGTGTGTTGATGTGGGTGTGTGGCTGTGATGTGCGTGCGTTCGTGCGGGTGGGTGAATGGGTGGGTGGGGGGGGGGGATGGGTGGGGGGGTGGGGGTGGGGGGTTCTCGCACAAAAGCGCCTGTGAATCGGGTGTGTGGTGTTGGTGTGTGTGATGTGGGTGTGTGGCTGTGATGTGCGTGCGTTCGTGCGGGTGGGTGGATGGGTGGGTGGATGGGTGGGTGGGGGGGGGGGGGGTTCTTGCACAAAGCGCCTGTTAATTGTGTGTGTGTGTTGGTGTGTGTGATGTGTGTGTGTGGGCTGTGGTGTGCGTGCGTTCGTGCGGGTGTGTGGATGGGTGTGTGGATGGGGTGTGTGGGGGGTGGGAGGGGGGGTTGTTTCTCGCACAAAGCGCCTGTGAATTGGGGGTTAATGTGTGCTGATGTGTGTGCGGTGGTAGTGATGGTAGTGTGTGCGTGTGAGAGAGAGTGGAGTGTGTGTGTGTGTGTGAGGGGCGGGGGGGGGGGGGGGGGGGGGGGGGTAGTGTGTTTCTCACACAAAGTGCTGTGAATTGGCGGAAATATGTGTGTGTGTGATGTGGGAGTGTGGCCGTGGTGTGCGTGCGTTGGTGCAGGTGGGTGGGTAGATGGGTGTGTGTTGGTGGGTTTGATGTGTGTGTGTCGCGTGGTGTTACGTGCGTTCTTGCGGGTGGGTGGGTGGATCTGGGGCGGGGGGGGGAGGTTATCGCTCAAAGGACTGTGATAACGGGGCCGAATGTGTGGTGGTGTGTGTGATGTTTGTTCGTGTGTGTGTGGTGGTGGTGGTGAGTGTTGCGTGCTTGCGTGTGCGTGCGTGCCAACAAACAACTCCTGTTGTGGGTTGGGTGGGTGGATGGATGGGGTGGGTGGGTGGGTGGGGTGGGGCTTCTTGGCACACAGCGCCTGTGAATCGGGGGTAAATGTGTGTGTTGGTGTGTGTGTGATGTGTGTGGTTGGGTGTGTGTGGTGTGTGGTGTGGTGGTGGTGTGCGTGCGTCGTGTGTGTGTGTGTGTGGGGGGGGGGGGGGGGGGGGTTTCTCGCACAAAGTGCATGTGAATCGGGGGAAATGTGTGTGTGTGTGGTTGGTGGAGTGTGTGTTGTGTTGTGTGGTGGGTGGGTCGTGTGTGTGTGTGTGAGAGAGAGAGAGGGGGGGGGTCTCACACAAAGTGCCCTGTGATTCGGGTGGTAGGTGTTGGTGTGTGTGCCGTTGATGTGTGTGTGTGTGTGTGTGTGCGTGTTGTGTGAGTTGTGTGTGTGTGTGTGTGTGGGGGGGGGGGGTCTCACACAAAGCGCCTGTGAATTCGGGTGGGTAGGTGTGTGAATTGTGTTGCGATGTGGCTGGAGTGAGCCGTGGTGGGTGTGCGTTCCGTCGCGGGTGGTGGGGTGGGTGGGTGGATGGGGGGGGGGGGTATCGCACGAAGTGCCTGTGAATCGGGGGGAAATGAGTGTTGGAGTGTGTGTGATGTGTGTGTGTGGTGTGTGTGCGAGTGTCGTGTGTGTGTGCGTGAGAGAGGGAGGGAGGGGGGGGGGGGGGAATAGTGTTGTTTCTCACACAAAGCGCCTGTGAATCGGCGAAATGTGTGTTGGAGTCGTGTGATGTGTGTGCGTGTGATCGTGGGTGTGTGGTGTGGGTGCGTGCAAGTGGGTGGGTGGGTGCGTGTGTTCTGGTGGACTTGTGTCTGGTGGTGTGGTGGTGGTGGTGGTGGTGTAGTTGTTGTGTAAGGGGGGGGGGGGGGGGGGGGGCTCACACAAAATGGCCTGTGAACCGGGTGGGTAGTGTGTTATGGTGTTGTGTTGCGTGATGTGTTGTGTGTGTGTTGTGTGTGTGTGCGTGTTGTGTTGTGTTGAGTTGTGTGTGTGTGTGTGTGGGGGGGGGGGGGGGGGTGGGGAGGGGGTTCACACAAAGCGCCTGTGAACCGGTGTGTGGGTAGGTGTTGGTGTGTGTGATGTGGCTGGTTGCCGTGGTGGGTGTGCATTCGTGCGGAGATGTGGGGCGTGGATGGGGGGTGGTGGGTAGTGTTTGTTTCTCACATAAAGCGCCTGTGAATTGGGGTAAATGTGTGTTGGTGTGTGTTGTTTGTGGTGGTGGTTTGCATGCGTGCATGTGTGTGTGTGTGTGTGTGGTGTGTGGTGTTCGTGTGTGTGTGATGTGTGTGTGTGTGTGGGGGGGGGGGGGGGGGGTCATTAATTATTTTAGCTTGTAGCTAAGGCCTTTTAAAAAACACTCATCATTCGATTAAAATAAGTAAAAGGGCATAACAAAAAGCGAACAGCAGCAAGGTGACGCACAGTTGCATCCGATTTATCTCGATCCTGTCCGTAATCAGTCGAGCAGAGCTGGCAGCTTCCCGTAAGGTCATCGGTCGGATCGATAGATATCACTACAACATCAAATCAGAGATGACCCGGAGATGACTACTCAATCAGAGACGGAGGACCCGCTACCCGCTTCCCGTCGGAACGGAGAGCTGACTAGGAAATCCGATATCTGAACATCTACCTGGCCAACACTACGACAACTGAAAGTTTGCCTCCTGAAAATCGACCCTCTGGAAAATCAGCCCAGCTCAAGGGATACCTAGCTGACATTGGGGGGCCCATTACGGGGCTTGCCGCATTGCCCCTGACTCTTGAACCCATTATTCTTACCTCGGATATCATCGGAGCTGATGCCGATAGAGGACGTAGGAGCTGGACCGTGAACAGTGGTGAATACGCTCAGCGCACGATGCTGCTGAGCAGAGGCGGATAAAGAACGTAGGCCGACGTAGGCCCTGGAAGGTGCGAAACGCGCACGGCGCACGGGGCACGGGGCTTGCTTCAGGGCAAGGACAATGATGGTCTCAAGAAGTCTGCTAGCTTTGCCTAGGGCTATTAGGAACTTCGATTTACATTGCTAGGCTAGGTGCCGCAGGTGGTTCTATATGCGAGAGTGGATGGCAGATTGCAGGTCGTGGATGAAGAAGAAATTGTGGGTGGGGGTAGTGCTGCTGGGTGGAGAGGGGGAAAGGGGGGGAGGAAGAGCAGTAAGCCAGATTGAAGCCTTGAGGATCAAGTAGGGGCCGAAGGATAAACCAGGATGGACAGGGGAAAAACCAGTACGCCAAATCAGCGTGACTCAAGGAAGCTGTTAAAAACGGATTGACAGATAGCGTGGGACGTAAGACTACAGGGCGCAGAAAAATTAATATAGCGCGTCTGTCTCTATATTTAGATGACAGGGATGGTTGGACGCGCGCGCCGAAAGCAGAAAACCCGTTTTTGTACTACACCCAAGGATGCTACTGTGCCGGACGTGACCACCCATGTTTCATCACGCGCGCGCGCGCCCCTGCGCCTGCGTTTCATTCGATTGATTCGTGTACAGGTCAGCAGGTACAGGTCAGCATGTCGCCGTGAACGCTGCGTTAGGCCGAATATTCCATTTACCGCTGCAACAGCCGTTTAGAAGGAGAAAGTAGTTGTATAAGAGATGATAGGGTTCCAGTCAAGAGTGGAAGAACCTACACGCTAGGCCACTCGGGGCCCGCTCTGGGCTGTCCAAGTACTGTCCGTCAACATTCCAGCTCGGCATGCCAGCGTGGCTCCGCGCCCTGACTCGTCAGCCTGGCCGGTCGCCTTTCCCCCTCGCAGCCTCAACCAGCTTTGCTCAGGTTTAATACAGACCTCTACAACTCTCCGGCTTCCTGCATCCGGTTCAGGTTGTTGAATAGGTGTGCAAGGTGTGCAACATCTGTTACAGGGTACTACTTCCATTGACCAAATTGGCCAGCGCTTTAGCGCACTTGAAAACAAAGCAACTGCGCTTTGATGTGCAAAAACGCAAGAATTGCTTGCTGCGCCCATAGGGGGGTGCAAAAAACTGCGCGAAACGCGCAGTGGGGCCCCAAAAGGCAGCGCGCAAAAATAAAGAATAATAGAATATTGCTATAACTGTTGTTCCCCCGTTCCTCAGCTCTGGAGCTTAGGAGAGGATTGGTGGTTCTATTAGTCGCACTCCAGTGCTTGTAGATAACCCTCTGTTTGGGATCTGCAGCTGTTCCTAGCCCCCAGGTGAACCGTTAATCGGAATCTTAGTTCTCTCGCGACTACATCCGTGCGGGATAAGCTTGTTTGAGCAAGGCGAGTTGTCTAACAAGCACGGCCCCAGTAGTCATTCGTTAGACCCCATCTGTTGATATAGCTGGTCGAGAGAACTCGAGGGGGGCGCCACTCGTAGTGAGAGTGTGTCATCTGTTGAGAGTGTGTCTACGGGCCAAGATGATCCGGGCTGAATATGCCTGCCGGATTAGGCTTCGCCGGGGGTTCACTGGTGCAGACTAGTTTGTGACTAGAGCTGCATTGCTGCCTCCTGGGGAGGGACTATCAACTCTGATGGTCCCGTCTCCGAAGAATTTTGGTGAGTTGGCACTTATGCCTGTCACCTATGCTACTAGTACTTAAGTATGTTACTGGTACCTAATGATTCTGAACTGCTTTGGTGATTTGTCGCATATGTTTTAGTGGCTGGTCGCACCCACTGGGTCACCAGGGCTCTCACACTCTGTGTATTCAATAATGCACCATCTGAGGAGTGTGGTGAAGGAGTCGTTGCTTGCTACACCTAAATTGGAGTAGTTAAATGCTAACCTGCTGATTACCTACATTGTTGCTTACCATCTAAGTTTGGATGTTATCGCACATATCTTTTGTGCTTAAGTGAAAGAGTTGGAGTTGATTTCTCTTGTTACTTTGTTCGAATGTTACGGTGGATGATATGTTATGTTCAGACGGTTCACAGTATGTACTGATCTTGTTGATCGTTAACTATACTATTACTTTCTCTTGTTCACAGGTTTATGTTCAAGTGAGTTCAATTGATCTCACTATACCGTGTCGTATTCTGGTAGTTACAAGAGACTGTTCTGAAGTTTCACTTTGTTTTCATTGTTACTATTAAATGTGTGTTGAAAGTGTAGAGAAGAGTGTCGGCTTAATTGCGTCCGCACCTCTCGCTCGTTTGACTGGACTTTCTGGTGTATGGTCTTGAGGACGCATGCTGTCTTGTGGATTTGTGTTGTTGTATTGGCGTCACTTGTGACTGTCCTAGTTGATGGAGGTCGTATGGTTTGTTGCAAGGATTGTTGAGTTGTTGAGTATATCAACCTCATATACACACCCGCAACATCAGAAAGTGTTGATTCCTATTGTCTACTGTCGCTTGGTCAGGTGGAGAGGATTCAGTGTCGCTTTGGTGTTATGCGTTTCTTACATGTGTTAGTACATGTGTTTGAGTGCGTGTATGTGGGTGTTAGGTTTCATCAGGTGTGATGCCCTCATGATGAGGTTTGTTTGTGATTTTAATTTAATTTGGTTGATTGCCTCATTCCTGTCTTGTTAATCCTCATCCATCCCGAGCTCACACGTCCTTTGCTGAGTATATACATATTTAGATGTATATACAGTGCAGTTGGATCGTTGACTAATTTGTTTACAAGTAATGTCATAAGTATTTTCGGAGGTGGACTAGTATGGACACTTACATTTAGGTGGAGATCGTCCTGAATTATTTTAACATGGTTGTTTTAACCTTGTATGGGAACGATAGTTCTCAAACTTAATTCCCACCATCATGCTTTTCTAAGCTTGATTGGAGAATTAGGTGAAGATGAGTTATCCATAATTTTGTGTATGGTTATTACTTCTATTATTATTTATAATCATATAATCATATAATATATATTCATATAATATATATTCATATCATATATATTCATAATATATTCATATATATTTATATATAATATATATTATATATTATTCATATATAATATATATTCATATATAATATATATTCATATAATATTCTATTATTATTCAGCGTGCAAAAGCGAGCGCTTGGAAGTACCCTGATCTGTTAAATAACTACACGTTTAGCCAATGATGTACGGTACTGTACTTACACAGGTGTTTAGCACCTGTACTACACAATTGGTTGCGTCTCAGGCAGCAGAGCTGGGGGTCCTCCGTCTTGAAGTACCTTGATACAGACCCTTTTAATAGCCTATCTACATCGGTGCGCTGAATCGATAGCGCTGATCAACTCCCATTCTCCCAGGTAGCATAAACTATGCAGAACCTAGTGAGATCACTGTATGTCTCACACAAATCAATATTAACCGTATGGAATGTGGAATTCTGCGATTCCACATTCAGAACCTTTATGAATGGAAATGGCACTAAGTCTTTTTGGAGCAACCTAGCCGACTATCTTTCTACTTGTAGAAGAGCAAGACAGGAAGCCCTGGACTGCTTAGTGGCACCGTAATTTATCATCCCTTTTTTTCTTCTTCTTGTGACTTCTCATTTGTTAGCTTCTTACCTCCGCCACTGTAAGTGGTTGAGATCTGGGTCCGGCTCTAAGGGGTTTAATACCTACGCCACCAAAACGGTGGTTGGGAGTTTGGTTTGTTTGTCCTCGACACACCCCTGATGTAATGGGGTTTTTGCTTTGTGGGTGCTTTTTCTTTTTGTTTAAAGCACAGAGTCTCATACACCCTCGCAGTGTCAAGTAGACTTTAACATGTAATGTAATGTAATGTAATGTAATGTAATGTAATGTCTATATTACTATATAATATGGAATTAGTGTTGATAATTATCCTTGCTTGCTGCAATCTTACTTACTTGCTGCAATATTGCCTTTTGTCAGCATGAATTGCGGTGCTCTCACGCGTTTTATGAGTTGGTGACTACTTATGTACTTCCTTAGAACTATCGGCTCTGCCAGCTTCCCGTAGTGACAGCTTCCCGTAGACTGTGTCATCCTTTGAGTGACTCAGTGACAGCTTCCTGTTGGCTGCGTCACCGGTCTGCCTGTACCCTGTTAGGTTCCTGGCTGCCGCCCCCTTTCACCACTGGTGCCCCTTCATGGGTCTCCCGTGCTTGTAATGCTTTTCTCGTCTCCATGTATAGATTGGCGCGTCTGTTCCGCTGCAACATCTCTGTCCACTCTTCGGAGTGCTTACTAGCTGATGGGTTACTGGGTTCGTCATTACTACCACTGCTTTTCAATGCAACTTCCGCGTGGGCCTCCTGCCGGCTTTGAGAAACTCAATGATCACAATGGGATTTCTTGGTCGCGGCCATGAGCAGCGTCATTATTAGCAATGGCTGCGACCTTATTCTTCCTCCGAAGTTTCGGGTTCCTACTGATTGGCTTGATGATTGCGCGCCAGCGGCCTCTGCTGCCGGAGAGGAGTCTCCTTCCGCCATCGTGGAAGCCACCCCCCCCAGTCATACCTCCATCTTTCCGACTCCTCCTCCTTTTGTCCAACGCCTCTCTGTTGAGGTTGAGGACGTTCTGATGAATCTTTGCTGTGTTCAGACACAGATCATCAAGTATGCTTCGGGTCCTGTGCCGGCAACTGCCCAGTTTTGGGGTGGCTGCCAGTCTGACGATTACCTGACTGAAGATGAGCAGGAGTTCAGGGACTACTGTGCTGCCAACCGTTCCGACTCTGAGGACTTGCAGAGTGCTAAGAGTGGCGACTTCGGTGGAGCGACTCCGACTACTGCTACTCGAGTCTTTGAGACTTCTCCTGTTTCGCCAGTGTTTGAGCCTGCTATTCCGTCGGCGCCTCTGCCTACACCTGCACTTACGCTAGCGCCCCTGCATGCACCTCTGCTTGTGCCACTTCCACCGGTCTACCCGGAGGTGGCCAAGCCGTCTTTGCTGCAACGCTCTGCGTCCTTCACCACCAACAACCCTCTGGAGCGAGGTCTTTCTGGCTACAACACTCGTGCTCGAGAAGCTGCTGCTACGGCTTCCCGCACTTCTGCTGCTGGCCCCTCCATGGAGCCTCCTCCTCCCCCGCCTGTGGATCTGCCCCCTCCAGGGCCCCCACCCCCTCCAGTCTTGACTTCGCGGTCTCACGATTCTTGGAGCATCTGCTCTCTGGTGGACCTCCTCCTGTGCTCCTGCTGCGGGACTTCCGTCTTGTCCGCCGAGCTCAATCCGAGCTTGGATCTCTGGATGCATCTTGTACGGTAGGATGGATTATCACGCCACTCAGGCTAATGTTGATCTCAAGGGTCGTGTTCGACGTGTGATGGCATTCACTGAGCTAGGTCTCAAGTGCCGGTCTTTTCTAGGGCCTGTTCCGGAGGGGATTAGATATCCTCCTGCTAATGGGTTACGTTTGGCGGTGTGGGCGTAGGAATGCTGATCTGAAGGGTTACCAGTGTTGCAGGTTCCCCGTCCTCTCTGTCCTGTAGAGCCTGATTTCGAGCTGGTAGTGAGTTTTGCGCGGTCCCTGCCTGAGGTTAGGAACATAGATGACCAGCGCGCGTATGACGCTGGTCTTGCGGCTGAGTATTTTCTGTCTGTTCGTAAGTCTTTAGCATCTCTCTCCCCTGCTCCTGCTGCTGGAACTTCGGCCTCTCATGGTGAGTCTCGTGTAGATCCTGCACTGTTGGTTTTAGTGCTCTGCCCCTGGACCGTCAGGAGTTCATGTGTCTCACCATGATGCTTGCGAACATGACGGATGCGATGGTCAAGGTGTATCAGGACTTCGCCACTCCTCGGGATATCTTTTTTGCATATCCGGAGGCAGCAGTCTGATGCCCTTGCCGCTCGTGTCCCTCTCATGCTCGTCGAGCTTCAACGTGCGTCCATGGACAATTCTGAGCCTGTGGATGATTTCTTTCGCAGGGTCCGCGGTTTGTGCACTGACCTCCGCAGTGCTGGGTATCCACAGATTCAGCGTCATGCCATGTACACTATTGTTCAGGGTATCACTCACCCCCGCTTCGACTCTCTGCGGCTACAATTTGGTACGTTACTGTATCAGAACTTGCCTGTTGATTACTGGACCTGTCTTGCAGCATATAGGTCGTTAGATTTCTTGAATGTGTCTCTCCCCAAGTCGGATCCCAGGCATCCTGGTTGGTCCCGCGACCCTCCCCATGTCCCTGCCAATGCTGCTCTCCAGCGTGGCCGGGGGCCTGGTGCTCAGGGTTCCGGGGCTACCAAGAGGCGCCTGGATTGCGCTTGGGGCCCCTGTCCTTCCAAAACGACCCACTCGGAGGAACGTTGCTGGACGAAGCATCCGCACCTGCGAAAGACGAAGGCTGGTGTACCGGGCAGTGAACCCGTGCCCATTGCCTTGGCCCTTCCAGGTTCGCTGACTCGTAGGCAGATGTCCTCCTTGCAGGCTCAGATTGACGGGTACGCCATGTCCAAGAACTAGGAGGTACGCTCTGTCCTATTCTCTTGCACTACGAAGTTCTCTAATGTGTGTAGCCCGAGTCTTTCTGAGGGTGTCTGGCATGTGGACTCTGGAGCTGGAATGTCCATCACAGGTGATAAGTCTTTGTTCACTGTGTATAAGGCTTCTGCAAATGGTCCTGCAGTTCGATTTGGTGATGGGGTGATTCAACGGTCAGAAGGTATGGGATCCATTGTGTTATGTAGTGATTGGTTACCAACATCAATCACTCTAACT
The DNA here is from genome assembly GCA_022414725.1 of Microglena sp. YARC. Lineage (NCBI taxonomy): Eukaryota > Viridiplantae > Chlorophyta > Chlorophyceae > Chlamydomonadales > Chlamydomonadaceae > Microglena > Microglena sp. YARC. The sequence continues at coordinate 108,669,369 of CM039462.1, forward strand.
GATGTTCTCTACATACCTCACTGTCCGGTGAACCTCCTGTCAGTAAATGCTGTGGCTCATTCTCTCCACTGCCAGGTTTCTTTTGATAGTCTTAGTTGCACTGCCACTCAGGGCTCTTCTGTTCTCTGGTCTTTCCCTGCCTCCAGTGATGGTGTTTACAAGTTTGCATGTAGGCCTTGTAGCACCTCCCGTCGCTGTTTCAGAGTTGCTGACGATTATCCAGCGTTTGCACTTGATGTTGATGAGGACGGTGGAGTTGTTATCCCTACCACTCCTGCATGGCTGTGGCATAGGCGGTTGGGTCACCCCGGCTATGATGCCATGCACAACCTTGTTAAGAAAGGTATGGTTAAGAACTTACCCCTCACTCTCGGTCAAGTGCAGAGACTGGCTAAGATCCCTTGTGATGCTTGTCAGAAGGCTAAGGGCAAACGTCTCCCTTTTCCTAAAGAAAGCAAAACTCAGATCCGTGCACCTCTCCAACGGCTTCACTTGGATATCATGGGACCGGTTCATATTAGGGGCCTGCGTGGGGAGTTTTATATTCTGTGCCTCACAGACCAATACTCTGGCTATGCTGAGGTATTGTGCTTGAGGACCAGGGATGAAGCTCCCTTAGCTGTCCAAACTATCATCCTCAGATGGATGAATCAGCTGCATGGGTTTGCCTTTAAATGTCTGAGATCTGACAGGGCCAAGGAGTTTATTGTTAAGTGGTTCGAGGATTGGCTGATATCGGTTGGGGCAGTGCATGAGTTATCGTTGGCATACACTGCACAGCAGAATGCAACTGTGGAGAGGTACAATGGGGTCTTGCAGTCTGTAGCTAGAAGCATCCACCTGGAGTCTAAACTAGCTAAGTCTTTCTGGCCCTATACTTTCCTAGCTGCTTGTTACCTTCGTAATCGGCTGCCCAATCAGGGAGACAAGACTCCCTACGAGCTGTTTTTTGGGGTCATGCCTGATGTGTCGTTGTTGCGTGTGTTTGGTTGCCCTTGCTACGTCACGTTAGTCAATGGGAAAAAGCGCAACAAGCTAGACGAAAGGGCGCTATCTGGTAGACTGGTTGGGTATTCCCTGGTGAGTAAGGGTTATTTTGTTTGGGTTCCTAAGTTGCGCCAGGTAGTAGAGAGTCGTGATGTACTCTTCTATGAACAGTTTAGCTATAACTGTATTCCTGGGCTATCTCCCTATGACGGGTCTCCGTATGTCTCTCGCATCCCTGCCGCTATCAACGGACACATGCCTGAGTCTGCGGTTAATTCCTTAGACCCTTTGCTAACCCCAATTGTCGACCGCTGCCCTGGTCATGGGATGACCTTGCGTCCCAAGTCAGGGGCTGATGGTGCTGCATTGCGTGTGAAGGCACTGCGGCGGGATTCCGATGTCCTTTCAGATAAGATTTTACCCGAATCTCAGGGGGTCGCCAGGCCCTCCTCTGCGCCACGTTCCGTCGGCGAAGCTCTAGGATTAAGGCAGTCTCAGATCATAGTGGAGCCTGTTACAGGTCCATTGCCTAATAGTCGCCAACCTCCGACCACCTCGGATGGCTCGCAGGTGTTGTTAATACCTTCGCCTCCTGCCACCCCTGGTGGATTATTCGGGTCAAGCCCATGTGATGATGTAGCCGTTGCCGACAGCGCAAGTGATGATCTTGAACATTGGTCTGGTTCCGATACTGCGTATGGCTGGGGTGTTCCAGTCGACCCAGGCTTCGTTGAGATAGAGGCAAATAAGGCCGGCCCTGTTCAACCAGGCAGTAGTTCTGCGCTGGGGGCTATACTACCGGTTACTGCTGATCCTGCTGATATCCCCGCTGCTCATGTACAAGTAAACTGCTTGTACGTGGGAGCTTATATTTCCACCTCCACTGAACTAACCTATAAGGCTGCCATGCTTCCTACCAACCCTGACAGGGATCAATGGCTGCTTGCTATGAAGGATGAGATGGCGTCCCTACATGCCCATGGTACTTGGGCTCTCACTCCACAGCCTCCTAAGCAGAGGATCCTGTCTGGCAGGTGGTTATTTGTGAAGAAGGTTGGGGTTGATGGTTCTCTGCGCTTCAAGGCACGTTTTGTGGTCCGTGGTTTTCTGCAGCGTCCTGGGCTGGACTTTCATGACGTATATGCCCCCGTCTCCTCTAAAGCAGGTCTGAGGGTGCTCCTGGCTGCCATCACTCATAGGAAGATGTTTGTTCGGCAGCTGGACATCAAGACTGCATTTCTGAATGCTAAGCTAGAACCTGGTCTGGACCTGTACTGACACCAGCCTGAGGGCTTTAAGGTACTTGGTCCTAACGGTGTTCCCCTTGTGTGCAAGCTGATCAAGTCCCTTTGTGGTTTGAAACAGGCACCCAGGGCTTGGAGTAGGGATGTCAAGCGGGTTTTGGTTGCACATGGGTTTACTATGTGCAAGGCAGAACCTGCTCTGTATTTTAGGAGGGATTCTATTGGTGGGTGGAGCTATGTCCTGACCTATGATGATGATTTTATCTGTGCTTTTAGTGAGCTGGATAGGTATGATTTGCTGATCAAGGCTATGAGAAAGGCTGGCTGGGAGGTCAAAGAGATGGGTGTACCGGTTCAGTTCCTGTCCTTGGACATGGCTGTTACACTTGACTCTGACGGCAGGTGTGTTCAAGTCAACCTCTCCCAGCACTCTTACATTGTTGATCTGGTGGAGCAGTTCGGTCTTACTGCTGCTACCAAGCCCAAGTTTGCTGCTCCCATGGCCAAGTGCACCGTCACTGACCCTCCTGGGGACCCCCTGGTCTCCAACAGCCAGTACCTCTCTCTTGTGGGTGCTTTGCTTTACCTGGCTACTTGCACCAGGCCTGATATTTCTTTTGCTGTGAGCTACCTGTCCAGGTTTTCTGCTCGCCCTACTGCTCCCCTCTGGGGGGCAGCCAAGCGTTTGCTCTTGTATTTGAGGACACATTCCCACCTGGGCCTCACTTACACCCACAGCCCTGAGTTCTCTTTTACTGTCTTTAGTGACTCATCCTTTGCTGATTATGGGTCTGACAGGAGGTCTCAGACTGGCTTTGCTATGCTATCTGGAGGGTGCATCGTGAACTGGATGAGCAAGAGGCAGCCTACTGTTGCCATCAGCTCTAGTGAGGCTGAGTATCAGGCCCTGTCTCAGACTGCCAGGGAAGTGCAATGGTTGAAGAAGTTGAGGGTGGATCTAGGTCTGCCTTGTGCTTTGGTTACCATTCAGGGTGACAACTTAGGGTCTCTGAGTTGGGCCAATGACTGGCAGCTCCTCCCTCGCAGCAAGCACATTGATGTTATTCATCACTACATCAAGGAGCTGGTGGAGGATGGCCAACTAGATGTTGCCTATGTTAACACTAAGGACAACTGTGCTGACCCCTTCACCAAACCCCTTGATCCTGCTGTGTTCTGGAGGTTTGTCCGAATGCTTGGAATGACCGCTTCTCCTTAGGGTCATTTTTTTTTTTACATCGATTTCTTTGGTTATCATTGTTTGGCATTAGGTTCCTATTCCCGGATCGGGTTTTCTATACCGTTGTTACCCATCTTTGATATTCGGTTTTCCTCTCTTTCTAACTTGGCAAATTTTTGGTTTTTGCCTTGTTTCATTCCTTCCTATAACCCTTTGGGTTCCATTTGAAGTTCTCTCGATTTTTCGGAGTTCTTTGATTTTTTTTTTTAATCTGTTACATATAGTTCTATGTCCCCAGTGCCATAGGTGGAGAAGTAGTATTGTATGTCACCTGTGTCATAGGTGGAGTGTCAGCATGAATTGCGGTGCTCTCACGCGTTTTATGACTTGGTGACTACTTATGTACTTCCTTAGAACTATCGGCTCTGCCAGCTTCCCGTAGTCTGTGTCATCCTTTGAGTGACTCAGTGACAGCTTCCTGTTGGCTGCGTCACCGGTTTGCCTGTACCCTGTTAGGTTCCTGGCTGCCGCCCCCTTTCACCACTGGTGCCCCTTCATGGGTCTCCCGTGCTTGTAATGCTATTCTCGTCTCCGTGTATAGATTGGCGCGTCTGTTCCGCTGCAACATCTCTGTCCACTCTTCGGAGTGCTTACTAGCTGATACCTTTCTTTTTCTGAGGATGTTGCAGAGCAGGCTTGTCTTGTGCCAACAATGGCCTATCGATGACAATGTAATATAATGACCCTACCTGCTTGACGACACACTTCAGCCCACCAAGTCCTTTGACCTCTATTCTCTAGCAAACATTCTTGGACTTTTCTTGTATTGCTTCGTGCGTGTGGCAATAGACGGGGGTGGCCTTTAGTTTCCGCATTTAGTTTCCGCCGCATTTACTTTCCGTCGCATTTAGTTTCCGCCGAATTTAGTTTCCGCCAACCTTCAGATAGGGTCATAGGGATGCCCAGCTGGTTGGGGTTCAGTTCATCAGTGCCTTTTCGTTTTAGGCCCTGCTTCCATGGTTGGGCTAGTACCTTAGTACCTTCGTTTAAAAATATTTGGCGTAGCCCTGGACTGTAACAGCATACATATTCTATAGCCTTCAGGAGGTAGGGTCGTAACAATGTGTCACAATGTGTAACTTGTAGGGAACGGCAATATAATATCATTCCATCATATGATGCCGAATTGCCGACAGTCTTACTAAGCTGAAGTTACCATTTATTTTATTGTGAAAGCAGATACTGTAGACTCATACGTTTACAGAGGAGAATATACTAGCAAGCACGAAGCTTGGACTATGAGGGAGATGGCAGCAGTACAATCAGTACTGCGACAGTAGTGAACGCAACTGTCAGAGTGGTGAACTATTGGCACACGGATGGTTGCCACTGTCGGGCAAGCAATGCAGAGTCTGGCAGGAGCTCAGACCGGGGCGCACTTTGCCACTCAAGGTACGGCTTCTAACTGTAAGCGTATAAGTCGTACTATAAGTCTATAACAATAAATTGTTATAGACTTATAGAGATGCTATCATATGATGCAGTTTGTTATTATATTATACTCGCCTGTGCTCAACAGTATATGATATGCCGGTGCCCCTTCCAGTGGTATACAGTGGTCCTGTGGTAGACCAGATCGCTTGAGGATGAAGAGTGGGGGGTTCAACTCCCCCTTCGGTCGTTGTCATCCGCGATGGTAGCTTGTCCAGTTGAGGTAGGAGATCGCCCCCCATCCGCGTATGACGGGCTCCCTTAACAACACGCCCCACCAGGCGTTGTCATTACCTTTTTTATGATCTTCCGGTCCCGAATTACGAGCAGGGCACCTCAAATGGCCAAATTGGCCAGCGCTTTAGCGCACTTTAAAACAACAAATCTGCGCTTTGTAGTGCAAAAAGCGCAAAAATTGCCTGCAGCGCTCACATGGGGTTGCAAAAAACTGCGCTTAAAGCGCAGAGGGGGTCAAAAAGTCAGCGCTCAAAAGCGCTAAAGCGCGCGCTTTGAATTACCCTGATTACGAGGCGTGAGGTTGAGGGGGGCAGCCCCTTTGCTTGCACTGGGGTCTGGGGCCAATCACCAAAGTGCTGCGATCAGGGTACTACATGACGCGCGCTACTGCGTGGCAGCGCGCAAGGTTTTGGAGCCCAACTGTACGATTGACGCAATTTTGTAAAACCCGTCTGGGCGCAGCGAGCAGATATCCGTTTTTAGTTGAATCAAAAGCGCCACCCAAAATGACAAAACGTAGCACCAGCAAGGGCCTGACTGCGATTTGAAAAGTGGAGGACGAAGCACACTTCCTTCTAGCATGCCCCATCTACTCACAGCTCCGCCTCAAATGTTACGAACTTTTTGGTGATAATATGATCATTAGCGAACATCAGGAAGGGGTGACACAATCTCACCCCAGACACGCAACTATATTGATCACTAACAATGATAACATAATTTGAGGGGGAAATCTGACATTAAAAAGGGTAATTTTCAGGAACTTTTGTATAGCCCTCAGAATGACATGGGAGTGGAACTAGGGTGTTCCTCTACTAAATACCAGTCTATATATGCTATTGGGGGAGAGATCCACCACATATTATGCCCAGGGCAGAGGGGGGGGGGCGTCCAGGGTCTCTCTGCAGCTGAAAAGTACCTAGTAAGTTGGACAATCAAATGGGGTCATTTTGCTTAGAAGTTGCCTCCCCTGATAAATATATATAATATGGAATAAGCAGCTTAGTGCTGATAATAATGCTTGCTTGCTGCAATATTGCCTTCCTCTTTCTGAGGATTTGTTGGAAGTCCCCTCCCCGATGTTGTGGATCGGGCTTGTGTTGCCATCACACCCTAAACCCCTACAACAATATGCTTTGGCCACTTTGATCGGGGGCGACTGTGACATCTACGTAATTCTGGAACCGTTCGAGATGAATATCATGTTTTTTTTAATGAACTGACGAAGCCTTACTGGATTTTGAAGAATAAGGGGATGTGGGTGGGGAGCTAGTGGGGAGGACGATTTATTGATTTTTGCAATCTTCCTGGCAATTCGTTTTTTTGCTGCCGAAGACTGCTGGCTGGGGCCATGTTACCAGGTTAAAGTACCATGTATGTTGGTTGGTGTGCTAAAATCAGACATTTCAAGAAGTACCATGTTGGTTGGCGTGCTAAGATCACACATATTAAGGACCATGTTGGTTGGTTGGTGTGCTAAGATCACACATATTAAGAAGTACCATGTTGGTTGGTTGGTGTGCTGAGATCAGACATATCAAGAAGTACCATGTTGGTTGGTTTGTGTGCTGAGATCAGACATATCAAGAAGTACCATGTTGGTTGGTGTGCTAAGATCACACATATTAAGAAGTACCATGTTGGTTGGTGTGCTAAGATCACACATATAAAGAAGGACCATGTTGGTTGGTGTGCTAAGATCAGACATACTAAGAAGTACCATGTTGGTTGGTTGGTGTGCTGAGATCAGACATATCAAGAAGTACCATGTTGGTTGGTGTGCTAAGATCACACATATTAAGAAGTACCATGTTGGTTGGTTGGTGTGCTGAGATCAGACATATCAAGAAGTACCTATTTAAACACATTCAAGTTATACCTGGTCAACCCTGACTGAAACACAACCTATACCCTCCACGACCAACAAGACAAAGCTTTACAAAACGCTTATTTGCTCCCTGGTTTCCGTGGGTAACGCACGGGGGACTTTTGAAACTTGGAATTGGAAGACGGTGAGCAGCCTAGTTGGCTGGAAAAACATGAAATAATCTAATCCAATATGATGGGCATGGCCATATCTAAGTTCTGCTGAAAAACTACCACGTGGCCGAACTAGCCGGAACTTGCACACAATCAGTCAACTAGGGGGTTAAACTATAAACTAGGCACACACCGCACAGGCGAGGAGCTGCCTGCCAAGATATATCTGCACAACGCAGACCTTTGACATGGCAAAATAATACTACGTGTCCCTGGCCAAAAGGACATTAATGTACACTAAGTGACCAAGACAATTGCTCCAGGGGAGACTCAAAACCAACATAAATGATCACGCATAATTGATTCAGCACTTCGTGCCGAATTTCTCTCATCTCTCATCCAGATGTTGTCACCACTCCCACAAACAGAAACACATTTCCTAGCCCAGATTCATTTCGTTCGCCTTGTAGTCTCTATCAATCATTTCGTTCGCCTTGGAGTCTCTATCGATCATTTCGTTCACCTTGGAGACTCAATCAATCACACATGTGTTTTTCTAATTATAGAGTGATGGGAACAGCGTCTACAAACACGCTAGGACTACTCATGCTTTGGATCTAATATGTACATACCAGACATTTAGGCTATTATAGCCATTCAGAAGATGATTTGGATATTCGAAAGACACTGTGGTCATACCTCGAACTTGAGAATTTGGCCCGAGTATTCTGACATTTTGGCCCAAGAATCGAGACTTCTGAGGATTCTCGACAATTTGGCCTGAAAAAGTGGAGATACAAACTACGAGACCCAAATCCAAATCATCTACTGAATGTCTATAACAGCACAAAATCCCAGCCATGACAGCGAGAGGAACATCATCAGCACTGTATTGCTGGTTGATGTATATGGAGGAGTTGCAGAAATACGCAGACTTTTATTGGTAAAGCAGGTGATGGACAAGATTGAAGTAGACCCCGGGCTTTGCCTGCCTATATTTCTGGCATAGATACCAGACAGGGGAGCATTGACACAGACCGGAACCTTGTGTGTCCATACTTGTTGTAAATAGCTGTCAACTGCGTGTTCTGGCTGAGAGCTTGGTGGAGCGCAGCCAAGGCCTTCACACATTTCCTGATTTCCTTAGATGAGTACATGGAGAAGTGCTGTAGGGTCCCATCCCAAGGTTGCCTCTGCAGAATCAGGTTGGACAAGTACACAGAAGCTGCCGCAATTTCTGATGGAAGAAATTGAAGCATGTTGTGGTCCAGGAGGGAGACCTCGGTCAGGTAGTTGGAGAGGTAGTGCAGAAGCTCATCTGGGTTGCACACCTGTATAGGAAAACAAGGCAAATATGGGAATAAGCATGGTAGGAAGCAAAAGGGAAACTGATCACACATTGATACTTGAGCCTGTCCTTGCTAAATGCTCAACACCAAGAATATCGAAACAAGATGATAATGTGATGAAAGACTGGTTGCAGTGGGAGCTGGCACCGAACTCAATAATTTGTCCAAAGTAGTATCAAAGCACCAACCTGCAAAAGCCTTCTGAGAAAGAGTTTTGCCGTGGGAACTGTCAATTCATAGTCAAGGATCTTCAGAACAGCCTCCTCCATCTGGAGCACTTGATCTCTGGTGTAGGTGTTGTCAGTGATGTAGACGAAGTCTGCAGCACTTGGAGGGTAGATCTCCTCATACTTGGAAGCCACCCACATGCAAGCAGCTGCAACCAGCTGGAGCTTGTTGCGATTGATCTTGCACACTGAGAGGAACCGATCAAGGTAATTGATGGTCTGGTATAGTGTGTCGGCACACAGCTTGTACTCCTCTGCGACCTCAACCAACCAGTCGACAAGGATCGCTCGCATCTTTGAGTTGACGTCAGCCTGGAAGGTCTCCAAGTACATAGGGTTGGCTCGCCTAGTCATCTGCAGTGGCAGCAAGTGAGAAATAGCAATCATAAAAATAGCAGGCAGCTGAAATTGAAGCCCAGACTGCATCCCTAAATTCTGAATCAATGATCAAGGTTTTCCAGCTACAATGGCCGAGGGGAGGATATCAAATTGACATAGCCTTAGAAGAACATGTTCGCTATTGCACTGATCCAAGGGGACTGTCATACATCTGTATTATCCAGTACAATTTCAAAATAAGGTTGTACACTTTTTTAAGAAATGGAGATATCAGCACCTTCTTCAATGGATGCCAATATATAGTTACTAATGATTCCGATGCTAAGATGGGGACAAACAAATCAGACCCACCTCGGCCTCCCTCATATGCATGAATATTTTCCAGGAATAATCGCTGCATGATTGGGGATCATCTCGATTCATGAGGTCTGCATCAACCCAGTCCTTCCTTCTTACATCCACTGCGAGACATCATCACCAAGCACATCATTGAGATTTTGTATCAATTCATTCTTTAATTGGATGATAATGGCGATCAGGATAATTTGATGACATTTAGGAGATCTTCAAAGGTCTGAAAACGAATGCAAATAAGCGAAAAGATGCCTCTGACGTGACCGATAACTGTCTGGCTTTCTGGGGCAGGAAGTTACAAGTAATATTCTGAAGTTAGGCTGTATCAAGTGCACGCAGCCTTGAAGATTTAGCTGGTAGAAAAGTTGGAAGATTCATATCTCCGTACCCCTTCTTTGACGAGACGGATCAGAAAATATCAAACCAACCATGAGTTCTGAGCATATCTATATCACCTTTTGGGCCATCAATGAAGGAGGGGTCCAGGAAGTTCCGCAACGTATTCTGCGGCATTCCGGATGGAATGTTTGCAGTGGCCATCAAAGATCCATCCTGGGAGTGAAACACCTGATTGTCAGATATGTATCAGTCAACCAGCCAAATTGACTGACACAAATGAGCGGACGTGCCATGATATCCCAGGACATATACCTTGTATTCATATGTATTATGTTGCCTGAGAGACACAGGAGCATTAGATAAGCAGACGTGCACCAGCAATTAGGACTGGAATATGGTGAGCAAGACAAGTGCTACAGTCTTGGGGATGAAACAGGAGATACGAAGTGAGGCAGCCCCCTTGCCCTAGAGATGATATGAAATTCACAAGGCAGAAAGCCCCAAGCCCAAACAGGAAACTACAGACACCGCCCTCAATGGTTTCCCTCATCTGCCCCCCAGAATATGCGCACATAAGAAACTTGTCCACAGGTTCGCGAGCTCTAGAGAGCCCAAAATCGATACTCACATTGCCAGGCTTACAGGAAGATAGGGCTGCGGGTCCTGGCCGACCGGCTTGGTTAACGTCTATGTCTCCAAAAACGGAGCGGGATTCCTGAATTGTGAATATAATCATGGGTCGAGATTAGGATGATCCGTGCGTTGGAATCCAACTCGCAAATGAGAACTCACGCCAAAATACTTCGGAGCCTTGGGAGCCTTGGAATTCCTTGGAAAGTCTGCGCTAGGCCTAACTTGACCGGAAGCTTCGGTGCGCCCCATGAACTCTGACGAAAACCAGCTCTCAGATATATCCATGTTCGGAGCCATGTTTTCCATCAGAGCCCAAGACTGGTGATCCAGCCAATCACAACTACGAAGGATGGTACCACAAGAGGGAACAGATAAACGAAATAGAGGTAGGCAAGCGTTTGGTCAAGCTTTTAGTCAACCTTCTACGCAAGAGAAGGCCATGGTGGTGATCGCGAAATGAACTCAGCTGACTGGTGTGATTCAAAAAAACAAAGTTGTACTGCATTCGGTTTGTATATCGGTCGGTTTGTATTGGTTGTATATTGGTCGGTTTCCATGCCATGTGATGGGTATCGCACCTGGAAAGGAATTTGGAACTGGGTGACGGTGAACAACCCAATGTTGGCTGAAAAAACATGCAACAATATGATCAAATCCAAGCGCTCAGCCCCTACTTTCTCTCACTGAAACTTTCGGCGGCCCAGCGCGTCTACCTGCAACCCTGAAATGTACCCCGGGTGCGGGTGTACCTCACGGCACTAACCGAAGTCTAGCCCCTAACTGCAGCGCACCAACCAACTAATGAACTAACCCCTAACTGCAGCGCTGGGCGCAGGGCGCAGCATGACTGTCATTCTTTGCTTCTCTCATTCTGCGGCGCACTTCGTGCTATGGTGTCTAATGATGCTCATTGTACAGGTTTTTTAAAGGCCTATCCATTGAGGTTGGTCTCGAGAGTCGAGACCATTGGGAATGTTTGAAACATAGAAAATCGTCATCATCAATGTTACATTGTTGTTAGGTGGGGCTTGGGGGTCAAGGCCCCTTGGCCCCTAATGTGCCCACGTCCAATACTCTTGAATGATCAGGTCTTCAATACGAGCTTCAATCGGGCATTAAATAACCAGGTCTTCAATAATCACTCATGTAAGTGTGGCTGAAGGGCACAAGGTAGTCTTTTACAACATGTGGTCTTAGACGGTGAAATCATCGACCAGAGAAAGAGATCCTACACGCCCCCTCCCCCCCCCCCCCCCCGCCTTTGTCCTGAGAATAATATTTGGTGGATCTCTCCTCCAATAGCATATATGGACTGTTATTTAGTAGAGGAACACCCTAGTTCCGCTCCCATGTCATCCTGAGGGCTACAAACAGTGCCTTACAATCAGGTTTTAATGTACCATTTTGTACTGTCAGGTTTCCCCCTCAAATTACCGTATGTTCTCATGGTAAGTGATCAATATAGTTGCGTGCCTGGGGTGAGATTGTGTCACCCCTTCCTGATGTTCGCTAATGATTATATTATCACCAAACAGTTCGTAACATTTGAGATTGAGCAGTGAGTAGATGTGGCATGCTAGAAGAAAGTGTGCTTTGTCCTCTACTTATTCATATCCCAGATTCGCAGAACTTTGGTGGTTGGCTCATACTATAGATATCTGGCTCACGAACTACCATACCAAGACATTAGAGAATGTGCAAGTGCTGCGATAAATACATACGGTACATGATAGTACGCCTTATTACCAGGGAATGGCAATATGATATCATATGATGCCGGCAGTCTGGATAGGCTAAAGTAGTAAAGTTACCATTTATATGCAATACCATATCATGCAGTTTGTATGATAATGATAACGCCTGGAGGGGCGTGGTGTTAAGGGAGCCCGTCGTACTTGGGTGGGGAGCGGTCTTCTACCTCAACTGGACAAGCTACCATCGCGGTAGACAACGACCTGCAACGCCAAGGGGGCGACAAAAGGGGAAATTGAACCCCCGACTCTTCATCCTCACAGTGATTTGGTTACCACTAGGCAAATGCATATCACTGAAAGGGGCTTGTTTGTAGAATATAATATAATTACATTACATGTTCAAGTCTACTTGACACCGCGAGGGTGTATGAGACTCTGTGCTTTAAACAAAAAGAAAAAGCACCCACAAAGCAAAAAAACCCATTACATCAGGGGTATGTCGAGGACAAACAAACCAAACTCCCAACCACCGTTTTGGTGGCGTAGGCATTAAACCCCCTAGAGCAGGACCCAGATCTCAACCACTTACAGTGGCGGAGGTAAGAAGCTAAGAAATGAGAAGTCACAAGAAGAAAAAAAGGGACAATAAATTACGGTGCCACTAAGCAGTCCAGGGCTTCCTGTCTTGCTCTTCTACAAGTAGAAAGATAGTCGGCTAGGTTGCTCCAGAAAGTCTTAGTGCCATTTCCATTCATAAAGGTTCTGAATGTGGAATCGCAGAATTCCACATTCCATACGGTTAAGTCGGTATCCTCATGGACATGACTATAAATATCTGTAAACAGCTTCTGGTAGCGGAGGCGAGTATCATTATAAAAAGGGCACTCAAACATATGCATTTCATCCTCAGGTTTTTGGAACCCACACATTTGACAGTGTCTCATTGAACGAGGGATGTGTGCTCTATCCACCACCCTCATTCTTTCTGTGTTCAGCCAATGGGAACCCATTCTAAACTGTGCTGTAGAACGAATCTGATCCTGCTTATGTAAGGCAGATGTAAAGGGAATCAAGCCATTCTCATCATTGCTGTTGGCTGTTGGCTGGCAAAGGCGAGTATAATATGATATTATACTCGCCTTTGGTCAACATCATATGATATGCCGGTCCCTAAATATATGTATGCACAGTCCAAGGTTAGGCCCAATAGGGGTGCCCAACCGTGGAAGGAAGGGCGACAAAGAAAAGGCATTGATGAAATAAGGGCAGCAGGGCAGTAGAAAGGGCATTGATGAAAATAAGGGCAGTAGGGCAGTAGAAAAGGCATTGATGAACACAATATGGATTTACAAGTGGGCCGCTTCCTTTGCCCGAATCCAAACTTACGGGGAAACAATTTGAAGTCAGTACTTGTCCAGAATAGATAAACGAAAACAATGGCGTTTAATGACCAAAAATCACTCCACTGCTCTCTTTCTTCAAATAAGGCCTGTTGTTTCTTGCTTTTTCTTTTAGCCCTTCCTGTCACAGTTGGTCAAGTCCCTTTAGCCTATTTGGCCTACCCCTGAACTGAAATTGTTACATCTGAGTAATTAAGTCACTCTCAGTGAGAGTGGACTTTGTCCGCCAGTTACCCCTGGACTACAACATAAGAGCATACAGTAGGCACACAAAAGGACAGTGAGAGACATGCATTCATCATCGTCATGTTTAGAATAATTGTCTACCCCCTGGACTATAACACAAACCATTATCATCATCATCATCATCGTTAGACTAATTGTCTACCCCCTGGAATATAACACAAACCATTAGCATCATCATCGTTAGACTAGTTGTCTACCCCCTGAACTATAACATACATCATCCTCATCATCTGTATACTAATTGGCTGCCCCCCCCCTGGAATGTAATATACATACATCATCATCGCCATAATCTAGTTATGATCTCCCTTGGATTTGTCAAGATGGGGTTCAGATCATCGATGATTTTTCTTTTTAAGCCCTTCCTATCACGGTTGGGCAAGTCCCCTTAGCCTATTTGGCCCACCCCTGGGGTGTAACATACATTTAAGTTGCAAACAAGATCAGGCAGCGCAACAGAATGCACAAAGCAGGCATGCGCCCAAGGTGCTCGTATCAATGAGGCCTGGCTGTGTTGTTTGCAGGCGTAGGGGCAGTCCAAGTCAATACATTTAAGTTGCAAACAAGATCAGGCAGCGCAACAGAATGCACAAAGCAGGTATGTGCCCAAGGTGCTCGTATCAATGAGGCCTGGCTGTGTTGTTTGCAGGCGTAGGGGCAGTCCAAGTCAATACATTTAAGTTGCAAACAAGATCAGGCAGCGCAACAGAATGCACAAAGCAGGTATGTGCCCAAGGTGCTCGTATCAATGAGGCCTGGCTGTGTTGTTTGCAGGCGTAGGGGCAGTCCAAGTCAATACATTTAAGTTGCAAACAAGATCAGGCAGCGCAACAGAATGCACAAAGCAGGCATGCGCCCAAGGTGCTCGTATCAATGAGGCCTGGCTGTGTTGTTTGCAGGCGTAGGGGCAGTCCAAGTCAATACATTAAAGTTGCAAACAAGATCAGGCAGCGCAACAGAATGCACAAAGCAGGTATGCGCCCAAGGACTGTAACATGCATACATACATACAATATGCGGTAACGTTTAGAGTCTAGTTGCGGGCACCAGGATATTTTATCTGACAGCTAGTGGACGTCTGCGGGCGAATTCCACACACTGCTTTCTGTATCCACCAACACTACCACCACTATCTCCACTACTACCACCACCACTACCACCACCACCACTATCTCCACTACTACCACCACCACTATCTCCACTACCACCACCACTATCTCCTCTTACACCACCACCACTATCACCACCACTATTTCCTCTAACACCACCACCACCACCACTATCTCCTCTAACACCACCACCACTATTTCCTCTAACACCACCACCACTATCTCCACAACCACCATCACCACCACTGTCTACACTACCACCGCCATTATGTACTGTCTTCCGGGAAGAGGAAGACTAGACCCCCCCCCCCCCCCCTGCCCCTATAAAAGAGGTCGAGGGGGTCTGGATTGCTTTACTTACGCGCCTTGGCCTATTTTGGTTCCGGAGCCATCCAAGGCAGCCTCGGCCTGCACTGCCACTGCACTGCCTATTTTGGTTCCGGAGCCATTCGAGGCAGCCTTGACCTGCACTGCCACTGCACTGCCTCAGCCTTCACTGCCACTGTAATGCCTCAGCCTGCACTACCCCACCCTGCACTGCCTCAGCCTGCACTGCCTCAGCCTGCACTGCCACTGTACTGCCTCAGCCTTCACTGCCACTGCCTGCAATGCCACTAACACAACACTGCATGTATGTTACAGTCCAGGGGTAGGCCAAATAGGCTAAAGGGCCACTGCCACACCACTGCAGCTGCAAGAGGTGTGTATGACGAATCAGATAAGAGATGCATCATCACCATCGATGGTGGTTGGCCGAAGTGCAAGCAAACAAGCTGGCCCCTTATCCTCACGCCTCGTAAAAAGGCGTACTGTTTCTTTACGTATTGTCAGCATTTAGAGCGTAAAGGAGTGAACCGATTGTGGATTGCACCAGCTACCATCTTGGTAACTGCATCCTGGTAACTGCATCCGACTGGTAACTGCATCCTGGTAACTGCATCCGACTCAGAAGTGTAGACTCCATCTAAACCGTTCCACGTCTCATTGATCTCGCCTACTGACTCTCTTGTTAACAAAGTAATGATAACGCCTGGTGGGGCGTGGTGTTAAGGGAGCCCGTCGTACGCGGGTGGGGAGCGGTCTCCTACCTCACCTGGACAAGCTACCATTGCAGTTGACGACGACCTGCGACGCCAAGAGCGACCGAAGGGGGAGTCGAACCCCCGACTCTTCATTCTTTTAGTGATTCAGTCTACCACTAGACCAATGTATATCACCGAAAGAGGCTCTCTCTTGTTAACACTTACTCATCACCATTGCTTGTCTTGACCCTCTTGAAGAGGCAGTTGAGCTCCTCGAACGACGGGTATATGCGCCGGGTTCGAATCCCCACTGCGGAATATCAGCACGCCGGTACAGCGTTGAATGAGTGACTCTGACACCGTGGATTTGGCAGCTCGGAACCGGCAGCAGCGAATGAGAGGTTAGATAACTAGGCATCCTTAGCATCCCCGTTTCAACGAATGGCTCAATGGTAGAGCTCCTTGAACAAAGAGGGTGCCCAGTTCGAATCCCCACGGGTGTGCTTTAGTATCCGCGGTCGCTGTCAGCCGCCATGGTAGCTTTGTCCAGGTTAGGGAGCAGCCCGTTTCCTACTGCAGTATGACCAGGCTCCCTTAAAACCACGCCCCACCAGGCATTATCATTACTTTGTATGCCCCAAACTTAGACCTTCGAGCAAGTGGAGCTTGCTCTGTTCCACCAACAAATCTAGAGATGCACAAGGCATGGCATCCATAGAGCTTCTGAGTGCCGCCAGGCGTTATCATTACTTTTTATGCCCCAAACGTAGACCTTCGAGCTAGTGGAGCTTGCTCTTTTCCAACCACAAATCTAGAGACACACACGGCATGGCATCCATAGAGCTTCTGAGTGCCGCCAGACGTTATCATTACTTCTTGAAGAGGCAGACAAATTCTTGAATTCGAAGGTCCGCCTTATTGGTCTGGAGCGACCCCACGGCCACAGCACTACCAGAGGGGTCCAGGGCACGGCCCCACATTTATTTACTCATGCATCACCATTGCCTGTCTTGACCCTCTTGAAGAGGCAGGGGTCCAGGACGCTAGCATCTCTCCTTGAAGAGGCAGTCCAGCTCCTGGATACGTAGGTCCGCCTTGTCGGTCTGGAGCGACCCCACGGCCCCAGCACTACCAGAGGGATCCAGGGCGCAACCAGGGGGCGCAACCCCACATTTCTTTACATATGCATCACCATCGCCTGTCTTGACTCTCTTGAAGAGACAGGGGTCCAGGGCATTAGCATCTCTCCTTGACTTCACCACCTGGAATGTGAGGCATTCCTGTCTAGACCCTCTTGAAGAGGCAGGGGTCCAGGACGCTAGCATCTCTCCTTGAAGAGGCAGTCCAGCTCCTGGATACGTAGGTCCGCCTTGTCGGTCTGGAGCGACCCCACGGCCCCAGCACTACCAGAGGGATCCAGGGCGCAACCAGGGGACGCAACCCCACATTTATTTACATATGCATCACCATCGCCTGTCTTGACTCTCTTGAAGAGACAGGGGTCCAGGGCATTAGCATCTCTCCTTGACTTCACCACCTGGAATGTGAGGCATTCCTGTCTAGACCCTCCTGAAGAGGCAGGGGTCCAGGATGCTAGCATCTCTCCTTGAAGAGGCAGTCCAGCTCCTGGATACGTAGGTCCGCCTTGTCGGTCTGGAGCGACCCCACGGCCCCAGCACTACCAGAGGGATCCAGGGCGCAACCAGGGGACGCAACCCCACATTTATTTACATATGCATCACCATCGCCTGTCTTGACTCTCTTGAAGAGACAGGGGTCCAGGGCATTAGCATCTCTCCTTGACTTCACCACCTGGAATGTGAGGCATTCCTGTCTAGACCCTCTTGAAGAGGCAGGGGTCCAGGATGCTAGCATCTCTCCTTGAAGAGGCAGTCCAGCTCCTGGATACGTAGGTCCGCCTTGTCGGTCTGGAGCGACCCCACGGCCCCAGCACTTCTGCTACCAGAGGGGTCCAGGGCGCTAGCATCTCTCCTTGACTTCACCACCTGGGGCGAGAGGCACGCCAGTCAGATTCAACTTTCAATTTGTGAGGTGGAAAACGCAGTCTAACCATGCATTTAATATCATTCCTGTTACTAATGAGATGATGATTTAATTACTAAATTTTGCAACATTTAATTGTACAAGTAAATGATCACTGTAGCTCAAACTCAGTGGCAGAACTGCATAATGATGAGGAGCACCTCTTTTTGTAGAGGAGCCACAGCTTCCAGGTTTACCATATTATACATGGTTTTGTGTAGAATTAGATGATAGATGTCAGTGGCAGAACTGCACAATGATGAGGAGCACCTCTATTTGTAGAGGAGCCACAGCTTCCAGGTGCACTAAATTGTTTATGCTTTTCATTGTAGAAGTATATGATCGCTGTAGCTCAAACTCAGTGGCAGAGCATAATGATGAGGAGCCACAGCTTCCTGGTGCACTATATTGTTCATGTTTTTTTATTTTATTACTATATAATTGCTGTAGCTCAAACTCAATGGCAGAACTGCACAATGCTGAGGAGCCACAGCTTCCAGGTGCACTATATTGTTTGTGGTTTTTATTGTAGAATTAAATGATCACTGTAGCTCAAATGCATAAATAGTAGGCCTTATTACAAGGGGTGAGGTTGACGCCTTGACGGGGGCTGGGGCCAACCACAATACCCCAAATTTCTTACCTGGATCATCCTTTCCTCTATAGAGTTCTTAAAGCACAGCTTCTTCACAGTCATCCTTCGATTCAAGCTATGCTGGTACACTGTGATTCAAAGTGTGCTCTTCAAACTGTTCAAACTGGCAGCCCACTTGCTTGCTGCTTGCTGGGGCCAACCACAATACCCAAAATTTCTTACCTGGATCATCCTCTCCTCTATAGAGTTCTTAAAGCACAGCTTCTTTACGGTCACAGCGCGCAGCTGTCCTATGCGCCATGGTGTGAGGTGTGTGATTGCTTACCTGGATCATCCTCTCCTCTATAGAGTCCTTAAACCACAGCTTCTTCACAGTCACAGCGCGCAGCTGTCCCAAGCACCTTGGTATGATGTACTGAGGTGTGTGGTTGCTTACCTGGATCATCCGCTCCTCTATAGAGTTCTTAAAGCACAGCTTCTTCACGGTCACAGCGCGCAGCTGTCCCATGCGCCAAGCCCTGCCGATAGCCTGCTCCTCCAGGGCTGGGTTCATGCTTGGCTCCATGATGAACACATAGTTGGCGGCGGTCAGGTTGATGCCAACTGCAAATACAAGATAATCACGGGGTGATCATATATTTGATGCTATCTTTTGATTTGTATATATATTATGCTATTTGTGAATATATTATGCTATTTATGAATATATTATGCTATTTCTTTGTATATATTATGCTATTTATGAATATATTATGCTATTTCTTTGTATATAATATGCTATTTATGAATATATTATGCTATTTCTTTGTATATATTATGCTATTTATGAATATATTATGCTATTTCTTTGTATATATTATGCTATTTATGAATATATTATGCTATTTCTCTGTATATATTATGCTATTTATGAATATATTATGCTATTTCTTTGTATATATTATACTATTTATGAATATATTATGCTATTTCTTTGTATATATTATGCTATTTATGAATATATTATGCTATTTCTTTGTATATATTATGCTATTTATGAATATATTATGCTATTTCTTTGTATATATTATGCAATTTATGAATATATTATGCTATTTCTTTGTATATATTATGCTATTTATGAATATATTATGCTATTTCTTTGTATATATTATGCTATTTATGAATATATTATGCTATTTCTTTGTATATATTATGCTATTTATGAATATATTATGCTATTTCTTTGTATATATTATGCTATTTATGAATATATTATGCTATTTCTTTGTATATATTATGCAATTTATGAATATATTATGCTATTTCTTTGTATATATTATGCAATTTATGAATATATTATGCTATTTATGAATATATTATGCTATTTCTTTGTATATATTATGCTATTTATGAATATATTATGCTATTTCTTTGTATATATTATGCTATTTCTTTGTATATATTATGCTATTTATGAATATATTATGCTATTTCTTTGTATATATAATGCTATTTATGAATATATTATGCTATTTCTTTGTATATATAATGCTATTTCTTTGTATATATTATGCTATTTATGAATATATTATGCTATTTCTTTGTATATATTATGCTATTTCTTTGTATATATTATGCTATTTATGAATATATTATGCTATTTCTTTGTATATATTATGCTATTTATGAATATATTATGCTATTTCTTTGTATATATTATGCTATTTATGAATATATTATGCTATTTCTTTGTATATATTATGCTATTTCTTTGTATATATTATGCTATTTATGAATAAATTATGCTATTTCTTTGTATATATTATGCTATTTATGAATATATTATGCTATTTCTTTGTATATATTATGCTATTTATGAATATATTATGCTATTTCTTTGTATATATTATGCAATTTATGAATATATTATGCTATTTCTTTGTATATATTATGCTATTTATGAATATATTATGCTATTTCTTTGTATATATTATGCTATTTATGAATATATTATGCTATTTCTTTGTATATATTATGCTATTTATGAATATATTATGCTATTTCTTTGTATATATTATGCTATTTATGAATATATTATGCTATTTCTTTGTATATATTATGCTATTTATGAATATATTATGCTATTTCTTTGTATATATTATTGCTATTTATGAATATATTATGCTATTTCTTTGTATATATTATGCTATTTATGAATATATTATGCTATTTCTTTGTATATATTATGCAATTTATGAATATATTATGCTATTTCTTTGTATATATTATGCTCAGTTATGCTGTATGTTTATATGCTTATTTATGGAGGGCTGGGTTCATGCTTGGCTCCATGATGAACACGTAGTTGGCGGCGGTCAGGTTGATACCAACTGCATAGACAAGACAATGGCGGATTGATTATATTATGCTATATATATTATATCCCGTTCCGTATTGATATATATATATATATATATATATATATATATATATATATATATATATATATATTATATATATATATATATATATACTAGTACGGTAGCCCGTGTGGCCGGTGGCCACACAGACACACATCACCCCTACCCAATCATATTAGGGTGCCCGTGGGGCTGGGTTACAGAATGGGCTACACATGTGTCCTCACCTCCACCCCTCTCATAAACACAGTCATCATTTTTCCCAACTTCAAATGCTGACGCATCTGCCCCCCCCCCCCCCCCCCCCCAGCACCAACTACCCACACACTAATCCCTCCCCATGCATCCCCCCCCCCACACACATCCCCACTCAGCCCAAACCTCCCAAACCTCGATCCAGGACCAATCTCAAATTTGCCTCACCCCTTTACCCGCCAACACACACGCACTTCCCTGCTTCTCTGTTCCCATTAATCTGATCTTCTCTCGGCCACTTTAGCAGATGGGTTTAACAGAAGCGATTATGATGTTTCCAGCTGAGTTCGAAATCGCGCAGACGTTTGGACGTTTCGTCAGACGACGCGGAAATGCGAAGACTTTTGGAAATTGCAAACGAACGTCTGCGCAGTTTCAGACTCAGCTTGAAAGATCGGAATTGCGCGAGAGCAAAGGGGCTTACCTGTAGCTTCCTCTTCGCGCATAGATACCTGGTTGGGCGTGCAAGCTGTTTCCCGAAAGGGCCTTCGCTCGGTCAACTCTGTCACACACTCGCTACAGCTCAGCGCGAAAATAACCTTATCGTTGCAGGGTGTGAGTGGTGTGGGGTGGGGTGGGGGGGGAAGATCTTGAAGAGGTATTGCACCCGGTGCAAGGAGCACGCAGCAAGAGGGAAGTCGGACGTCGGAAGAACGTCACAGGGTTGCAGGGACTTCGATCGTGCAGAGATACCATGAGCCGTGCGAGTGTCTAAGCTCGCAGCAAGATGAATGTATCAATAGAGCCTGCAGAAAGGCTGGAGAATGGAAGTCAACTACCTCAATCACGAATCAGGCGATGTGATAGCGACTCAGGCTATGTGATAGCATAATGCGATGACGAATGTAATGCTGAGATGAAGAAAGAAGTGCGCATGCGTGATCCAAGTGAAAGTCAAGGGCCAGCCGAATCATGAGCCGAAGTGAAAGTTCTAGAGCATGAGCCGCAGGTCGCTCCGTGAAGCAATACAATGAAAACTATTATTCCGAGCGCCGTGCAAAGCGATCTGAGGGTCAGCAAATGACCTCAGAGGAGAGGATCTCCTCACTCATTTCATTGCAGTTCATTGCAGTCACAGTATGGGAGGCAGTTGTGGACATGAAATGAGCGCGCGCGCATAGCTTAGCGCATCTGCTGTTTCGGCAATTGAAATCGCTGGGCGAAGACTTGGGTGTACGGAAAGTCGGTTGCAAGTCGGTTACACTTCGCACGCCCATGGCACGTGGGTACGCGATGATGACACCACCACGACCGCGACCACGACCATGATTTCTTTATATATATATATGTATATGTTACATCCCGTTGCATATATTATATGATATCCCGTCCGGCGAATGGTTCAATGGTTGAGCTCGTTGCTCCTCCAGGGCAGGATTAATGCTGGGCCCCATGATGAACACGTAGTTGGCGGCGGTCAGGCTGATGCCAACTGCATAGACAAGATAATGACGGGGTGATCATATTATGCTATCTTTTTATTTGTATATATATTATGCACTTCTGCTATTTCTATTTATGTATCATGTTATATGTTATGCTATTAGCACTCAGGTTTCCGTTTTCAGATGCGTCAAAAGCGCAACCCAAAATGAAAACTGTAGTACCCTGGTACCAGCACAGTTAGAAGCACATGATTACTGCAGCACAAACTCAGGGCCCCCGTGGGTCAAACGATTGTTTGGGGTTCAGTTCATCAGTGTTTTTTCGTCTTACCCCCTCCTGTCACGGTTGGGCAAGTCCTGTTAGCCTATTTAGCCTACCTCTGGACAATAACAACACACAGTGTATGAGCATAGTCTGCATTAAATGATTAAATGAGACCACCTGCTCAAGTTCTCATGGAAAGAAGGAAGACTGTTGTTGGGGGGTCCTCCTGAAAGGCATCATTTGCTTGTACACGCTTCTTCTGAACAATGTAGATCATCAGGGCGCCTGAAACTATGAACTATGAGTCGCCCCAATAACGAAAAGTTTGAAAATACCCAATCTAATAAACCCACCTGCTCAAGTTCTCATTGAAAGAAGGAAGATTGTTGTCGGCGGGTCCCCCTGAAAGGTCTCAATCGCATGTACACGCTTCTTATGAACAGTTTAGATCATCAGGGTGCATGAAACTATGAACTATAAGTCGCCTTAATAACGAAATGTTTGAAAAGACTGAATCTAATGAGCCCACCTGCTCCACTTCTCATGGAAAGAAGGAAAACTGTTGTTGGTGGGTCCCCTTGAAAGGCCTCAATCGCTTGAGCACGTTTCTTCTGGGCCATGGCCCCGTCAATGTACCGATGTCCAAAGCCGTTTTGGCGCAAAGCGACCTTGAGACTTTCAATGGTAAAGCTGGGGAGGTGATGGGAGGTGGTGGAAGGTGGTGGAAGGAGGTGGGAGGCGGTGGGAGGTGGTGGGAGGTGATGGAAGGTGGTGGATGGTGGTGGGAGGTGTTGGAAGGTGGTGGGATGTGGTGGAAGGTGGTGGGAGGCGGTGGGAGGTGGTGGGAGGTGGTGGAAGGTGGTGGGAGGCAGAGGGAGGTGGTGGAAGGTGTTGGAAGGTGGTGGGAGGTGTTGGAAGGCAAGGGTTACAATGATGGAGAGACGTGAGGTGTGTTACTGCCTCTCACATGCAATGACTTGATGATGATGGTGATGATGATGGTGATGATTGATAATGATGGTGATGAATTGATGATGGTGATGATGATGATTGATGATGACGGCGATGATGGTGATGATGGTGATGATGGTGATGATGATGATTGATGATGACGGCGATGATGATGATGATGATGATGACAGCGATGATGGTGATGATGGTGATGATTGATGATGATGCTTACATTATCCTGGTGCCCTAATGGATTCCAAATTTGTCTCCAAGAAGCTTGACATTATCAAGGGGGTCTAACTATGATGTGACGCATGACGCACAGTTATGTAAAACATGATGTAACACATGATGAGCAGTTATGGAACACATGACGTACAATGATGTGACACATGATGTTCAATGGCGTGACACACAATGTACAATGATGTAACATGGTGTGACACATGATGTTCAATGATGTACAATGAAGTAAAATGGTGTGACACATGATGTTCAATGGCGTGACACATGATGTACAATGATGTAAAATGGTGTGACACATTATGTTCAATGATGTGACACATGATGTACGACGTTGTAAGAAATGATGTATAGTGGTGTGACGCATGATGTACACCGATATAACAAATGATGCACAATGATGTGACACATGATGTACAATTACGGAACACATGATGTAAAATGCTGATAAACATGAAGTACAATGATGTAACACATGATGTATAGTGGTGTGACGCATGATGTACAATGTAGTAACTCATGCATGATGTACAATGATGTAACACATCATTGTACAATGACGTTCAACATGATATAAAATGACGTAAAATTATGCAACACATGATGTACATCATGTGTTACACCATTGTACAAGTAAGCACAATTGCAGATTGCTTACTTGAACTGACTGAAGATGAGTGCCTTAGCGCTGGGGTCTGCAGCCCTCATGGCAAGGAGTTCCTCTAAGAGAACCTTTAGCTTGCTGCCAAAGCCGTGTGCATTGAGGCCAGGGGCATATCCGGGGGGTGAAGCGGCAGCAAGGCCCCTTGAAGGGGCATGTGCGGGAGGTGCAGCAGCAGCAGCAGCAGCAGGGTCCCTTGGAGGGGTATCTGTTGCTGTTGACGGGGTGGCGTTGAGGCCAGGGTCACTGACGGGCTGAGCAGCGGCAGCGGGGGCGACTGTTGCTGTTGACGGAGCAGAGGCGGTAGGGGCGGCTGTTGCTGCTGATGGAGCAGCCGCGGTGGGGGTGGTTGTTGCTGCTGATGGAGCAGCAGCGGCAGCTCCTGCCACCGGAGGGGAGGCAGCAGTGCTGGGTGTTAGGCTCCGCTGCCCAGAATCAGGAGTTGATGTTGCTTGAAGAAGCAGATGTAGCAGCTCAGCAGGAGTAGCAGTAGCAGGGGAAGCTGTTGCGTGTAGCAGAAGCTGTTGCAGTGCAGCGGCAGCAGCAGCAGGAGTAGCAGCAGCAGGGGAAGCTGTTGCGTGTAGCAGAAGCTGTTGCAGTCCAGCGGCGGCAGGAGTAGCAGTAGCAACAGCAGGAGTAGATGTTGCGTTTAGCAGAAGATGTTGCATTGCAGCGGCAGCAGCAGTAGCAGCAGCAGGGGATGTTTCTCCTTGTAGGGACAGATGTAGCAGCTCAGCAGGAGTAGCAGCAGCAGGGGAGGCTTTTGCGTGCAGCAGAAGCTGTTGCAGTGCAGCGGCAGCAGGGATAGCTGTTGCTGTTGGTGACTGAGCAGCAATGGCAGTGGCAGCAGGGGTGGCTGTGGCTGCAGCAGGGGTAGCTGTTGCTGTTGGTGTCTGAGCAGTAGTGGCAGCTCCTGCTGTTGAAGGGGTAGCCAGCGTGCTGCGTGCAGCTCTGCTGCCCGCAGGGCATTGGTCTTCACCATCCTCCCGCTTCCTCTTGTTGTCCTGTGTTGTATAGGGTTTAGGGTTTGGGTTCTTTCCTTCCTCCACTCGTCCTGTGTTGTTTAGGGTTTAGGGCTTAGGTTCTTCCCTTCCTCCTCTTGTCCTGTGTTGTTTAGGGTTTAGGGTTTAGGTTGTTTCCTTCCTCTTTTTGTCCTGTGTTGTTTGGAGTTCCTCTTTTTGTCCTGTGTTGTTTGATGTGTTGATTGCTTGGTGCTGTTTGTTATGTGCTGTTTGTAATGGGTTGTTTATGATGTGTTGTACGTCCTAAGTTGATTTGTTCGTGCTGCTTGTTATGGGTTGTTTGTTATGTGCTGCTTGTTATGTGTAGTTCGTCCTATGTTGTTTGATATGCGCTGTTTATTAGGTGTTGTTTGTTATGTGCTGTTCGTCCTATGTTGATTTCTAGGTGCTGTTTGTGATGTGTTGTTTGCGATGTGTTGTTTGTCCTATGTTGAGATTTAGGTGCTGTTTTTCCATTTCCAATTCTTGTGGGATGTTGTTTGCACCTTTATAACACCTTGATGTCTGTAGTTGGGTGTTGTATACACACTTGGGTGTTGTAATCCCCCCCCCCCCCCCCCCCCCCCCCCCCCCCCCCCCCCCCCTCAGCCTTAATGTTCTCAAGTTTATCAATAATATAATTTAATATTATATTATATTATTATATTTATTTATAATATAGTTCATAAATAGGGTGCCCTGGTGGGTCCCCTGGAGATCAGCCCTGGGGATCGTGCGTCGTTCTGGGAGAGTTAGATGATTAGGTTGTAGTAACGGGGGCGGTGAGCTATTGTATGCCTTCAGGTCTGGCTATGAAGGGTCGAAATAGACGGGTAGCGATGATGGGTGCTGATTTGGGATGTCATTTATAAAGTTGAACGTTGTGCGTGAGGGAATGAAAGTAATGAAAAGCGATGGGTACAAGGTGTAGAGGCCGTGAGTCGACCGGGTCTCGGCGGGTACGGGGTATCTGAAGAGAAGTAGGGAAGTTCGGGAAGGTCGGTAAAGTTGTTTTACATTTATGCATTACAGGCGACATTTCAACAGGTGGTTTCGGCAGTGGTCTTGACGATTCCCGGTGGTTTTGACATTTTGAACTACCGTGTTGTGGTTTCGACCGGTGGTTTCTGCAGTGGTCTCGACGAATCCCGGCGCTTTTGACATTTTGAACAACTGTATTGCGGTGTCGATGCATCGGTCTGGCTGCCTTCGGCCCAACCAACAAGACACCCACACCCTATACCTACCTACCTACATGCATACCTACCTACATAAAGGGCAGCATCCATGCATACCTACCTATCTAAAGGACAAAGTACATTGAGCACAATGGGGCAAAGTACATGCCCCTCCCCAGCCTTCACGCACACATCACACTCAAACACAAACCACGCCCAAACACACCACACCCACGGCCAAACACACCTGCCCCTCAGCCTTCACGCACACAAGCTGATCTGCTAGCATGGGAGCATTGCAAGTGGCGCAAGATGGCACAGCTGCAAGCCAGCTTGTGATGCATTCCCTGCAGAACCAGTGCTGGCATGGGGTGATGACCTGCACGGGAGACACACACACACAATGAGTGCTGGATGTGGTATGGCGCATGGGCTGTGTGTGGATGAGTATCTGCAAGCTAGCATGTAATGCGCTCTATGCAGAACCAGTGCTGGCATGGGGTGGTGACCTGCACGGGATACACACACACACAATGAGTGCTGGATGTGGTATGGCGCATGGGCTGTGTGTGGGTGAGTATCTGCAAGCCAGCTTTTAATGCGCTCTATGCAGAACCAGTGCTGGCATGGGGTGATGACCTGCACAGGAATTGGAATGAGGGGAGGAGGAGAACAGGTAAAGCAAGGTTGTAGAAGGTAGTAGAAGGAGGTGGGTCATGGGTTTCATGTGGCACGGGTATGTGTGAGAGATGGGCGTGTGCTTGGTAAGTGTGTGAGTGAGTATATGCAAGCTAGCACGTGATGCGCTCTATGCAGAACCAGTGCTGGCATGGGGTGATGACCTGCACAGGAAATGGAATGAGGGGAGGAGGAGAACAAGTAAAGCAAGGTTGTAGAAGGTAGTAGAAGGAAGTAGAGGAGGTGGGTCATGGGTTTCATGTGGCACGGGTATGTGTGAGAGATGGGCGTGTGCTTGGTAAGTGTGTGAGTGAGTACATGCAAGCTAGCACGTGATGCATTCCTTGCAGAACCAGTGTTGGCATGGGGTGATGACCTGCACGGGATACACACGATGGTATGGCTTATGGGATTTGTGTGGCTTGGGCACGTAATGCATTCCTTGCAGAAGCAGTGCTGGCATGGGGTGATGAGCTGCACAGGACACACACACAATGAGGGTTGGTTGTGGAAAGGAGGAGAACTAGTTGGGTGGTAGAAGGTAGTAGAAGTGGTGGGTCATGTTTACACACAGGGCCACATATATAAGGTGGGGCTGACACGGCCAGATATATAAGTGCCACACGGCATCCCTTCACTTACCACATCCTCAAGGCTGTCATTTCATATGGTGAACATGCCATGGTGCACTACACTACTTCCAGCAATATACGCCTACTTGGCTACATCTGGACTGCACAGATACACACACACACATGGTGGGGCTGACACGGCCAGATGAGGTGTATAAGTGCCTCACGGCATCCCTTTACTTACCACATTCCCAAAGCTGTCCTTTCATATGGTGAACATGCCATGGTGCACGATACTACTCCCAGCACCATAGGCTATTCGGCTATCCCTGGACTGCACAAATACAAACACACACACGGTGGGGCTGAAACGGCCAGAGGAGGTGTATAGTTGCCTCACTGCATTCCTTCACTTACCACATCCTCAAAGATGTCGCTGCATATGGCGCACAGCATCGCGGTGCACCACAGCAGGCGGAGCACCTTTAGACTATTTGACTACACCTGGACTGCACACACACACACACATGCACACAAAAACACGGTGGGGCTGACACGGCCAGAGGAGGTGTTTAGTTGCCTCATGGCATCCCTTCACTGACCACATCCTCGAAGATGTCGCTGCACATGGCGCACAGGTCGCGGTGCACCACAGCAGGCGGAGTACCTTTAGACTATTTGACTACACCTGGACTGCACACACACACACACACACACATGCACACAAAAATATGGTGGGGCTGACACGGCCAGAGGAGGTGTATAATTGCCTCATGGCATACCTTCACGTACCACATCCTCAAAGACGTTGCTGCATATGGCGCACAGGTCGCGGTGCACAACAGCAGGCGGAGCATCTTTAGACTATTTGGCTACCCCTGGACTGCACACAAACACACACACACACGGTGGGGCTGACATGGCCAGAGAAGGTGAATGAGTGCCTCATATCATCCCTTCACTTACCACATCCTCAAAGACGTCGCTGCATATGGCGCGCAGGTCGCGGTGCGCAACAGCAGGCGGAGCACCTTTAAACTATTTGGCCACCCCTGGACTGCACACAAACACACACACACACGGTGGGGCTGACACAGCCAGAGGAGGTGTATAAGTGCCTCATAGCATCCCTTCACTTACCACATCCTCAAAGATGTAGCTGCATATGGCGCACAGGTTGCGGTGCACCACAGCAGCCGGAGCACCTTTAGACTATTTGACTACCCCTGGACTGCACACACACACACACACGGTGGGGCTGACACAGCCAGATGAGGTGTATGAGCGCCTCATAGCAACCCTTCACTACCACATCCTCAAATATGTCGCTGCATATGGCGCACAGGTTGCGTTGCACGACAGCAGGCTGAGCTCCTATAGACTATTTGGCTACCCCTGGACTGCACACAAACACACACCCACGGTGGGGCTGACACGGCCAGAGGAGGTGTATAAGTGCCTCATGGCATCCCTTCACTTACCACATCCTCAAAGATGTCGCCGCATATGGCGCACAGGTCGCGGTGCACCACAGCAGGCTGAGCTCCTGTGAGTGGGGCTGGTAGGGCCAGGCAAGAGGAGGCTGCTAGGGCCATGGCAGCTGCAACCTCGTCTAGATGACCAGAGCCAAGCCACCTGTGCTCGTCCGGAACGCTGCAGAAGTGTCTCGCCGGCCTTGTGTGGTCGGGTGCAAGGTGGGTGGTTGTGGGTGGGTGGGTGGGTGCAATGTGGGTGGGTGTGGGTGGGTGGAGTGCAAGGTGGGTGGGTGGTTGTGGGTGGGTGGTGGGTGGGTGCAAGGTGGGTGGGTGAGTGGGTGGTTGTGGGGTGGGTGCAAGGAGGGTGGGTGGGTGTGATGTGAGTGGGTGGGTGGGCGTGACGTGTGCAGGACTAGGTATAGGGCTGGCTTTTATCACCGTCTTTAATAGTCGCTACAGACCAGGGGTCGGCCAAATAGTCTGAAGGGACTTGCCAACCGTGACAGAAGGCTAAAATGAAAAATCACTGATGCATGTATGTATGTTGTTACAGTCCAGGGATAGGCCAAATAGGCTGAAGAGACTTGCCAAGCATGAGAGGAGGGGCTAAAATGAAAAAATCACTGATGCATGTATGTATGTTTGTTACAGTCCAGGGATAGGCAAATAGGCTGAAGAGACTTGCCAAGCATGAGAGGAGGGGCTAAAATGAAAAATCACTGATGCATGTATGTATGTTGTTACAGTCCAGGGATAGGCCAAATAGGCTGAAGAGACTTGCCAAGCATGAGAGGAGGGGCTAAAATGAAAAATCACTGATGCATGTATGTATGTTGTTACAGTCCAGGGATAGGCCAAATAGGCTGAAGAGACTTGCCAAGCATGAGAGGAGGGGCTAAAATGAAAAATCACTGATGCATGTATGTATGTTGTTACAGTCCAGGTATAGGCCAAATAGGCTAAAGAGACTTGCCAAGCATGAGTGGAGGGGCTAAAATGGAAAAGCACTGCTGAACTGAACCCCAAACAATCGTTATACCGATGGGGGCCCCGAGTTCGTGCTACAGTGATAATTAAATTCAACATGGGATGATAATTTAATTGTGCTAGATGATACATCACAATCACTAATCAGCCTAGCTATGAAGAAGCAGCGCTTCGTGCCGCACTCTAAAAATCTCCCCCCCCCCCCCCCCCCCTCCCCAGCCTAAGTATAAATGGGTGGCACCCCCAGCCGGCCCCCCAAGCCTAACTGTAAATGGGTGCCCCCCCCAGCCGCCCCCCCCCCCCAGCCTAACTATATAGGGGTGGCGCTTCATGCCGCACTCTACAAATCTCTCCCCCCCCCCCCCCCCCCTCCGCAGCCTAACTTTAAATGGGTGCCCCCCCCAGCCGGCCCCCCCCAAGCCTAACTGTAAATGGGTGGCCCTCCCAGCCGGCCCCCCCAAGCCTAACTGTAAATGGGTGCCCCCCCCAGCCGGCCCCCCCAAGCCTAACTGTAAATGGGTGGCCCCCCCAGCCGGCCCCCCCAAGCCTAACTGTTAAGAGGTGGCCCCCCCAGCCGGCCCCCCAAGCCTAACTGTAAATGGGTGGCCCCCCCAGCCGGCCCCCCCAAGCCTAACTGTAAATGGGTGCCCCCCCAGCCGCCCCCCCCAGCCTAACTATATAGGGGTGGCGCTTCGTGCCGCACTCTAACAAATCTCCCCCCCCCCCCCCCCCCCCCCCCCCCCCCCTCCCCAGCCTAACTATAAATGGGTGGCCCCCCCAAGCCTAACTGCAAAGAGGTGCCCCCCCCAGCCGCCCCCCCCCCAGCCTAACTATATAGGGGTGGCGCTTTGTGCCGCACTCTACAAAATATGGTGGGCTACTCAACTTTTCTGAAAGCAGGCTTGGGTAGCACACCCAGCTTCACAACCTTGCTTATAGAAATCTGAAATAAAAAGACCGACAATCTGGATGTTGGACATCACCCAGTAGCTTGAGCATGATCGGATGGATTCCCCATTCAGCGAATCAATTGGTCTGAAGGTACACCAAATCGCTCTGAGGGTCGGGGGTTGGATTCCCCCCACGGTCACCCTTAGCGTTGCAGGTTGTTGTCAATCGCAATAGTAGCTTGTCCAGTCGAGGTGGTAGATCGTTCTCTGCCCGCGTACGACGGGTTCCCTTAACACCACGCCCCACCAGGCGTTATCATTACCTTTTTGAGCCTGATCGGAGGGATCAGAACCACTTAACCCTACACTTATATTCCTCCCCTTATAATAACCTTAGCGTACTGATGGTTGGCCATGATCCCCCCCCTCCTGCCCCCCTCCCCTTGCCTCAAGAGGAAAGACATCACTTTCAGTAACACTCCTAACAATCGGAGCATTCAACACAGGTCATGCACTCACCCAAGGAAAGGCATAATCACTTAAACTCTCCAAAGACTACAAAATCTCGTAACACTTTTAGCATTCAGAACACTCCCAACACTCAAATTGTTCACGCACTCACCCAAGGGAAAACATCACTTCATAATGTTTGACATCAAGTATATGCTTAATGTTAAGCGGATAGACGCATACAGATGGTTGGCCATGCCCCCCCCCCCCCCCCCCCCCCCCCCTGCCCCCCTCCCCAAGCCTCCAAAAGACACGGCCAAACACTCTTGACACTCCAGACACTCAAACATCTCGTAACACTCCTAACAATCGGAAACACTACGAACACACAAAATAGTTCATGCACTCACCCAAGGAAAGACATCATCACTTTCAGAATGTTTGACATCACGTATTTGCTGGAGGTTGAGCGGATGGACGCATGCAGATGGTTGGCCCTGCCCCCCCCTCCCCCCCCCCCCCCCTGCCCCCCTCCCCAAGCCTCCAAAAGACACGGCCAAACACTCTTGACACTCCAGACACTCAAACATCTCGTAACACTCCTAACAATCGGAACACTACGAACACACAAAATAGTTCATGCACTCACCCAAGGAAAGACATTATCACTTTCAGAATGTTTTGACATCACGTATTTGCTGGAGGTTGAGCGGATGGACGCATGCAGATGGTTGGCCATGCCCCCCCCTCCCCCCCCCCCCCCCCCCCCCCCCCTTGCCCCCCTCCCCAAGCCTCCAAAAGACACGGCCAAACACTCTTGACACTCCAGACACTCAAACATCTCGTAACACTCCTAACAATCGGAACACTCTGAATACTCAAAACAGTTCATGCACTCGTCCAAGGAAAGACATAATCACTTGAACACTCCAGACTCTCAAAAATCTCCGAACACTCCTAACACTCGGAACACTCAAAACAGTCCAAGCACTCACCCAAGGAAAGACATAATCACTTAAACACTCCAGACACTCAAACATCTCCGAACACTCCTAACACTCGGAACACTCAAAACAGTCCATGCACTCACCCAAGGAAAGACATAATCATTTAAACACTCCAGACACTCAAACATCTCCGAACACTCCTAACACTCGGAACACTCAAAACAGTCCATGCACTCACCCAAGGAAAGACATAATCACTTAAACACTCCAGACACTCAAAAATCTCCGAAAACTCCTAACACTCAAAACACTCGGAACACTCAAAACAGTCCATGCACTCACCCAAGGAAAGACATCACTTTCAGAATGTTTGACATCACGTATTTGCTGGAGGTTGAGCGGATGGACGCATACTGCTGGTTTCCCCAGGCCTGGATCTTGCTATACACCTTCTTCTCAGCTTTGGTGAAGTCGACTGCACACAGCGGGTTCAATAGATTGTTATGCTTGGCTGGCTTTGGTTGTCGTTGGTTGGATTTGGTTGACTAGATCTGATACAGTATGGTTGTATAGATTGTTATGCTTTGGTTGGCTTTGGTTGATTGGATCTGATACAGTATGGTTGGATTTGGTTGGCTTTGGTTGATTGGATCTGATACAGTATGGTTGGCTTTGGTTGGCTTTGGTTGATTGGATCTGATACAGTATGGTTGGCTTTGGTTGGCTTTGGTTGATTGGATCTGATACAGTATGGTTGGATTTGGTTGGATTGGTTTGGATTTGGTTGATTGGATCTGATACAGTATGGTTGGATTTGGTTGGATTAGTTTGGATTTGGTTGATTGGATCTGATTCAGTTTGGCTGGATTTGGCTGGATGGACGTGAACTGCTGGTTTCCCCAGGCCTTGATCTTGCTTTACACCTTCTGCTCAACTTTGGTGAAGTCGACTGCACACATCAGGTTCAATAGCTGAGTGGGTTGAATAGTTGAGTGGTTGTACAGTTGAGTGGGTAAAATAGTTGAGTGGGTTGAATAGCTGAGTGGGTTGTATAGTTGAGTGGGTTGAATAGCTGAGTGGGTTGTATAGTTGAGTGGGTTGAATAGTTGAGTGGGTTGAATAGCTGAGTGGGTTGAATTGTTGAGTGGGTTGAATAGCTGAGTGGGTTGTATAGTTGAGTGGGTTGAATAGCTGAGTGGGTTGTATAGTTGAGTGGGTTGAATAGCTGAGTGGGTTGTATAGTTGAGTGGGTTGAATAGCTGAGTGGGTTGTATAGTTGAGTGGGTTGAATAGCTGAGTGGGTTGTATAGTTGAGTGGGTTGAATAGCTGAGTGGGTTGTTTAGTTGAGTCGGTTGAATAGCTGAGTGGGTTGTATAGTTGAGTGGGTTGAATAGCTGAGTGGGTTGTATAGTTGAGTGGTTTGAATAGTCGAGTGGGTTGTATAGTTGAGTGGGTTGAATAGCTGAGTGGGTTGTATAGTTGAGTGGGTTGAATAGCTGAGTGGGTTGAATAGTTGAGTGGGTTGAATAGCTAGTTGAAGAACCTGAGGATCTCATTAGAATGGCTCTTGAGGAATCTTTTGACTCCAACACTGGCTGGGTTCATGACTTGCGTTGTGCTCTCCACAAGCTAGGATCCAGTAAAAACATCAACATTTTGGAGGCTGTCGATGTCGAAGGTATTATGTCTGAAGTTTTTGAGTCATGGAGGTTTAAGTACCCAAGTGACACCAATGCAGTTAGAGACATCCCTGATGAGAGAAGGGTTGGCTTTAAACGCCTCCGATACCAAAAATGGTTCGCAGCCAACAGCAATGATGAGAATGGCTTGATTCCTTTTACATCCGCCTTACATAAGCAGGATCAGATTCGTTCTATAAGCACAGTTTAGAATGGGTTCCCATTGGCTGAACACAGAAAGAATGAGGGTGGTGGATAGAGCACACATCCCTCGCTCAATGAGACACTGTCAAATGTGTGGGTTCCAAAAAACTGAGGATGAAATGCATATGTTTGAGTGCCCTTTTTTATAATGATATTCGCCTCCGCTACCAGAATCTGTTTACAGATATTTATAGGCATGTCCATGAGGATACCGACTTAAACCGTATGGAATGTGGAATTCTGCGATTCCACATTCAGAACCTTTATGAATGGAAATGGCACTAAGTCTTTTTGGAGCAACCTAGCCGACTATCTTTCTACTTGTAGAAGAGCAAGACAGGAAGCCCTGGACTGCTTAGTGGCACCGTAATTTATTATCCCTTTTTTTTCTTCTTGAGACTTCTCATTTGTTAGCTTCTTACCTCCGCCACTGTAAGTGGTTGAGATCTGGGTCCTGCTCTAAGGGGTTTAATACCTACGCCACCAAAACGGTGGTTGGGAGTTTGGTTTGTTTGTCCTCGACACACCCCTGATGTAATGGGGTTTTTTGCTTTGTGGGTGCTTTTTCTTTTTGTTTAAAGCACAGAGTCTCATACACCCTCGCGGTGTCAAGTAGACTTTAACATGTAATGTAATGTAATGTAAGCTGAGTGGGTTGTATAGTTGAGAGGGTTGAATAGCTTAGTGGGTTGTATAGTTGAGTAGGTTGAATAGCTGAGTGGGTTGTATAGTTGAGTGGGTTCAATAGCTTAGTGGGTTGTATAGTTGAGTGGGTTGAATAGCTGAGTGGGTTGTATAGTTGAGTGGGTTGAATTGTTGAGTGGGTTGAATAGCTGAGTGGGTAAAATAGTTGAGTGGGTTGAATAGCTGAGTGGGTTGAATAGCTGAGTGGGTTGTATAGTTGAGTGGGTTGTATAGTTGATTCGGTTGAATAGCTGAGTGGGTTGTATAGTTGAGTCGGTTGAATAGCTGAGTGGGTTGTATAGTTGAGTGGTTTGAATAGTTGAGTGGGTTGTATAGTTGAGTGGTTTGAATAGCTTAGTGGGTTGTATAGTTGAGTGGGTTGAATAGCTGAGTGGGTTGAATAGTTGAGTGGGTTGAATAGCTGAGTGGGTTGAATAGTTGAGTGGGTTGAATAGCTGAGTGGGTTGTATAGTTGAGTGGGTTGAATAGCTTAGTGGGTTGTATAGTTGAGTGGGTTGAATAGCTGAGTGGGTTGAATAGCTGAGTGGGTTGTATAGTTGAGTGGGTTGAATAGCTGAGTGGGTTGTATAGTTGAGTGGGTTGAATTGTTGAGTGGGTTGAATAGCTGAGTGGGTAAAATAGTTGAGTGGGTTGAATAGCTGAGTGGGTTGAATAGCTGAGTGGGTTGTATAGTTGAGTGGTTTGAATAGCTGAGTGGGTAAAATAGTTGAGTGGGTTGAATAGCTGAGTGGGTTGAATAGCTGAGTGGGTTGTATAGTTGAGTGGGTTGAATAGTTGAGTGGGTTGAATAGTTGAGTGGTTGAACAGTTGAATGGGTAAAATAGTTTAGTGGGTTGAAAAGCTGAGAAGGTTGGAGCTTGTTAAGTTTAGTTGAATTTGGTTGGATATCATTTGGTTTGATTAGAGTTGGTTGAGCACATTGTCATAAAATAATACGGTTGGATTTGGTTGGATTCGGTTGATCGGATCTGATACAATATGGTTGGATTTGGTTGGATTTGGTTGATTGGATCTGATACAATATGGTTGGATTTGGTTGGATTTGGTTGATTGGATCTGATACAATATGGTTGGATTTGGTTGGATTTGGTTGATTGGATCTGATACTATATGGTTGGCTTTGGTTGGCTTTGGTTGATTGGATCTGATACAATATAGTTGGACTTGGTTGGATTTGGTTGATTGAATCTGATACATTATGGTTGGATTTGGCTGGATGGACATGAACTGCTGGTGTTCCCTGGCCTGGATCTCGCTGTACACCGCCTGCTCGGCTTTTGTGGAGTCGGCTACACAAAGCAGGTTGAATAGCTTGTTATGTTTCATTGGATTTGGTTGGATGGATCTGATTCAAAATGGTTGGATTTGGTTGATTGGATCTCATCCACCCACAGACCCACCCACACACCACCAACACCTCCACTACCACAACCAGCAGCACCAAGCACCTCTACCACCACCACCAGCACTACCAATACCTCCACTACCCCCACCGCCAACCCCTGCAAGCCCTCTTCCTTAGAAGGACGTCCTCGGTCTTGTGGGGGAGCTGCAGCACAGCCTGCCAACCAAGCACCTCCACTACCACCACCAGCACTACCAACACCTCCACTATCACCACCAGCAATACCAACACCCTCCACTACCACCACACCAGCACCAGCACCAACACCTCCACTACCAGCAACCCCCCCCACCTCCACCCCCTGCAAGCCCCCTTACTTAGTAGGACGTCCTCGGTCTTGTGGGGGAGCTGGAGCACAGCCTGCCCACCAAGCACCTGTGTCTTGGAGTGTCTGATCATGATGTTCTGGAGAATGTAAACGAGACTGCACAGCTGCTGGCTTGGTGGTGTCTGACCATCCATTTCATGAAAGCTGTATGCATGGGCGGAATGCACCAGGGCATTCTTCAAGGACTTGTCGTAGAAGGGCTTGCTGTCGATGGGCGTCATGTGAAGGGCGCCCAGCTGAAAACAGAGGGTGGGTGGGTGGGTGCGTAAGTGGGTAAGTGGGTATGTAGGTGTGTGGGTGGGTAGGTATGTGGGTGGGTTGGTGGGTATGTAGGTGGGTGGGTGGGTAGGTGGGTGGGTGTATGTAGGTGGCTGGTTGTGTGTATGTACATAAATGTAAACCAGTCTGCGCAGCTGCTGGATTGGAAGTGTTTGGCCATCATGATTGTGGATGCTGTATGCATGGGCGGGATTCACCAGGGCGTTCTTCAAGGACCTGTCGTAGAAGGGCTTGCTGTCGATGGGTGTCATGTGAAGGGCGCCCAGCTGAAAACAGTAGGTGTGTGTGTAGGTGTGTGGGTGTGTGGGTGTGTAGGTGTGTGGGTGTGTAGGTGTGTGGGTGTGTAGGTGTGTGGGTGTGTGGGTAGGTAGGTGGGTGGGTGGGTAGGTAGAAAAGTGGGCTGTCGTAGAAGGGCTTGTAGTCGATGGGTTTCATGTGAAGGGCGCCCAGCTGAAAGCAGTAGGTACGTAGGTGGGTGCGTGGGTGCGTATGTGGGTAGGTGGGTGGGTAGGTAGAAAAGTGGGTTGGTGTAGAAGCGCTTGTTGTCGATGGGTTTCATGTGAAAGGCGCCCAGCTGAAAGCAGTAGGTGAGTGCGTAAGTGGGTGAGTGGGTATGGGGTGGGTGGGTGGTGGGTAGGTGGTTGGTTGGTTGGTTGGTTGGGTGGGTGTGTAGGTGCATAGGTGCGTGGGTGGGTGGGCATGTAGATGGGTAGGTGTGTAGGTGGGTGGGTGGGTGGTTATGTAGGTGTGTGTGTAGGCGGGTGTGCAGGTGGGTGGGTAGTTGGGTGGGTATGTAGGTGTGTGGGTAGATGCGTAGATGGGTGGTTTGGTGGTTTGGTGAGTAGGTGGGTAGGTGGGTACGTACAATGACACCCACTCTCTCGACCTGCTTTGCCACCAACACCTCCACTACCAGCAACAGCACCCTCAGCACCACCCTCACCACTACCCCCACCTCCACCCCCACCAGCAGCACCCTCACCCTCACCACCACCACTAGCACCACACCACCAGCAGCACCCCCACCCCCCACCTCACCAGCAGCACCCCCAGCCCCACCAGCAGCACCCCCACCCCCACCCTTCACCAGCAGCACCCCACCCTCACCAGCAGCACCCCCATCCCCACCTCCACCCCCACCAGCAGCAGCACACACTGCCTCAGTACATGTATGCCAACACAAGCACCCTTACCCAGAAGGACGTCCTCACTCTTGTGGGGGAGATGGAGCACAGCCTACCCACCAAGCTCCACCACCGCCAAGCACCACCACCACCAAGGACCACCACCTCCACCACCACTACCACCACTTAGGTGTTGGTGGGCAGGCTGGAGCACAGCCAGCCCACCAAGCACCTCCACTACCATCACCTACACCACCAATGCACCTTACTTGCCCCATGAACAAATGCACACTTGTCCAACCACATCCTCAAAGGAACTGTAGGTAGGTGGGTGGGTGGGTGTGTAGGTGGGTGTATAGGTGGGTGTGTAGGTGGGTGTGTGTGTAGGTGGGTGGTTGGCTGGTTGGCTGTGCTGAACCCACCTGTCCAACCAGATCCCCAATGGAATTGTAGGTAGGTGGGTGGGTGTGTAGGTGTCTGGGTGGTTGGGTGGCTGGGTGGGTGTGTAGGTGGGTGTGGTTGTGGGTGGTTGGGTGGTTGGCTGTGCTGAACCCACCTGTCCAACCAGATCCCCAATGGAATTGTGGGCAGGTGGGTGGGTGAATGTGTTGGTGTGTGTGTAGGTGTGTAGGTGTGTGTGTGTAGGTGGGTGTGTGTAGGTGGGTGTGTGTAGGTGGCTGGTTGGCTGGTTGGCTGTGCTGAACCCACCTTTCCAACCAGATCCCCAATGGAATTGTAGGTAGGTGGGTGGGTGTATAGGTGGGTGGGTGTGTAGGTGGGTGGGTGGTTGGGTGTCTGGGCGGTTGGGTGGCTGGGTGGGTGTGTATGTGGGTGTGGGTGGTTGGCTGTGCTGAACCCACCTGTCCAACCAGATCATCAAGGAAATTGTAGGAAGGTGGGTGGGTTGTTGGCTGGGTGGTTGGGTAGGTGTGTGGGTGTGTAGGTGTGTGGGTGTGTTGGTGGGTGTGGGAGGGTGCGTAGGTGTGTGGGTGTGTTGGTGGGTGTGTTGGTGGGTGGGTGGGTGGGTGGGGTGATGTTAGGTGTGTAGGTGGGTGGGTGGTGGGGGTGGTGGCTGTGCTGTACCCACCTGTCCAACCAGATCCTCAAAGGAGTTGGAAATTGGGGTGGTGCTGGAGCACAGCCTGCCCACCAAGCACCTCCACTACCACCACCTACACCAGCAGCACCTCCATTACCACCACCTACACCACCATTGCACCTGACTTGCCCCAGGAACAAATGCCCACCTGCCCAACTAGATCCTCAAAGGAATTGGAAATTGGGGTGCTGTGCAGCACAGCCTGCCACCAAGCACCTCCACTACCACACCTCACCACCATTGCACCTGACTTGCCCCATGAACAAATGCCCACCTGTCCGACCAGATCCTCAAAGGAATTGG
Organism: Microglena sp. YARC; assembly: GCA_022414725.1. Classification (NCBI taxonomy): domain Eukaryota; kingdom Viridiplantae; phylum Chlorophyta; class Chlorophyceae; order Chlamydomonadales; family Chlamydomonadaceae; genus Microglena; species Microglena sp. YARC. The sequence goes on from CM039462.1 coordinate 108,709,305, forward strand.
AAATTGGGGTGCCTGTGCAGCACCAGCGCCGGTCCGCCGCAAGGGAGCAGCAAGCAATGGATTGCTTTGTCGCTTTCGCCTTGATCGTGTGGCTCTCGTCGTAGATAATCCGGTACTGCACGCATGAAGTTGGATGCAGGGGGTTTGTTGGTTTGAAGGGATTTCAGGGTTGGTTGGTGTTTGGGGTTGTTTGGATTTATGGGTTGTTTGGATTTCGCCTTTATTGTGTGGCTCTCGTCGTAGATAATTCGGTACTGCACGCATGAAGTTGGATGCAGGGGGTTTGTTGGGTTTAGGGTAATTAGTCGGATTTATTATGATTTAGGGGATTTAGTAATATTTTGGGGATTCAGTCGTAGATAATCCGGTACTGCACGGATGAAATTGGATGTAGGGGCTTGGTCGGATTGAGGGTAATTAGTCGGATTTCATCAAATTTAGTTGGATTTACCGTATGCGCAAATATGTAATGGCAAAGAATAAACTTTTGGCAAATGTGGTTTTTTAATCTTATTTCATGGATCACAAATCCCCTGTGTGGCCAAAACTAATTTGGCAAAGGGTTTGGGTCTGGGACTTGTTCAGGGTTTGACTTGGAAACGTTTGGCAAAGCTCCAATTTGCTCGTTACATTTCCTTCTTCCATGTTTAAAAAGTTTGCCTGGGAATGGCTTACGAAAACAGTTTCTCCTTGGTCGTATCTGGAAAAAGAAATGAATCCTCATCAGGGCTCTGCCTGGCCAACGGACTGAGGTAATCTGATAACCTCGTTTGTAATGTTGGTGGTGTTTTTTAGGGGGGGGAAGGGGGCAGGGGTGGAGGGGGGGGCAATGGTCGGTGCATCAAATCTTCTTTGTGAGCAACGTATAGATGGCTGGAGTCCTCCATGTGTACCAGTCCAGGCTCGGGGCAGATCCTTGCACGGAACGGTGGTGGGCGAACTCACCCTTCGGTCTGGGACAAAGAAACGTGGCATCCCGGCTAGCGTTCAAGGCTTCGGCACCGCTGCCGTTCAAAGAACCGCGTGGCGGTCAGACCAGTCAGTCGATAGGCCGCCCCAGCTTATCGACAGGCACGGACCAGCTTCAAAGGGCGCCACCAGCTCATTGTATCTCGAATCAGTGCATGCAAGGAAACAATCAAGGCGATCCTGGACCAGTCGAAACTGACGTTTGTTTGAAATCGACGGTGTTGGACAAACTTGGGCAACGCCGGTGACACCGAGACCGGCTTACTTACGTGCTGAATACGACGTTGGCAAATGGTCGTTTTGCCAAAAATATTTGCCATTACATGTTGCGCATATGGTTGTCGGTTTTAGGGGATTTATTCGGATTTAGGGGATTTGGTCGTAGATAATCGGCGTGCTGCACGCATGAAGTTGGATGCAGGGGTTGTTGGTTAAGAGGGGATTTAGTTGGATTCCAATTAAATTTTGTCAGATTTTAGTCGGAATTAGGGGATTTAGTCATATTTTGGGGATTCAGTCGTAGATAATTCGGGTCTGCACGCATGAAGTTGGATGCAGGGGGTTGGTCGGATTGAGGGGATTTCAGGGTTTGGTCGATTTTGGGGGTTGATTGTTTAGGGGGGGGGGGGGGTGGATTTTTGGGTTGGTTGGAAATTTAGGGGGTGTTGGTTTGTTGCCTTAGTCGTGTGGCTCTGGTGTCGTCGTAGATTAATTCGGTATTGCACGCATGAAGTTGGATGCAGGGGGTTGGTTGGATTGAGGGGATTTCAAGGGTTGGTCGATTTTGGGGGTTGATTGTTTGGGGGGGGGGGGGGGGGGGGGGGGGGGGGGGGGGAGGGGGGGGGGGGGGGGGGGGGGGGCGGGGGGAGGGGGGGGGGGGGGGGGTGGGGGGCTATGGGTTGGTTGGAATTTTGCCTTAGTCGTGTGGCTCTCGTCGTATAATTTGGTACTGGCAATGCATGAAGTTGGATGTAGGGGGGTTTCTTAGTTTTTAGGGTAATTAGTCGGATTTCATCTAATTTAGTTGGATTTAATCAGTTTTAGGGGATTTAGTCATATTTGGGGGATTTCGTCGTAGATAACTAGGCACTGCACTTGTGAAGTTGGATGCAGGGGCTTTGGGCGGGTTCGGGAACTTAGTCGGTTTTTTATTTAATTTAGTCGGATTTATTTTGATTTAGAGGATTTAGTAATATTTTGGGGATTCAGTCGTAGATAATTTGACACTGCACTCGTGAAGTTGGATGTAGGGGCTTGGGCGGGTTCGGGGGCATTAGTCGGATTTATTTTAATTTAGGGGATTTTAGTAATATTTTGGGGATTCAGTCGTAGATAATTCGGGCTACTGCACTGGTGAAGTTGGATTTAGGGCTTGGGCGGTTCAGGGAATTTGTCGGATTTAATTTAATTTAGTTGGATTAAGTCGGATTTCGATTTAGTCGGATTTGGGTTGGTTGGATTTTGGGTTGGTTGGATCTCTTGTGTTGGTTGGATTTGGGGTTGGTCGGATTTGGAGGTTGGTCGGATTTGGAGGTTGGTTGGATTTGGAGGTTGGTTAGATTTGGGGGTTGGTTGGCTTTCAGGGTTGGTTGGATTTGGGGGTTGGTCGGATTTGGAGGTTGGTCGGATTTGGAGGTTGGTCGGATTTGGAGGTTGGTTGGATTTGGAGGTTGGTTGGATTTGGGGGTTGGTTGGATTTCAGGGTTGGTTGGATTTGGGGGTTGGTTGGATTTGGGGGTGAATTGGATTTTGGAGTTGGTTGGATTTTTGGGGTTGGCTGAATTTCGGGGTTGGTTGAATTTTGGGTTGGTTGGATTTTGGCTTGGTTGGGTTTGGGGTTGGTTGATTGGGATCGGCCAGAGTTTGGAGATTGGTTGAATTGCCGGGGGTTGGTTAGATTTGGGGGTAGGTTGGATTTGGGGTTGGCTGGATTTTGGCAGTTGGTTGGATTGGGGTTGGTTAGATTTCAGGGTTAGTTGATTTGGGTGGTGGTTAGTTTGGGGGCTTGTTGGATTTTGGGGTTGGTTGGATTGAACTATTACATCCACCCCATCCCCCCCCCCACACACACCCCCGCCAGACAACGTCATGCACCTAATCTCTGCATGCATTGGAGGGTCTCCGTGGGACCCATATAATGTACCCCCCCCCCCCCCCCCCCCCCCCCCCCCCCCCCACCCCCCCCCCCCCCACACACCACACCCACACAGTCATGCAGCTAATCACTGCATGCTACGTGGGAGCCATACTCTGTACCAGCACACACACACACACAACGTCTATGCACCTCCACCGATTGCACGTCTTGGAGGGTCTACGTGGGAGCATACTCTGTACCAGCACACAACGTGCCACCACACCCAACGCGTCATGCCCTACCACGCAACGTTTGGAGAGTCTGCTCCCAATGGCTCCACGACCACCACTCACTAAACGCGAACCCGCACACTCCGCTCCGACTGTCGAGTACGTCGTGACGCACCACATCATACGTGCCAGGACATCAGGAGAGCTCCTGTTGTTAGGTCAAGAACAGACTTTTAATACGCAAGATGATATACAACATGATTTCGAACGAATATACAGATGATACTATAAGTGATAACACGCATATAAATAACAGATATATATAAGCATGATAACGCATATGAAATATACAAAGATGATATATAAGATTCTACTCCATATACGTACTTGAATATACAAGATGATATATAAGATGATAAACGCATATGAATATACAAGATGACATACAAGATGATCTACTCATTACGTACTTGATATATACATATAATATACCCAATATGATATACGAATATAAAAGATATATACAAGATGATATAGCTGCTTCTCTGCTAATATAAAAGATGATATACAAGATGATATACGATATAAAAGATCTGATATATACAAGATGATATACGAATATAAGATATATCGCTCTACAAGATGATATACGAATACAAAGATGACGATGTATGAATATAAAAGATGATATACAAGATGATATATGAATATAAAAGATGATATACAAGATGATATATGAATATACGAGATGATAATATCTCCAAGTGCCTAATTTGGCCTTTTGGGACAAGACGGTTTAAAAACCCATGACTGCACAAAACTGGGTGCTGCCGCCGACCGAATTCCCATGGAACAAAGAATAAACTGCGCGTTAGGCTAGTGAAACACTGACGCAAAACGCTATCTACTCAAATTCGAAGTTCCGAGCATTTTGGGGTGTGGCACGGCTCTGTCCCACACCTCTTGTCCTGAACTGTTAGGGCGTTTTGGGGTTTAGGCTATCATGAGATACAAGATAAATGGTAATGATAAACGCCTGGTGGGGCGTGGTGTTAAGGGAGCCCGTCGTACGCGGGTGGGGAGCCGTCTCCTACCTCAACTGGACAAGCTACCATCACGGTTGACTATGACCTGCAACGCCAACAGTGACTGAAGGGGGAGTCATCCTCAAGCGATCTGGTCTACCACTAGACAATTGCATATCACTGAAAGGGGCTGAGATACAAGATGATACATGACAAGTCATATGTAGCGTCGCAAGCGACGCGGAAAATTGGGGCGGAGTGTGTTGGCAACCCGGAACGAAAGTTGACAAACGATGGAGCCGACCGAGAGCGAGTTAGTTACGCGAACATTGGCTGACGAATCAGGCTTCAATTTTTTTTTGTCGGACAGACAAACGAACATATGGGTATACATGGGGGCCTCCGCCCCCTTGAAGAAGGGGCTCCGCCAAACATACAAGATGGTAAACATAAGAACCACCGGAATTTCCTTGATTGAAATTTAGCCCCATCATCCCACCCCCATATAGATCAAAAATAAATCACTATAATTTCATATCTTGTTCGGTTGACGGATAAAATAAATCAAGAGTATTACTGGATTATTAGCTGGGTCGGTGGTGGTGCGTTGGGGTGATGGTGGTTAGGTGGTTGGGGTGGTGGTGAGTATAGTGGTGTGGTGGTGGTGTGGTGGAGTGGTGGTGAGGTATTGTACTCAGTGTATATGTCATATGTTGTTCAGTAGATGGATAAAGTAAATCACGAGTGTTACAAAGTATTCAAATAATACAAATCACTAATATTTCATATGTTGTTCAGTAGACGGATCAATTACATCACGAGTATTACAGAGTACATAAATCATATAAATCACTCGTGTTTCATATGTTGTTCTGTAGACGGATAAAATCAAAAATCAAAAGTTTTACAGGGTATTATACATTTAAATTCAATGGCATTAAAATAATGTAAATCACTAGTATTTCATGCGCTGTTAAGCAGGCGGGTCAATCTTGTCCTTAGGCACCTACTGCCCCCCGATAGACACAGGGGACACTAGCTAGCACTCCCCCTCTTCCCACACCTACCTGAACTTGAACTTGGTTACATTGGCATTAAGCCAGCAATTTGTCTCTCGCTGTTATATCTTGAGAAATTGCCCGCTGGTATCCTTGGACTCGGCCAACCACTGCCCCATCGTTGACAAGGGGCACACTACGATGCTAGTACCACAAGAAGCGAGCACACCCGCCCTCCTTTAGGTCCCACACCTACCAAGGCCGTGCAGATCCATGGTACTGCAGGAATCTTCAGCGACTGCCCGCTTTTTTCCCTTAGCCTCGGCCACTGCCCCACCAGAGACACGGGGCACACGACGAGGCTAGCACCACCCGCCTCTCTTCCCACACCTACCAAGCGCCGAAGATCCGTGGTACTGCAGTATCTTCAGCGACCGCCTGCTCTTCTCATTGGACTCGGCCAACCAATTCTCCAACAGTGACACGGGCACACAACGATGCTAGCACCCCTTGAACCAGCGTAACCCGCCTCTTTTCACACCTACCAAGGGCCGTGCAGAATCCGTGGTACTGCAGTATCTTTCAGCGACTGCCTGCTTTTTTCCTTGGCGTCGGCCACCCACTGCCCCACCAGTGACTCAGGGCACACGACGAGGCTAGCACCACCAGAAACAGCACCACCCGCCCTCTTTCCACACCTACCAAGGCCGTGCAGATCCATGGTACTGCAGAATCTTCAGCGACTGCCCGCTTTTTTCCTTAGCCTCGGCCACCCAACTGGCCCCAACCAGAAGACACGGGGCACACGACGAGGGTGGCTCCTGTCATGACCTTGCCGGCGGCGTTCCGCGAGCCCACAATAAGAGAAACAGGGGCTGGCCTGGATAGGATGAGAGCCAGGACCTCCACGGTCTTGCCCATGCCCTGTTGACAGCAAAAAAAGGGGTATCTCAACCACGTCATAATACAAATCATGTTTTTTGTGTATGTTTTATTCGGTGGTTTTGTTTATGTTTTTTTATGTTTTTTTATAACCGTACTGACTGGTACAGACAGCAAAATGTAACGCTTTAATTTGACGGGAGCCACACCACCAAACATTAGACCCCCCGATCTACCCCCCTCCCCCCCCCCCCCCCCCCCCACCACCCCCCCCCACACACACACATGCACACACCACGACACCACCACACCCCTACCCCCCGTTTCGCCCCCACCCCTACCCACCCTTCCCCCCACCCCCTACCCCACCCACACATACCCCACCCCTATCCACACATACCCCACTCCTACCCACCCCTCCCTCCACGCCTACCCCCCCTACCCCTCCTCACCATCTCCTCAGCCAGGAATCCACCAGACGATTTGACGGGAGCCACCACCACCCAAACATTCTACCTCCCAATCACACCCCTACCCCCGCCCCTGCCTCCACCCCTATCCCACCCTTCCCCCACCCTACCCCACACATACCCCACCCCTATCCACACATACCCCAGCCTACCCCCCCTCCCCCTCCTCACCATCTCCTCAGCCAGGAACCACCAGACGGGATCCTCGCAGGCTCTGACAAGGACACTTTCTTGGTCAAGGGGCAATACCAGACAGTCTTCAGGCTCGTGCCCCCCCCACCCCCCACCCCCCCTCCCCCTCCTCACCATCTCCTCAGCCAGAATCCACCAGACGAATCCTCGCAGGCCGTCTGACAAGGACACTTTCTTGGTCAAGGGGCAATACCAGACAGTCTTCAGGCTTGTGCCCCCCCATAGCTGTGTCTCGTGGAACTGCTTTTTCAGCCAGAGACAGATCTGCATAGGATGAGAGGGTTGTGTTCATTAGGCAATTCGTTCAGTGGTGCAGTTCGTTCTAGTCAAAGGGGCCATGCCAGACTGTCATCAGGCCGTACCCCCCCTATACACCCACACCCACACACCCACACCACACTCAACACACCACCCCACACCCACAAACACACCACCCACACACACAAAACAGCACACCCACCCCACCACATAGGGACAGCACACACTTCCACATGATTGTGTCTCGTGGAACTGCTTTTTCAGCCAGAAAACAGACCTGCAGAGGATAAGAGGGTTGTGTGCATAGGTAGCGTGTCAGTGTGAACACCCCCCCCCCCCCCCCCCCCCCCCCCCCCCCCCCCCCCCCCCCCCCCCCCCCCCCCGTTCCCCCCACTGCGCACAACACACATGCACACATACGCTGTGTCTCGTGAACTGCCTTTTTCAGCCAGAAGACAGACCTGCATAGGATAAGAGAAGGTTGTATTCAATCAGGGAGCCAGCAAGGAGACAGGACACAGAGCCATGTCCTTATATAGTCTTGGGGTAGAGTGCATTTTGTTGATTTTAAAAGAGCGCCAGCACTCGATTGGTCTCATTGAACGCTTTTTTTGCTAGAAGACAACCTGCATGAGGACAAAGGTGTGCGCCATAGGCAGGTGTCAATGGTTTTTTTTTTGGCCCCAAATTTGTTCCAGTATCAAGGGGGCCATGCCAGACAGCTTCAGGCCCCCCCACCCCACCCCACCCCACCACCACACACACACACCACACGCTTGCGTCTCATGAAACTTTCTTTTTCAGCAAGGAGACAGGACAAGAGCACCATGTTCTAGGATAGTCATGGGTGAAGAGTGCATTTTGTTGATTTTAAAAGAGCGCAGCAACGACGGCTTGTGTAAGTGGAACTGCTTCTTCAACCAGAAAGGACCTGCAGAGGACAACCGAGGGTTGGTTCATACTTCATAGGCAGGCGTCAAAAGTGCGGCAGTCGGTTTGCTATGGTTAATATGAAAAGTATGTCATGCCTGATTGATTGTTTTGTGTGAATGGGCACATACCAGACAGTGTTCAGGCTTGACCCCCAACCCACGCTTGCGTCTATGAACTGCATTTTCAGCCAGAAGGACAGACCTTCAGATAATTAGAGGGAGTGTGTTCATGGGCAGGTCATGTCGATTCATTCTAGTCAAGTGCATCCATCCCCCCCCCCCCCCCCCCCCACCTTGCCAAGCTGCCTTCAGCTTCGTTGCCCCCCCCCCCCACACACACACACACGCACACACACACACACACACACAAACAGCCCCTAACACACACACAAAACACACACACAAAACAGCTCCAACACACACACACGACACATACCACACACTGTGTCTCATGGAACTGCTTTTCATTACATAAATAAAAAGCAAGCCTGCAATTTTGCACAACACACCTCATGTCCTTGCCCCTTCCAGGTCATAACTTCAAAGCTTTGTAAGCTTGGTACTCTCAAAGATTTCTTTTCCGCTTATATATTCGATCGCTAGTTTTGACCCCGTTTTAGCGAAAATATGCGTATAAAAAACGTATACAAAAAACGTTTTTTTTTACTGAATGCCCCTTATATAAAGCTACAAAAAGCTGTAAAAAGCTATAGAAAGAACTAAAACGCTCCCTGGAGGAGCCAACACCATGAAGCAAGAAAAAAAAACACTTTCAGGCTGTTTCAGATTTGAAAAAAAAAATCACTGGACTCTCTGAGCTGAACAGTGGTGATAATAGATTCTGCGCCTGCTATTTTCTGCTAGCCAATATCTGTGGCCTATTTTTCTGCGGCCTCTTGTTCACTGTCACCTCCCCCTCCCCCCTTTTTTTTTTTCTTTTTTTTTCCCCCCCCCCCCCCTCCTCCCCCCACACATTTCATGTCCTTGTCTCCAGGTCCTGCATTGAACTTCAAAGCTCCTGTAATTGGTACTCTCTGAGCTGGGACAGTGATGCCGCTAGGCTCAGCAACCTTTTCATAACCATGCAACAGTCACTCACAAACATAAAAAATAAACAAGACAGCTTTTTGCGCAACTACGCACCCTCATGTCCTTGTCCTCCAGGTCCTGCATGAACTTCAAGCTTTGCAGTTGTTTACTCTCAGAACTGGACAGTTGATGCCGCTAGCGTCGCTGCTGGCGGTTCTTTTCTGTAGCCTAATTTTCCATAGCCTAATTTTCTGCGCCGTATTTTCCATTGGTCAAACCTCTCCCCCCCCCCCCCCCCCCCCCACACACACACACACACCGACCCCCCTCCCCTCCCCTCCCTCTCAACCACAACACACACAGGACCTTTTCTTCCAGCACTTGCCGAAACTACAACTTTGCAGTTGGTACTCTCTTAACTGAACAGGTGAGCCGCTAGATCGGCTGCTGTCTGGTCTTTTCTGTAGCCCAATTTTCCATAGGCCTAATTTTCTGTGGCCTGTTTTCACTTGTCGCCCCTCCCGTTTCCCCCGACCCCCCCCTCCTCTCAACACAACCACACCTCATGTCCTTGTCCTCCAGATCTTGCATTGAACTTCAAAGCTCTGTGAATTGCGTACTCTCTGAGCTTGGCAACAGTTGATCGCTAGGTCGCTGGCTGTCTGGTCTTTTCCATAGCCTTAATTCTCTGCTTTCCTATTTTTCACTTTGCCCCCCCCACCCCCCCCCCCCCCCCCCCCCCCTCCTTCCCCCAACGCACTCATTTCCTGTCTTCCAGGTCCTGCATGAACTCGAGCTCTGCAGTTGGGTACTCTCTGAGACTGGACATGACCCTGCCGCCTAGTGCTTACGCAGCGGGGCGCTGCTCCGCTCTCCACCATCTCCAGGACGTGTTTGATAGCTGACCTTGGCTGGTGTAGCTAGCTTTGAGTGAAAACCAGCGTTCATGGTAGTTCAGTTGGTGGAGCATGGCCATACGAGCCTGGTTGCATCCTGTGTGTGTGTTTGATGTGTGTGTGTGTGTGTGTGTTGTGTGTGTGTGTGTGGGGGGGCGGCTCTTTTGCCTCAATTTTTCACTTCGGAGTCCGCAATCTCTCGTTCATAAATGCATGCCCCTACACACACACTCACCCACACACACACCCACCCCCACTCCAACAAACCAACCCAGTGAGGAGTCTGCATGCTCATCAATTCAGACCAAGCTGAAAAAGCCAACAGCCAGCACGACCACTATTAACATAAGCAATCTTGTATTCATAAGTTCAAAATTGTGTAGTGAGGGGTGGAGGCGGCGGGGTGTAGGTTAGTTGTAGAGCATGGTATACGAGCCTGTCTCAGTGCATCCCATGTTTGAGGGGTGGGGTGGGGTGGGGGGTGGGGGGAGAGGGGGGGGGGGGTTGGCACCCAAACAGACTCAGTTGCTGTGGTCTGCTTCGCCACAGTATATTATGGCACTTCCCACTGCGTGTCCCACCTACAGCAAAATACCACTTACCACTACTACCACAGAGGAGCACAAAGTACAGACGTACCACCTTAGCATACGTACCACCACGTGTGGGGGTCCACCCTACCACCCTACACACACACCAGGCCAACCACCCTGCCCCACGCACGCTCTTATCCCACCATTTCGTACAACACCATTCATACACCCACCAGCCACACACACCACTATCCCAACCTACACCACCTTCCAACGCGATGTTACCCAGCTACGCCACCTACACACACACCGCGTTCCATCCCCATTACTTACGACCTGTACGCCTCCTTATACCACACCACCCTACCGGCACACTTCCCTTACACCACCAACCTCCCTACAGGGACACGCCCTACATCCACGCACCTTCCCCTAAACCACCATCCAACCACCCCTCACACACACACCACCTTCAACCACCCTACGGCACGCATCCTTGCCGATCCTAACTTACCACCCATCACCACCTTTCCAACCACGGCCTAAAAACAACACACAGCCACCTTGCCACACTAATCACCACCCTAACACACCACCTTCAGACCACCCTACACTACGGCATTGTAGCGCCTACTACCCACGACCACCACTTAGCCCCTACTACCCACCATCCAACACCCTAATGCACACACACCTACATACCAACCCTTCCACCCCCTACGCACGCACCTTAGCCCCTACTACCCACCATCCAACCACCCTACACACACACCACCTTCAACCACCCCTACCACACACCACTTCAACCACCCTACGCACCTTAGGCCCCTACTACCCACCATCAACCACCCTATACAACACACCACCACCTTTCCAACCCCCCTACGCACGCACCTTAGCCCCTACTACCCACCATCCAACCACCCTACCACACACACCACCTTCCAACCACCCTACACACACACCAAACCACCAATCTACTTCCAACCACCCTACGCACGCACTTAGCCCTACTACCCACAAGCCACCACCCCTACCAACACCACCTTCCCACACCCTACACACACCACCTTCCAACCACCCTACACACCACACCCACCATCCAACCCACCTTCCACCACCCTACGCACGCACCTTAGCCCCTACTACCCAACCATCCAACCACCCTACCACACACACACCTTCCAACCACCTACGCACGCCACCTTAGCCCCCTAACTACCCTATACACACCACCTCAGTACCTTCCCAACCACCTACGCGCCTACGACACCTTACCCCTATACGCACCACCCTACACACACACCACCACTTCCAACCACCCTACCTGCACGCACCTTAGCCCTACTACTGCCACCCATCCAACCACGCCTACACACACACCACCTTCCAACCACCCTACACACACACCACCTTCCAACCACCCTACACGCACCTTAGCCCCTAATACCCCACCATACCACCACGACATCCAACCACCCTACACACACACCACCTTCCAACCACCCTACGCCACGCACTTAGCCCCTTCCTACTACCCACCATTGGTCCACCACCCTACACACACACCACCTTCCAACCACCCTACGCACGGCAACTTAGCCCCTACTACCACCCTATCACACACACCAACCTCCCAAACCCACCCCTGCCAACACACCATACACACATCGAGTTTCCCTACTACCCACCATTCCAACCACCCAAACCACCTTCCACCACCTACACATGCACCTTAGCCCCTACTACCACCATCCAACCCTACACCACACACACCCTTCGCAACCACCCTACGCACGCACTTAGCCTTACTACCCACCATCCAACCACCCTACACAGCGACACCACCTTCCAACCACCCTACCACGCACCTTAGCCCCTACTACCCACATCCCAACCACCTACGCACGCATACACACACACACACCTTCCCACGCACCCTACCATTTCGCACTGTACCCCTACCCATCCACACCCTACACAACACACCTTCCATGCACCTTAGCCCCTACTACCCACCATCCAACCACCCTACACACAACACCCCAACCACCCTACACAACACACTTCCAACCACCCTACGCACGCAACCTTAGCCCTACTACCTTCACCATCAACAAACCCCTCCACACACCCAACGTTTCCAAGCCACCTACACACACATCACCTTTCCACCTTCCAACCCCTACGCTACGCACCTTAGGCCCTACTACCCACCATCCAACACACCCTAACACACACACCTTCCAACCACCCTACCACACACACCACCTTAGCCCCTACACCATCCAACCACCCTACACACACACCACCTTCCAACCACCCTACAACACACACCACCTTCCAAACCACCCTACGCACCGCACCTTAGCCCCTACTACCACCATCCAACCACCCTACACACACAACCACCTTCCAACCACCCTACGCACGCTACCTTAGCCCCTACTTACCCACCATCCAACCACCCTACAACAACACAGCCACCTTCCAACACCCTACGCACGGAAACTTAGCCCCTACAACTACCACCACCACCACCCTACACACACACCACACACCACAACATTGGTACTACACACCGCCGTTCCCAACCACCCTACTGCAATGCACCTTAGCCCCTACTACCCACCAACACCCTCCAACCACTCCTACTTGCAGGGCACTACCACCATCCCACACCCACCTTCCAACCACGGCCTACCTCGCACTTAGCCTACTGACTCCACCGTCCAGCCACCGCTACACACAGCACCGTACTTCCAACCACCCTACACACAACACCGTTCCAACATCCCTGACGGCGCGACGTGACCGTTAGCCCTACTACCCACCATCCACAGACCCTACAACAACATCGACCCTTCCAACCACCTACGCACGGCCTTAATGGCCCCTACTTACCAACATCACAACACCGCTACACACCACCACCGCTTCCAGACCACCATAATTGCAACCACTGCCCTACTACCCACCATAACCACCCTACTACACAACCACCACCCTCCCAACCAAGCCCATTACGCACGCATCCTTACCACCTAACACACCACCACCTTCCAACCCACCATCCTACGCCGCACCCTTAGCCCTACTCCCACAACATCCAACCCCATACACACACACCACTTGCCGACACCCTACCCACGACCCTTATCCCTATTAACCGTCACCATCACGCACCTAACACACCACCACCCTTCAACCACCTAAACGCACGCACCTTAGCCTATACAGCAAACCGCGTCAGCATCAATCCCTTACACACACACACCTTCACAACCACCTACACACACCACTTCCACCACCTACGCCGCACTTAGGGCCTACTACCCATCTTACCCCTACACACCACCACCTTCCAACCACCCTACCACGCACCTGTAGCCCCTACTACCCAACATCCAACCACACTACACACAAGCGACGTGCCAACGCCTACCGCAACGCCTTAGCCTACTACCGGCAAACATCCAACCACCATACACACACACCACCTTCCAACCACCCTACGCATGGCACCTTAGCCTACTACCAACATCCAACCACTACACACACACACCTTCAACACGCGTACGCACGAAACTTTAGCCGCCTACTACCCACATCTTACCACCTACAACACACACCACTTCCACCACCTAGCAACGCAACCTTGCCTACTACCCACCATGCCAACACCTACACACACACTAACGTTCCAACACCCTAAAACGCACGAGCATGCTTAGCCCCTACTACCCACCATCCAACCACCGCTACACGCAACACAGCATTTCCCACACCTACGCATGCACTTCGCCCTAGTCCTAAGCCCAATCACAGCGATGCTACAAAGCCACCTACATGTCACACCTACACCTTCCAACACCTAAGAACGACAGGCAACCTTAGCCTACTACGACACCATCCACGCAACCTACCACACACCAACCTTCCACCACCCTACCCAGCAACTTAAGCCCTATTACCCCGCACCATCCAAAACCACCCTACACCACACACCGACTTCCGAACACCCTACGCACTGGTCATCTTTAGCCCTGAACTAGCCACATCATATCCACCCCTAAACACACACCACTTCCCCCACACTGACACACAACACACGCTTGCTCAACACCCTAGCGATGGGCACCTTAGCCCCTACTACTCCCATCCAAACACTATCACACAACCACCTTCCACACACCTCTAACGTCATACGGCTATCTTAGGCCTACTAAACGAGCCACATCCAACACCTACAAACATCACCACTTCCAACACCCTACGCACGGGCACCTTATTTTCCCTACTTCACACCATCAACACCTACAGCACACACCACCTTCCAACCACCTACACACAGCACCCCTTCCAAGCCACCCTAAACGACGCACTTAGCCCTACCTACGCCCACATCAACCAACTACAACACACCACCTTCGCAACGCACCCTATCGCACGCAACTTAGGCCTATTATGCAGCATCCTACCACCCTACACACACACCCCGCAACCACCCTAGCCACTAGCACGTTAACGCCCTACTACCAACACCATTACCAACCACCTACCACACCCCACTTCCAACACCCTACACACGTCACTTAGCCTACTACCTCACATCCAAACCACCTACACACACACCACTTTCAAGCACCACCTACACAACTCACTTCCAACGCACCCTAATCGCACGCAACTGTAGGCTTACTACAGGCACCATCCAACGACCCTACACAGCACACAAGATTCCACTTAACCATCCAACGCCACGCATTAGCCCTACTACGCACCAATCCAGGCACCCTTTACACACCACCTTCCACCACCTTACACACACACCAACCTTCCAACAACCTAAACGCACGCAACCTTAGCCCCTTACTACCCACCATCCAACCACGCCCTATGCACACACACGCACCATCCAACACCCCTACACACACACACCTTTCCACCACCTACCGCACGCACTTGCCTACTACCACCATCCAACACCTACACACACACCTATCTTCCAACCACCCTCGACGCACTTAGCCCTACTACCCACAATCCAACCACCCTACACACAAGCACCACATTCCAACACGCCTACACACACACAACCTTCCAACCACTACGCACGCCACTAGGCCCTACTACCCAGTCCAAACACTACACACACACACTTCCAACCCCTACGCACACACCCCCTTCCAACACCCTAGACGACCTTAGCCCCTACTACCACGAAGATCCAACCACCCTACACACACACCACCTTCCAACCACCCTCGCACGAATCTTACCCCTACTACCCACTCAACCACCATACACACACACCACCTTCAACACCTACGCATTGCACCTTAGCCCATTACTACCCAACATCCACACCTACACACACAATTCCACATCCAACCACCCTACGCACGGCACTTAGCCCCTATGACCACCATCCAACCACCCTACAACACAACCAAACCTTCCACACCCGTACGCAAGCATCTTAGCCCCTACTACCACCATCCACACTACACACACACCACCTTCCAACCACCCTACACACACACCACCTTCCAACCACCCTACGCATGCACCTTAGCCCTACTACCCACCATTTCCAACCACTCCTACACACACACTCAGCCTTCACCACCCTACGCACCGCACCTTAGCCCCTACTACCCATCATCCAACCACCCTAACACACACCCACCCCTTCAACCACCCTATGACGCACCTTAGCCCCCTAACCCACATCCACCACCCCTACACAACACCACGATTCCACACCTACGAGCACGGACTTCGCCCCACTACCAAACATCGCACCACGTATCACACACACCACCTTCCAACCACCCTACGCACAGCACTTAGCCCTATACCGCCACATGCCAACCCACCCTACCACACCACCTTCCAACCACACTACGCAGCCCTTAGCCCTACTACCCAACTCCACCACTCTACACAGTTCACACACTTCCAAGCGCACTACGCACAGCAACTTAGCCTACCCATCATCCAACCACCCGTACACACACACGCACCTTCATTCTACCCCCTACGCGACGCACCTTAATCCACAACGCCCACCTACTACCCACCATCCAATCCGACCCTACACGGCACACCACCTTCCACCCACCCTTACGCACGCACCTTAGCCCCTACTACCCCATCTTATCAACACACCCTAACACACACATCAACACCACAGCGCCACAGCACCAAGGTACCCTCCCTTCACACAACGACCTGGAAGAGCCTCTACATAAGGATCGGAAGCCCCGAAATTTGTACACTCACAGGCCTTCAGCACTTGGATTTGGGGCGCGCGTAATATAAGAATGTCGTATAAGAGGGGCTCACCGAATCGTACCACAGCTCACACATGAGCGAAGAGCCTAATGAATTACCCCACATGACCAGCACCCCACGTACACACAGCCCAGCAAGCACACCGACACGCACAACCACTCCATGAAAACACCCTAAACACACACCACCAATAGCCTCTAAATACAACTACCACACACCCAAACCAGCCCCCCCCCCCCCAACACTACCCTCACACAAACCTGGAGAGAGCACTCTCCATAAAAGGATCGGAGCGCCAAATTCGAAAAACAAACTTGCCAGCACTTGGGTTGGGGGCTTCGGCGTAGGTAGTTCCAGAGGGATACCACCAGCTCGTCCGCTTGTGTAAGGAGAATCGCACGTGCGTATCGCGTGTTGGCCCTTCCACCAGGCTTTAAATCTGCTGCGAGCGACGCGAGATCTGGCCTGAGCGAGGATCCGGAACTCCGCCACGTGGGTGGGTGGTGTTGTGGGGTTGGAGGAGAGGGTGAGGTGAGGTGCGCGGCAGGGCAGCTCGACAGAACACATGTGGGATTGGGTGGGCAGCAAGGTGGGGGGGGGGGGGGATGCCATTTTATATGGGTGAGTGTGATGGTTGGTGGTGGTGGTAAATTGGTGTACGGCGGCGTTGTGGGTGGTCTGAGAGAGACATGGACTGGGAATTGTGGGTTTGGACAAAAACGGTTGAACAGTGGTCGTGCTGTTGTTGGGTTGGCAGTGTGCGCCGTATGCCAGAGGGAACAGCCACCAGCTCGCCCTAGTGTAAGGATCACACGTGCTGTGATTGGACCTTCCAGCTTTCTCTGGACAGCAAGATTCTGGCCTGAGAGATCCGGACTGTGCCGCACTGTGGGTGTGTGTGGCCATGTATCGTGGGTGTGGGGGAGTGGGAGGTGTGTTCGGGACACTCCGCTAAATACTACAGGGGGGGTGTTTGGGTGGGTGAGGGTGCTAGACAGCGTTTTGGTTCTGGGTTGTCTTAGGTTGTGGTTTTTGGGTGGAGTTGGGTTGGTTGGGTTGGGTTGGGGGTTGGGGGGGGGGGGGCGTTGGGGGGGGGGGGGATGGGCATGCATTTATATGGGTGGTGTGGGTGTGGTGGATGGCCATGTGTGAGATAGAGAGTGGATTGATGGAGTTGGACATTATTTTAAAATAGTGGTTGAGCTGTTGTTGGGTTGGGGCGCGTAGGTAGAGGGACAACCACCAGCTCGCCCTTGTAAGGATCAGTGCTGTTGTTGGCCTTCAGCTTTGATCTGGACAGCGAGATCTGGCCTGAGAGATCCTGACTCCGCACTGGGTGTGTGGGTGGGGGTGAGGGTGTGTGAGGGTGTGTGTGTGTCAATTTGTGTGTTAGGGGGGGGGTCATACATTTGTATGGTGGGTGGGGTGGTGGTGTGAGAGAGAGAGATTGATTGATGGGGTTAAACAGAATTTGGTAATGTAGTCGTGCTGTTGTTGGCTTTCAGCTTGATCTGGACAGCGAGATCTGGCCTGAGTGACCTGGACATCACACGGGTGGGTGGGTGGGGGTGGGGGTGAGTGTATAGTGGGGGTGGGGTGGGGGGTGGGAGGCATGCTTTTATATGGGATGGTGGAGGTGGCGGGTGGGTGTCTGACCTGAACAAAGTGATCTGGCCTGAAAGATCCGGGCTTGAAAAACTTGGGCAGGAAGAGGCACACAACACACACACACACACACAAAGAAGCAGCACTAACAGTCTCACCCCCACTCCCCCCACACACCCTCACCACACCCCACACACAGAAAGTAGCACTAACAGTCCCAATTTGACAGATCCCCACTCTCAGACAGGCGACCAATCTCGCGCTCAGCCATCACCCCACCACACACACACACAGACACACACCACTATCACACACACACACACACACACACATACTCTCACTATACACACACACACACAATACACGGCACACACACACCAAACACACTGTCAAACACACAAACACACAAACACATACAAACACACCACACACAAACAAATAACACGCACACACAGACACACACCACTGTCACACCCACATACTCACTACACACACAAACTACATACAAACACACACTCACACACACACACACACAACACACACACACACACACACACGCATACAAACACACCATAAACACACAAACATTACAAACACAACACACACACACACAACACAACAACACACACACACAGACACACACACACAAACACACACACATAAACACACACACACAAATAAACACACAAACACACATAAACACTCACAAACACAAACACACACAATCGTGCGCACACACACACAATCGCACACACACTATGACACACACAAAAGACACACACACAAAACAAACAACCACACGCAAACACACGACACACACACACAAACACACGCACACACACACACACAAACACACCGCCACCACCACACACACACAGAAAGCCAGCACTAACAGTCCCACCTTGCAAGATCCCCGCGCAGACCGGCGACCATTCTTGCGCTCAGATATGCGTATCTTCTTGCTTATAAGATCTGGTTTATGGCAAGGTGCACTGAAAGGGGGTGGGGTGGTTAGGGTGGGGTGAGTGAGGGGTGGGGGTGGGTGGGGTGGTTGGGGTGAGTGGGGTGGTTGGGGTGGGGTGAGTGAGTGGGTAGGGGTGGGGTGGGGTGGTTGGGGTGAGTGGGGTGTTGGTTGGGGTGGGTGAGTGAGTGGGTAGGGGGTGGTGGGGTGGTTGGGGTGAGTGGGGTGGTTGGTGGGGTGTGGGTGGGTGGGGTGGGGGTGGGGGCGGGGTTGTGGTTTGGGTGAGTGGGGTGGTTGGGGTGGGGTGAGTGGGGTGGTGGGGGTGGGGTGGGGGTGGTTTGGGGTGAGTGGGGGTGGGGGTGGGGTGAGTGGGTGGTGGGGGTGGGGTGGGGTGGTTGGGGTGAGTGGGGGGTGGGGTTGTTGGGGTGGGGTGAGTGGTGGTTGGTGTGGGTGGGGTTGGGGTGAGTGGGTGGGGTGGGGGTGGGTGGTGGTGAGTGGGTTGGGTGGGGTGGGTGGGTGGGTGGGGGTGGGGGTTGGGGGGTGAGTGGGGGTGGGGGCTGGTTTTGGGTGGGGTGAGTGGTGTGTGTGGGGTGTGTGGTGTGGGGTGGGGGTGTGGTGGGGTGGTGAGTGGTGGTTGGGGGTGGTTGGTGGTTGGGTGAGTGTGGGGGGGTTGGGGTGGGGTGAGTGGTGGGTGTGTGGGTGGGTGGGTGGGGGGGGTGTGGGGGGTTAGGTGGTTGGGTCGGGGTGAGTGGTGGGTGGGTGGGTGGGTGGGGTGTGGGGTGGGTTGGGTGTGGGTGGGGTGGTTGGGGGGGTGAGTGGGGGGGGTGCGGTGGGAATGGGGTGGGTTTGGGGTGGGGTGAGTGGGTGGGTGGGTGGGTGGGGGTGGGGTGGGGTGGGTGAGTGGGGGGTTGGTGGGGGTTGGGGGTGGGGGTGGGGTGGTTGGGGTGGGGGGTGAGTTGGGGTGGGTTGGGGGGGTGAGTGGGGGCTGGGGGGTGGGTGGGGTGTTGGGTGGGGGTGGGTGAGTGGGGGGGTGGTGGGTGGGTGAGTGGGGTGAGTGGGGTGGGGTGAGTGGGTGAGTGGGGGTGGGGTGAGTGGGTGGGTTGAGTGGGGTTGGGGGTGGGGTGGTTGGGTGGGGTGGGTTGAGTGGGTGGGTGGGGGGTGGGTTGGGTGGGTGAGTGGGGGTGGGTTGGTTGGGGTGGGGCGGGACGGGGCGGGGCGGGGCGCTGGGCGGAGCGGGGCAGGGTGGGGTGGAGGGGTGGGGCGGAGCGGGGCGGGATGGGGTGGGTGGGGTGGGGTGGGGTGTGGTGAGTGGGGTGCACTGAAGGGGTGTGGGTGGTTGGGGTGGGTTAGAGTGGGTGGTTGGGGTGGTGGAGTGGGGTGGAGTGGGGTGGGTGAGTGGGGGTGGGTGGGTTGGGGTGGGGCGGGGCGGGTGGGGAGGGATGGGGTGGGGTGGGGTGGGTTGAGTGGGGTGCACTGAAGGGGGGTGGGGTGGTTGGGGTGGGGTGAGTGGGTGGTTGGTGGGGTGGGGTGGGGTGGGTGAGTGGGGGTGGGTGGGTTGGGGGTGGGGCGGGGCGGGGTGGGGGGGAGGGATGGGGTGGGTGGTTGAGTGGGGTGGGGTCGGGGTGGTGGGGTGGGTGGGTGGTTGAGTGGGGTGGGTGGGGTGGGGGGTGAGTGGGTGGTTGAGTGGGGGTGGTGGTGTGGGTGGTGGTCGAGTGGTTGGGTGGGGTGGGTTGGGGTGGGGTGGTGGGTGGTTGAGTGGGTGGGGTGGGGTGGGGGTGGGTGGGGTGGGTGGGGTGGGGTGGGGTGGGGTGGGGTGGGGGTGGGTTGGGGTGGGGGGGGTGGGTGGGTGAGGTGGGGAAGTGGGTGGGTGGGTGGGTGTATGGGTAGGTGGGTAGAACCTCAAACATAAGTACATACATACACACAAACTAGGCTATATTACGACTGACCTTCCTTGGTGGACCTTCAGAGGGGTTGCTTGACGGCATTCTGTAGAAGCTTGGCCCACTTCCCATAATCAGCTTTCTACCAGACAATTACCAAGTTGTAGCCCCTTTCAGTGATATACAATGGTCTAGTGGTATACCAGATCGCTTGAGGATGAAGGGTCAGGGGTTCGACTCCCCCTTTGGTCGCTCTTGGCGTTGCAGGTCGTTGTCAACCGCGATGGTAGCTTGCCCAGTTGAGGTAGGAGACCGCTCCCCACCCGCGTACGACGGGCTCCCTTAACACCACGCCCCACCAGGCGTTATCATTACCAAGTTGTGCACTCTCACGCCCGCAACCAGTTTAAACTCATCGCTCTCCATGGCTGGGTCTAGGCTGTGAGCTATGACTTACCTTCTTGGAGACCTCCTGATGGGTTGACTTGACGGCACATGTAGAAGCTTGGACCGCTTTCCATAATCAGCTTTCTTCCAGACGATATCAAGTTGTGCATTCTCATACCCCCAACCACCTCAAACTCATCACTCTCCATGGCTGGGTCTAGGCTGTGAGCTATGACTTACCTTCCTTGGTGGACCTCCTGATGGGTTGCTTGACGGCATTCTGAAGGAGCTTGGACCGCTTCCCATAATCAGCTTTCTTCCAGACGATAACCAAGTTGTGCAGTGCAGTGGAGTGCATTGATGATGATGATGATGATGGTGATGCTGATGCTGATGCTGATGCTGAAGATGATAATGCTGATGCTGATGATGATGCTGATGCTGATGAGGATGAGGATGATAAGGAGGATGATGATGATGATGACGATGATAGAACCTCAATATACAAGTGCATACATACACACAAACTAGGCTATATTACGACTGACCTTCCTTGGTGGACCTTTGGATGGGATTCTTGACGGCATTCTGAAGGAGCTTGAACCGCTTCCCATAATCAGCTTTCTTCCAGACGATAACCAAGGTGTGCACTCTCATACCCCCAACCACCTCAAACTCATCACTCTCCATGGCTGGGTCTAGGCCGTGTGCTACGACTTACCTTCCTTGGTGGACCTCCTGATGGGTTGCTTGACGGTATTCTGAAGAAGCTTGGACCACTTCCCATAATCAGCTTTCTTCCAGACGATAACCAAGGTGTGCAGTGCAGTGCATTGATGACGATGATGATGATGATGATGATGATGATGATGATGATGATGATGATGATGATGATGATTGATGAAGATGATACTGATGATGCTGATGCTGATGCTGATAATGCTGATGATGATGCTGATGCTGATGAGGATGAGGATGATGATGATGAGGATGAGGATGATGATGATGACGATGATAGAACCTCAATATACAAGTGCATACATACACACAAACTAGGCTATATTACGACTGACCTTCCTTGGTGGACCTTTGGATGGGATGCTTGACAGCATTCGCAAGGAGCTTGGACCGCTTCCCATAGACAGCTTTCTTCCAGACAATAACCAAGTTGTGCACAAACAGGCCCGCAACCACCTCAAACTCATCGCTCTCCATGGCTAGGTCTAAGCCGTGTGCTACGACTTACCTTCCTTGGTGGACCTCCTGATAGGTTGCTTGACAGCATTCCGGAGGAGCTTGGACCGCCTCCCATAATCAGCTTTCTTCCAGACGATAACCAAGTTGTGCACTCTCACGCCCGCAACCAGTTTAACCGCATCATTCTCCATGGCTGGGTCTAAGGAGGATTTCAAATCGGCGAACAGAGGCCTAGGTGGCATGGTGACAGATGGTGGGGGTGAAGGTAAGGGGGAGGGTAAGGGTGAGGGTGAGGGGGAGGGTGAGGGGAAGAGGGGATAGGGAAGGGGGAAGGGGGAAGGGGGGAAGGGGGGAAGGGGGGAAGGGGCAAGGGGAAGGTGTGAGGGGGAGGGAGGAGGGGGGACAGGTGAAGGGGGAAGAGGGGAAGGGGGAAGAGGGGAGGGGAAAGGGGGACAGGGGAAAAGGGAAAGGGGGAAAGGGGAAGTGGTAGGGGGGAAGGGGGGTTGGGGTTAGGGGTAGGCGCGAAGGGGGGAGAGGCGCGAGGGGATTTGGAGTAAGGGGGTTAGGGTTAGGGTTAGGGGGTTAGGGGTAGACCCAAGACAAGAAGACGAAGGGTGTTTGAAGGGGGAGGGGGGGAGGGTGGAAGGGTGCAGGGGTAGACCCCAAGACAAAAATGTGAGATTTTTGTTTTGTCTGCCATTTGTTTAATAGCACACACACACGCACATACACAAAATTCCCCAGCCCCCACCCCAACCCCACCCCCCATAAAAAGTGACCCTGAGACAAAATATTCAGTATATGAAGGAACTGGGAGTGGCCTTACATGAGCTGTTCAAGTCCTTGGCCTCGTCCCTTGGCAGTCTCCAGTTCATGTCTCACTGCAAAGTCCTGGGTAGGAGCTGTGGTAGAATGCTGATAGCACGCCTTATTCCCCCCCCACCCACCCACCACCCACCACCCACCCACCCACACATACACAAACCCGACCCAACCCAAACCTCCCCCACACACACACCCAAACCCCAGCCCCCGAATGAGGGACCTTACATGAGCTGTTCAAGCCCTTGGCCTCGTCTCTGGCCAGTCTCCAGTTCACATCTCACTTCGAAGTCCTGAAGAGGAGCTTTGGAAGATTGCTGATAGCATTGCCCCTATTCCAACCTCCACAGCCCCCCCCCCCCCACACACACACACACACACACACACACACCTCCCCCCCCCCACACACACACACCTAACCCAACCCAACCCAAACTCAACCCAACCTCCGAATGAGGGGCCTTACATGAGCTGTTCAAGCCCTTGGCCTCGTCTCTGGCCAGTCTCCAGTTCGCGTCTCACTTCGTAGTCCTGGAGAGGAGATTTGGAAGATTGCTGATAGCACGCCTTTATTCCGACCTCCACAGCCGTTCGTAGTGCCTTGTCGGCCTCAGGCCCCCCCTTGCAGAAGTCTTTGACTGACGGGGTGGGCAGTACAAGTGGAAAGAGCATGGAGCACTGCATGGGGAGGGAAGATGAATTTGAATTTGAATTTGAATTGTTACACGATTGCATGGGAAGGAGCAAGGTTGTGAAAGAAGGTTCAGGGGTGTTTGTTTGGTGTGCTGTGTTGGGGAGGAGAAGGAGAAGGAGAAGAGAAAGGAGAAGAAGGAGGAGAAGGAGACTGATTTCCTGTTTTTCAGTTGGGCAAGTCTCTTTGGCCTATTTGGCTATCCCTATACTGTAACATAAACACACAGATATGAAGCCATCCTACCTGGTCAGCGAACACGTGTCGGAGAATGATCACTTCAGGCTCGGTGCTCTCTATACTGATCCCCTTGCGACACCTGCAATATGTATCACGGTGTGTGTGTGTGTCTCACGGTGTGTGGGTGGGTGGGTGGGTGTGGATCACGGTGTGGGTGGGTGGGTGGGTGTGTATCACGTGTGTGTGTGTGTGTGGTGTGTGTGTGTGTGTTGATCCCCTTGCGACACCTGCAATATGTATCACGGTGTGTGTGTGTGTCTCACGGTGTGTGGGTGGGTGGGTGGGTGTGGATCACGGTGTGGGTGGGTGGGTGGGTGTGTAACATGGTGTGTGTGTGTGGTGTGTGTGTGTGTGTGTGTGTGTGTGTGTGTGTGTTGATCCCTTGCGACACCTGCAATATGTATCACGGTGTGTGTGTGTGTCTCGCGGTGTGTGTGTGGGGGGGGTGGGTGTGGATCACGGTGTGGGTGGGTGGGTGGGTGTGTAACACAGTGTGTGTGTGTGTGGTGTGTGGTGTGTGTGTGTTGATCCCCTCGCGACACCTGCAATATGTATCACGAGTAGTCATGATGATGATGGTAATGATGATGATGAGGAGGAGGAGGATGAGGACATCTTGCATGAATGTTACAGTCCAGGGGTAGGCCAATTGGGCTAAAGGGACTTGCACGGCCGTGATAGGAAGGACCCCCTATGCGACCGGTGTGTGTGTGTACTGATCCCCTTGCGACACCTGCAATATGTATCACCAGTATTGATGATGATGATGATGATGACGATGATGATGATGATGATGTTGATGATGATGTTGATGTTGATGATGATGATGATGATGATGATGATGATGATGATGATGATGATGATGATGATGATGATGATGATGATGATGATGATGATGATGATGATGATGATGATGATGATGATGATGATGATGATGATGATGATGATGATGATGATGATGATGATGATGACGATGATGACGATGATGATGAGGAGGAGGAGGAGGAGGAGGAGGAGGAGGAGGAGGACATCTAAATGTATGTACATATACATATGTATACATATGTACATATGTACAGACAGACAGACAGACAGACAGACAGACAGACAGACAGACAGACAGACAGACAGACAGACAGACAGATAGATAGACAGACAGACAGACAGACAGACAGACAGACAGACAGACAGACAGACAGACAGACAGACAGACAGACAGACAAACAAACAGACAGACACATACATATACTCATATGATCCCTAAACCCTAAAATATAAACCTGAAACCTTCAACCCTTCACCCCCAAAACTCATAGGTACAGGCATAACCAAAACACCCCAACCAAAAACCCCAAAACCCACAGATACAGACGTAACCAAAAGACCCCAACTAAAGCGCCCCAACCCAAACACCCCAAAACTCGTAGATACAGACGTAACCAACATACCCCAACCAAAACACCCCAAAACACATAGAAAAAAGTAATGATAACGCCTGGTGGGGCGTGGTATTAAGGGAACCCATCTTACGCGGGCAGATGACGGTCTACCACCTCGACTGGACAAGCTACTATTGCGGTTGACAACGACCTGCATGCTCAGGGTGACCGTAGGGGGAATCGAACCCCCTACCCTGCTTCGTTTAAGCGAATTGGTGTACCACTAGACCAATCGTGTCCCCAAAACACCCCCAAAAACCCATAGATACAGACCTAACCCAAACACCCCAACCCTAACACCCCAAAACTCATAGATACAAACGTAACCAAAACACCCCAACCAAAAACCCCAAAACCCACAGATACAGACGTAACTAAAACACCCCAACTAAAGCGCCCCAACCAAAACACCCCAAAACTCATAGATACAGACGTAACCAACATACCCCAACCAAAACACCCCAAAACACATAGAAAAAAGTAATGATAACGCCTGGTGGGGCGTGGTATTAAGGGAACCCGTCATACGCGGGCAGAGGACGGTCTACCGCCTCGACTGGACAAGCTACCATCGCGGTTGACAACGACCTGCAACGCTCAGGGTGACCGTACGGGGAAAGGAACCCCTGACCCTGCTTCGTTTAAGCGATTTGGTGTACCACTAGACCAATTGTATCACCAAAACATCCCAAAACCCATAGATACAGACGTAACCAAAATACCTCACAGCCAAAAGGGGCGTCAGCTTGTCGCCAGGAACCTTGCAATCCAGAGCCTCGCTATATTCGACCCATGCTGACTGGCTGTCAGGCAAAATATTGAAAGGGCTTGAAGGGCTGCGAGGAGTGGGCGGGGGTGGTGGGGGTAATGTGGGGTGGAGAGGGTGGACAGGGATGAGTCGGTAGAGGGATGGATGGGGAGTGTGGGCTGGGTGGAGTGGGCGTGGGGATGGGGTAACATGGGTGGAGTGGGTGGGGGGATGGGTGGAGAGGGTGGAGAGGGTGGAACCCGGAGCTTAACAATCCACAGCCACGCTATGTTGGACCCATGCTGATTGGCTGTCAGGCATAATATTTAAAGGGCTTGAAGGGCTGCGAGGAGTGGGTGGGGTGGGGGTGTAATGTGGGTGGAGAGGGTGGACAGGATGAGTCGGTAGAGGGATGGATGGGGAGTGTGGGCTGGTGGAGTGGGCGTGAGGATGGGGTAATGTGGGTGGAGTGGGTGGGGGGATGGGTGGAGAGGGTGGAGAGGGTGGAACCCGGAGCTTAACAATCCACAGCCACGCTATGTTGGACCCATGCTGATTGGCTGCCAGGCATAATATTTAAAGGGCTTGAAGGGCTGCGAGGAGTGGGTGGGTGGGGTGTAATGTGGGCGAAGAGGGTGGGGGGTGATGAGCGGGTGGAGGGATGGAAGGGGAGTGTGGGCTGGGTGGAGTGGGCGTGGGGATGGGGTAATGTAGGTGGAGCGGGTGGGGGGATGGGTGGAGAGGGTGGGAGCTGGAGCTTTACAATCCACAGCCACGCTATGTTGGTCATGTGATAAGAGTATTAAAGGGGAGGGAGGGGGAGGGAGGGAGAGGGAGATGAATAGGGGAGAGAGAGAGAGGGGGAGGGAGGGAGAGAAAGATAAAACGGGGGAGGGGGATGAAGAGGGGGAGGGAGGGGTGTAGAGGGGGAGGGTGGGAGAGGGAGATGGAGGGGGAGGGGGAGGGAGAGGGAGGGAGGGAGAGGGAGAGGGAGGGAGGGAGAGGGAGATGAATAGGGGGAGAGAGAGAGAGGGGAGGAGGGAGAGAAAGATGAAACGGGGGGAGGGGGATGAAGAGGGGAGGGAGGGTGTAGAGGGGGAGGGGGGAGAGGAGAGGGAGGGGGGAGGGGAGGGAGGAGGAGGGAAGGAGAGGGAGATGAAGAGGGGGGGGGAGGAAGAGGTAGATGAAGAGGGGGAGGGAGAGAGATGAAGAGGGGACGGAGGGGGAGAGAGTGAGGGGAGAGAGAGGAGAGGGAGGAAGAAGGAGATGAAAAGGGGGGGGAGGGGAAGGGAGGAGAGGGAGATGAAGAGGGGGGGGGGGGGGGGATGAAGAGGGGGGGGAAGAGGGAAAGGAGGGAGGGAGGGGGAGGGAGGGAGAGGGAGATGAAGATGGGGGGGAGGGAGGGAGGGGGAGGGAGAAGGAGATGACGAGCGGTAAGGGAGAGGGAGAGAGGGAAGGGAGGAGGGGTAGGGAGGGAGGGAGATGGAGATGGAGATGGAGGGGAGGAAGAGGGAGATGAAGAGGGGGAGGGAGGGAGAGGGAGATGAAGAGAGGGGGAAGAGGGGGAGGGAAGGAGGGGAGGGAGGGAGAGGGAGATGAAGAGGGGGGAGGGGGGGAGGGGAGGGAGAAGGAGATGACGAGCGGTAAGGGAGAGGGGAGAGAGGGAAGGAAGGAGGGGTAGGGAGGGAGGGAGAAGGAGATGGAGGGGGAGGAAGAGGGAGGTGAAGAGGGGGAGGGAGGGAGAGGGAGATGAAGAGGGGTGAGGGGGAGGGAGGGAGGAGGAGGGAAGGAGAGGGAGATGAAGAGGGGGGAGGGAGGGGGGTGAGAGAGGGAGAAGGAGATGAAGAGCATGTGAAAGGTGGGGCATGAATCAGTAAAAGGGAGGTTAGAAAAATGTTAAAGGGAGATGAGGAATGGGTTACAGGGAGGCAAGGAGCATGCGGAGTCAACTACAAACACCCCAACCCACCCCAACCTAACCCTCCCCCCACCCAGAGGTCACCTGAAGAACATGACGGTCTCGGAGCCGTGTGCTACGCTAGGGCTAAAGCCTTTGAATGCATTGCCCTTCTTTTGCATATCCTCCAAAAATGCAACTGACCCACCCTGGAGTAAACGAGAAACACCCCACCCCACCCCACCCCAACCCACCCCACCCTACCCCACCCCACCCCACCCCGACCCGACCCGACCCAACCCAACCCAACCCAACTCAACCTGAAGAACACCTGAAGAACATGACGTAACCCAACCCAACCCAACCTGAAGGTCACCTGAAGTACATGACAGTCTCAGAGCCTTGTACTACACTAGGGTTAAAGGCTTTGAATGCATTGGCCTCCTTTTGCTCATCCTCAAAAAATGCAACCGACCCACCCTGGAGTAAACTAGGAACACCCCATTCCACCACACCCCACCCCAACCCACCCACCCTACCCTACCCCACCCCACCCCACCCCACCCCGACCCACCCTGGAGTAAACTAGGAACACCCCCATTCCACCACACCCCACCCCACCCCAACCCACCCTACCCTACCCCAACCCAACCCACCCCACCCCAACCCACCC
Organism: Microglena sp. YARC; assembly: GCA_022414725.1. Classification (NCBI taxonomy): domain Eukaryota; kingdom Viridiplantae; phylum Chlorophyta; class Chlorophyceae; order Chlamydomonadales; family Chlamydomonadaceae; genus Microglena; species Microglena sp. YARC. The sequence continues at coordinate 108,738,639 of CM039462.1, forward strand.
CAACCCATTCCACCACACCCCACCCCACCTTCCCCAACCCAACCCAACCCACCCGGAGGTCACCTGAAGAACATGACGGTCTTGGAGCCGTGTGCTACACTAGGGCCAAAGCCTTTGAATGCATTGCCCTTCTTTTGCTTATCCTCAACAAACGCACCCGACCCACCCTTGAGTAAACGAGAAACACCCCACCCCACCCCACCCCACCCCAACCCATTCCACCACACCCCACCCCACCTTCCCAACCCAACCCAACCCACCCGGAGGTCACCTGAAGAACATGATGGTCTTGGAAGCCGTGTGCTACACTAGGGCCAAAGCCTTTGAATGCATTCGCCTTCTTTTGCTTATCCTCAACAAACGCACCCGACCCACCCTTGAGTAAACAAGAAACACCCCACCCCACCCCAACCCACCCCACCCCACCCCAACCCAACCCAACCCAACCCAACCCAACCCAACCCAACCCAACCCAACCCAACCAGAGGTCACGTGAAGAACATGACAGTCTCGGAGCCGTGTGCTACGCTAGGTCCAAAGCCTTTGAATGCATTGCCCTTCTTTTGCTTATCCTCAACAAACGCACCCAACCCACCCTTGAGAAAACGAGAAACACCCCACCCCACCCCACCCCACCCCAACCCACCCTACCCCATCACAACCCAACCCAACCCAATCCAACCCGAACGGAGGTCACCTGAAGAACATGACGGTCTCGGAGCCTTGTGCTATGCTAGGGCCAAAGCCTTTGAATGCATTGGCCTTCTTTAGCTTATCAAACACGCATCGACCGTCCATGTATGTATCCTCATCCGCCTGGAGTAGACTTGAAGTAGGGTCCGTTGCCTCTGTAGGGTCTGTGGTGTCCATAGGGGCTGTGGTGTGGGTTGGTGTGGGTTGTGGTAGGTGGGTTGGGTTGGGTTGGGTTGGTCCCCCAGGAGTAGACTTGGAGTAGGGCTGTTGCCTCTGTAGGGTCTGTGGTGTCCATAGGGTCTGTTGTGTGGGTTGGTGTGGGTTGGTGTGGGTTGAGTTGTTTTGGCCCCCCTGAAGTAGACTTGAAGTAGGGTCTGTTGCCTCTGTAGGGTCTGTGGTGTCCATAGGGTCTGTGGTGTGGGTTGGTGTGGGTTGTGGTAGGTGGGTTGGGTTGGGTTGGGTTGGTCCCCCAGGAGTAGACTTGGAGTAGGGCTGTTGCTTCTGTAGGGTCTGTGGTGTGGGTTGGTGTGGGTTGTGGTAGGTGGGTTGAGTTGGTTTGGCCCCCCTGGAGTAGACTTGAAGTAGGGTCTGTGGTGTCCATAGGGTCTGTGGTGTGGGTTGGTGTGGGTTGGTGTGGGTTGGTGTGGGTTGGTGTGGGTTGGTGTGGGTTGGTCCTCCTGGAGTAGACTTGAAGTAGGGTCGATTGTCTCTGTAGGGTCTATGGTGTCCATAGGGTCTGTGGTGTGGGTTAGTGTGGGTTGGTGTGGGTTGGGGTGGGTTGGTGTGGGTTGGTGTGGGTTGGTGTGGGTTGGTCCCCCTGGAGTAGACTTGAAGTAGGGTCGATTGCCTCTGTAGGGTCTGTGGTGTCCATGGGGTCTGTGGTGTGGTTAGTGTGGGTTGTGGTAGGTGGGTTGGGGTGGGGTAGGGTGGGGTGTTATTGGAAGAGTCTATGGTGTACCTACCAGTGAAGTCTGTATGTGTATGTCTGCTACAGTGCAGGGCGGGGTAGGCCAAATAGGCTAGAGGGACTTGCCCAACTGTGACAGGATGGGCTAAAATGGCAAGTCCTAAGCGGGTGTCGCAAGCGACACGAAATAACGCTTTAGCAGTCATGGACAGGGCAGGGAGCGAATGGTTAAGAAACTTGACCTGCTGACTGCGAGAAAGGGCGAGGAGCAGGTCCCTGGCGAGGAGGGAGGCTGGGAGTTCCAAAAGTAGCTGAGTAAGTAGCTACTGGTAGCGGAATAATCAACAAAACATTTGACAGCTTTTGCGAAGGATCTTGGCCGCTGCGATGCTGGTTACTCTAGTCATGTGCCCTTCAAGTATGAGTCAAATGTTTGGGTGCGGAGGTGGTCGGAATTGTTCAAACAGCTCCTGGAGATACAGAGACAGACGAAGAGAGACAGAGAGAGATAGAGAGACAGAGAGATAGAGAGATAGAGATATGGAGAGGGACAGAGATAGGCAGAGAGGCAGAGAGACAAGGAGAGACAGAGAGACAGAGAGACAGACTGCAATTAAATTGTTTCACCGTTTACCAGATACAGAGAGAGACAGAGAAACAGAGAGACAGAGAGATAGAGGGACAAAGAGACAGAGAGACAGAGAGGCAGAAAGACACGGGTGAAACTTGGGGCTTCAGCCCTGGGACCCTGAAGGGTCCAGAGGGAGCCAAAGCGAAAATAGTGGTACAAATGTCACCCCCCCACCCCCCACCCAGGGTCCCACCTTTTCAGGTTAGAGGCTAGGCCAGGTCCTAAAGGGGGGCCATCTTCCGTGGTTCCAGTGGTTCCAGTGGTTCCAGTGACTCCAGTGGTTCTAGTTCCAGTGGTTTCAGTGGTTCCAGTGGCTCCAGTGGTTCCAGTTCCAGTGGTTTCAGTGGTTCCAGTGGTTCCGGTTCCAGAGGTTCCAGTTCCAGAGAGCCCCATGTGTTCCACCACTATATCTCGAAGTGTGAGGAGGGTGGCATCCCACGGCGCCATGACACTGATCTGCGTGGGAGGATGTCGGCCTTGGAAATCCATCACAATCACCTGTTGGGCATCACAATGTTGGGTTGGGTTAGTATGGGTTGGGTTGGGTTGGGTTGGGTTGGGTTGGGTTGGGTTGGGTTGGGTTGGGTTGGGTTGGGTAAATATATCATGTGTAGGGATCTAAGGGGAGAGGTGGGTGGGGTAGGGTGAGGTGGGGCGGTGGGGCGGTGTGTGTGTGGTGGTGAGGGGGGGGGGGGGGGGGGGGGGGGGGGGGGGGGGGGGGGGGGGGGTAGTTGCAATTTGAATTTGGAGTGATGGCTATAATATGACGCACCAAACTTCACATCATTAACGTCCAGTGCTTATATCTCCTTTTGTGCTTGCGTCCTTGAGTGCTTTCATCCCCTTATGTGCTTTTGCACTTGAGTGCTGAAGTGCTTTTATCTCCTTTTGTGATTGAGTGCTTGAGTGCTTTCACTTCCTTTGTGATTGAGTGCTTTTATCTTCTTATGTGCTTGAGTGCTTGAGTGCTTTTATCTCCTTTTTTGCTTGAGTGCTTGATTGCTGAAGTGCTTTTATCTCCTGTTGTGTTTGAGTGCTGAAGTGTTTTCATCTCCTTATTTGCTTTTGCACTTGAGTGCTGAAGTGCTTTTATCTCCTTGTGTGCTTGAGTGCTTTTATCTTCTTATGTGCTTGAGTGCTTGAGTGCTTTTATCTCCTTTTGCACTTGAGTGCTGAAGTGCTTTAATCTCCTTTTGTGCTTGAGTGCTTGAGTGCTTTCATCTCCTTTGTGCTTGAGTGCTTTTATCTCCTTTTGTGCTTGAGTACTTTAGTGCATGAGTGCTTTTATCTCCTTTGTGCTTGAGTGCTTTTATCTTCTTATGTGCTTGAGTGCTTGAGTGCTTTCATCTCCTTTTTTGCTTGAGTGCTTGAGTGCATGAGTGCTTTTATCTCCTTTTGTACTGGAGACATTGAATGCTTTCATCTCCAGATATCTACTTTGCTCATCAATATCTCACTGCACACTTTGAATCAGGCTTCAGTCAACATGTTAGCTTATTACTCTACCACATATGAACAATGCAGACAGCCAAACACAGCTTGCTTAGCACTACCTGCGCTAATAGCTTTGTTTTTTAGTTATAGCCCGAAATAAGCTGAAATAGCCTGAAATAAGCTGTAGTAGCCTGAAATGACATGAAGTCGCCCGAAGTGACCAGGAGTAGCCTGAAATAGCCCGAAATAAGCTGAGATAACTTGTGGATGCCCGAAATGACATGAAGTCGCCCAAAGTGACCAGTAGTAGCCTGAAATAGCCTGAAGTAGCCTGAAATAGCATGAAATGACCTGAAGTAGCCCGAAATAGCCTGAAATGACTTGAAGAAGCCCGAAATAACCTGAAATAGCCCAGAATGACCTGAAATAATCCGAAATGACATGTAACAGCCTGTGATTCACCTGTCTTACACCAACATCGCCAAACATGTGCGCCTCGTCTGGGCAGGCTGGCAACAAGGGGTTCACTTCGACACCCCGGGCTTTCAAGAACGCCAAAGCGGCAGACAAGCTTGTCTCAGGAATCTTGTTTAATTGCCCCAGGTTGCTGAAGGTTTGCTCAGTTTGCTCCATCAGGAGGCGTACCCTGTCCATGGTTCTGGTGTGGGTAGGTTGCTGCAGGGGGGGCGGGGGGAGGGGGTGGTGGGGTGTGTGTGGGGGGGAGTTGATGGTTGATGAGGGTAGGGTTTGTATGGATCTTGTTTGGTTGCCCCAGGTTTGCTGAAGGTTTGCTCAGTTTGCTCCATCAGGACGCGTACCCTGTCCATGGTTGTGGTGCGGGTAAGGTGCTGCGGGGGGTTGGGATGGTTTGGGGGGGGATTGGGTTGGGGTGGCTGGGAGTGGATGGTTGATGAGGGTAGGGTTTGTTTGATTTGCCCCAGTTTGTGAACGCTTTGCTCAGTTTGCTCCATCAGGACGCGTACCCTGCCCATGGTTCTAGTGCGGGTAGGGTGCTGCGGGGGGTTGGGATGGTTTGGGGGGGGATTGGGTTGGGTTGGGGTGGGTTGGGGGGTGGGGGGGAGGGGGGGCTGGGGGGGGGAGGAGTGGTTGGGTGGTTGGGTGGGTGGGTGGGTGGGGGGTGGAGTGGATGGTTGATGAGGTAGGGTTTGTAAGATTCTTGTTTGGTTGCTCCACGTTGCGAAAGCTTTGCTCTGATTACTCCAGCAGGATGCAATGTCATCATACTCGTAATTGGCATCATCATCGTCATCGTCATCATCGTCATCATCACCATCATTATCATCATCATCATCATCATCATCATCATCATCATCATCATCATCATCATCATCATCATCATCATCATCATCAACATCATCGTCATCGTCATCGTCATCGATCTCAAATAATAAATTGAATTCATCATAAACCTTGATGAAAAAAAACTTGGCCAACCTTGAATAATAATACAGACTTAGCCAACCTCCAAAAAGCGACCTGGATAACAAATCATCGACCTTGATAACAAATAGCAACAACTGCTCATCATAGCAATTCATAAATAAAAACAAATAAAAACAAATAAAAACAAATAACAACAAATAATAACAAATAATAACACATAATAACAACAACTCATCATAAACCAGGATAACAAATAATGGAATAAATAAAGCCTCAAATAATAGAGACCTAGATCCACAAGGAGGGGCAGTGATCCAAAGTGGATTACACCGGACTTGCTTGGTGTAGTGTATTTGTATTCCACATGCATTTTCTGTATTTGTATTCCACATGTATTTTCTGTATTTGTGTGTATTTATTTGTATGTGTATGTGTTCATATGTATTGACATGTTTTTATGTATTTATGTATATATGTATGTATATGTACTTATTTGTATGTGTATGTGTTCATATGTATTGACATGTTTTCTGCATTTATGTATATATGTATTTATATGTATTTATTTGTATGTGTATGTGTTCATATGTATTGACATGTTTTTAAGTATTTATGTATATATGTATATATGTATGTATATGTACTTATTTGTATGTGTATGTGTTTATATGTATTGACATGTTTTTCTGTATTTATGTATATATGTATATATATGTATTTATGTGTACCTTTAAGAACTTTTATGTATTTAGATGTATTTATATGTATATCTATATGTTTATATATGCATTCACATGTGTTGATATTTATTTATATGTATGTATTGGCATGTATGTACAATCCAGGGGGTATTAAAGAACGTGCCCAACCTTCAATGATAAATTAAAATTATAAACCTTGATAAACTTATAAACATCAATGATAAATTGAACGCATTATAAACCTTGATAACCTTATAAACATCAATGATACATTGAACGCATTATAAACCTTGATAACCTTATAAACATCAATGATACATTGAACTCATCATAAACCTTGATAACCTTATAAACATCAATGATAAATTGAACGCATTATAAACCTTGATAACCTTATAAACATCAATGATAAATTGAACGCATTATAAACCTTGATAACCTTATAAACATCAATGATACATTGAACGCATTATAAACCTTGATAAACTTATTAACATCAATGATACATTGGACGCATTATAAACCTTGATAACCTTATAAACATCAATGATAAATTGAACGCATTTAAAACCTTGATATCAAATAAGGGAATACACTAAACTTCAAATTATCAAGGCTTACCTCTACAGGGAGGGTCAGTGATCCAAGGTGGATTACACCAGCTGTTGTTGGAGATAGTACTGCATTCTTATTGGCAGCTGTAGATGGGATAGGGGGTGGGGGTGGGGGGGGGTCAGGGAGGGTATGTGTGTGTTTGTGTGTGTGTGTGTGGGGGGGGTGGGGGGGGGGGGCGTGCGAGGGTGGGGGGGGTGGGGGGGAGGGACAGTGATCCAAGGTGGATTACACCAGCTGTTGTTGGAGATAGAACTGCATTCCTGTTGGCAGCTGTGGGTGGGGTAGGGGGGAGGGGGGGAGGTCAGGGTGGGTGGGGGGGTGGGGGGATTACCCTGGCTGTTGTTGGAGATAGTACTGCATTCCTATTGGCAGCTGTGGGTGGTGGGGTGGGGGAGGTCAGGGAGGGTATGTGTGTGTGAGGGGGGCGGGTGGGGGGGGGGGGGGTACCCCGGCGGTTGTTGGAGATAGTACCTGTTGGCAGCTGTGGGTGGGGTGGGTGGGTGGGTGGGTTGGTGTGGGGTGGGAAAGGTCAGGGAGGGTATGTGTGCGTTTGTGTGGGTGGGTGGATGGGTGGGTGGGGTTGGGGGGTGGGTGGGGTGGGTGGGTGGGGCTCACACTGGAACCTCCACACTCCCTCATATGTTGCAGGCGCCTTGTTGGTTGGTTGGTTGGTTGGTTGGTTAGTTGGTTGGTTGTGTGGGTGTGGGTGTGGTGTGGGGTGTGGGGTTGGTGGGAAGGGGAGGGGGGGTGGTGGTGGGGGGGCTCACACTGAAACCTACACACTCGCTCACCTGGTACAGGCGCCTTATTGGGTGGTTGGTTGTTGTGGTTGGTTGTGTGGGTGTGTGTGTGGGTGTGTGTGGGGGGGGGGCTCACACTAAAACCTCCACGCTCGCTCACCTGGTACAGGCACCTTATTGGGTGGTTGGTTGTGTGGTTGGTTGTGTGGTTGTGGGTGGGGGGTGGGGGGAGGGGGAGTGGGGGCTCACACTGAAACCTCCACGCTCACTCACCTGGTACAGGCGCCTTATTGGGTGGTTGGTTGTGTGGTTGTTGTGTGGGTGTGGGTGGGGGGGTGGGGGGAGGGGGGGTGGGGGCTCACACTGAAACCTCCACGCTCACTCACCTGGTACAGGCGCCTTATTGGGTGGTTGGTTGTGTGGTTGGTTGTGTGGTTGTGGGTGGGGGGTGGGGGCTCACACTGAAACCTCCACGCTCACTCACCTGGTACAGGCACCTTATTGGGTGGTTGGTTGTGTGGTTGGTTGTGTGGTGTGGTGGGTGTGGGTGGGAGGGGGTGTGGGTGGGGGGGGGGGAGGCTCACACTGAAACCTCCACACTCGCTCACCTGTAGCGGGCGCCTTGTATGCTGTCTTCTTATTTTTCGAGGCAGGGGGCTGGCGCTGAGCAGGGAATTGGGGTCAGAGGCTAGAGGAGGGCAACCTAGGGTAAACAGAAGAGATGGGTGCAGGTCGGTGGGTGGGTGGCTCACACTGAAACCTCCACGCTCGCTCACCTGTAGCAGGCGCCTTGTTTGCTGTCTTCTCATTTTTCGAGGCAGGGGCCTGGCGCTGAGCAGGGAATTTGGGACGGAGGCTAGAGGGGGGCAACTGAGGGTATACAGAAGAGATGGGTGCAGGTGGGGTAGGGTGGTGGGTGGGTGGGTGGGTGGCTCACACTGAAACCTCCACACTTGCTCACCTGTAGCAGGCGCCTTGTTTGCCGTCTTTTTTCTTTCGAGGCAGGGCCTGGCGCTGAGCAGGGAATTGGGGGTCGGAGGCTAGACCGAGGCAACCTAGGGTAAACAGAAGAGATGGGTGCAGGTGGGGTAGGTGGTGGGTGGGTGGGTGGGTGGCTCACACTGAAACCTCCACACTTGCTCACCTGTAGCAGGCGCCTTGTTTGCTGTCTTCTTACTTTTCGAGGTAGGGCCTGGCGCTGAGCAGGGAATTGGGGTCGGAGGCTAGAGGGGGGCAACTGAGGGTAAACAGAAGAGATGGGTGCAGGTGGGGTAGGGTGGGTGGGTGGGTGGGTGGATCTCACTGAAACCTCCACGCTCGCTCACCTGTAGCAGGCGCCTTGTTTGCTGTCTTCTTATTTTTCGAGGCAGGGGGCTGGCGCTGAGCAGGGAATTGGGGTCGGAGGCTAGAGGGGGGCAACTGAGGGTAACCAGAAGAGATGGGTGCAGGTGGGTAGGGTGGGTGGGTGGTGGGTGGATCTCACTGAAACCTCCACGCTCGCTCACCTGTAGCAGGCGCCTTGTTTGCTGTCTTCTTATTTTTCGAGCAGGGGGCTGGCGCTGAGCAGGGAATTGGGGTCGGAGGCTAGAGGGGGGCAACCGAGGGTAAACAGAAGAGATGGGTGCAGGTGGGTGAGTGGGTGGCTCACACTGAAACCTACACACTCCCTCACCTGGTACACGCGCCTTGTTGATTGGGTGGTTGGTTGGTTGGGTGGCTGGTTGTGTGGGTGTGGGTGTGGTGGGTGGGTGGGCGGGAGGTTGTGTGTGTGGTGGTGGTGGAGGTGGTGGTGGTGGTGGTGGGGGGGGGGGGGGGCTCACACTGGAACCTCCACGCTCACTCACCTGTAGCAAGCACCTTGTTTGCTGTCTTCTTATTTTTTGAGGCAGGGGGCTGGCGCTGAGCAGGGAATTGGGGTCGGTGGCTAGACGGAGGCAACTGAGGGTAAACAGAAGAGATGGGTGCAGGTGCCCTTGGCGCAGGGGCTCCGCTTCCTGCCGACGGTCCAGGTGCATCGGCATCGATCACGATGGAAGGTGCTGCGCGCTTGGATCCAGAGGTGGCCCCCACGGCACTGGTGGTGGCCTTGAAAGCTCGCTTGATGATTTCTTTCTTACCCGCGCGGGACTGCTTGCGCAGTTGGTCCCAGTCATAACACTTCCTGGCGTTGCAGTGGTCGTTAGCACGGGATCCTGCGATACAAAATAAAAAATAGATGGAGGTTACTGCTCAGACGCAAAAAGAAACTGCTTGCGCAGTTGGTCCCAGTCATAAGACTTCTTGGCGTTGCAGTGGTCGTTAGCACGGGATTCTGAAATCAAAATGCACAAGTGTATGGAGGTTACTGCTTTACACACCCTGCACGGGACTGCTTTCACAGTTGGTCCCAGTCATAAGACTACTTTGCGTTGCAGTGGTCGTTAGTACGGGATCCTGCGATCAAAAGTAACAAATAGATGGAGATTACTGCTCACACGCAGAAAGGGACTGCATGCGCAGTTGGTCCAGTCATAACACTTCTTGGCGTTGCAGTGGTCGTTAGCACGAGATCCTGAGATAAAAAAAAACAAATGATTAGCTAATATGAACCAGTTTGAGTTAGCTGTTCTGACCCACTCAAGATAGCTGAGTTAGCTGACTAGACCCTGTATGGTGCTGCTTGCGCAGTTGGTCCCAGTCAAAAGACTTCTTGGCGTTGCAGTGGTCGTCAGCACAAGATCCTGCAATCAAATGATGTATTGGTGTTGCAGTGGTTGTAAGCACGACCTCCTGCAGTCAAACAGCCCAAGTGTATGGAGGTTACTGCTATACAGACCCTGCACGGTGCTGCTTGCGCAGTTGGTCCAGTCATAAGACTTCTTGGCGTTGCAGTGGTCATTAGCACGGGATCCTGCGATAAAAAAGAACAAAGGGTTAGCTGATTTGAACCAGTTTGAGTTAGCTGTTCTGACCCATTTCAAATAGCTGAGCTAGCTGTTCAGAACTGTACAGCCCTGGTTGCGCAGTTGGTCCCAGTCAAAAGATTATTGGTGTTCCAATTGTAATTTGTACGAGATCCTGCAATCAAATGATGTATTGGTGTTGCAGTGGTTGTAAGCACGACCTCCTGCAGTCAAACAGCCCAAGTGTATGGAGGTTACTGCTATACAGACCCTGCACGGTGCTGCTTGGGCAGTTGGTCCAGTCATAAGGCTTCTTGGCGTTGCAGTGGTCATTAGCACGGGATCCTGCAATAAAAAAGAACAAAGGGTTAGCTGATTTGAACCAGTTTAAGTTAGCTGTTCTGACCCATTCCAGATAGCTGAGTTAGCTGTTCAAGACTGTACAGCCCTGGTTGCGCAGTTGGTCCCAGTCAAAAGATTATTGGTGTTCCAATTGTAATTTGTACGGGATCCTGCGATCAAATGATGTATTGGTGTTGCAGTGGTTGTAAGCACGAACTCCTGCAGTCAAACAGCCCAAGTGTATGGAGGTTACTGCTATACAGACCCAGTACTGTGATGCTTGGGCAGTTGGTCCCAGTCATAAGACTACTTGGCGTTGCAGTGGCCGTCAGCACGACATCCTGCGATCAAATGATGTATTGGTGTTGCAGTGGTGGTAAGCACGACCTCCTGCAGTCAAACAGCCCAAGTGTATGGAGGTTACTGCTATACAGACCCTGTATGGTGCTGCTTGCGCAGTTGGTCCAGTCATAAGACTTCTTGGCGTTGCAGTGGTCGTCAGCACGAGATCCTGCGATCAAATGATGTATTGGTCTTGCAGTGGTTGTAAGGAAGAACACCTGCAGTCAAACAGCCCAAGTGTATGGAGGTTACTGCTATACAGACCCTGTATGGTGCTGCTTGGGCAGTTGGTCTCAGTCATAAGACTTCTTGGCGTTGCAGTGGTCGTCAGCACAAGATCCTGCGATCTAATGATGTATTGGTGTTGCAGTGGTTGTAAGCACAACCTCCTGCAGTCAAACAGCCCAAGTGTATGGAGGTTACTGCTATACAGACCCTGTATGGTGCTGCTTGCGCAGTTGGTCCAGTCATAAGACTCCTTGGCGTTGCAGTGGTCGTCAGCATAAGATCCTGCGATCAAATAGTGTATTGGTGTTGCAGTGGTTGTAAGCATGAACTCCTGCAGTCAAACAGCCCAAGTGTATGGAGGTTACTGCTATACAGACCCTGTATGGTGCTGCTTGGGCAGTTGGTCTCAGTCATAAGACTTCTTGGCGTTGCAGTGGTCGTCAGCACAAGATCCTGCGATCAAATGATGTATTGGTGTTGCAGTGGTTGTAAGCACGACCTCCTGCAGTCAAACAGCCCAAGTGTATGGAGGTTACTGCTATACAGACCCAGTACTGTGCTGCTTGGGCAGTTGGTCCCAGTCATAAGACTTCTTGGGGTTGCAGTGGTCGTCAGCACAAGATCCTGCGATCAAATGATGTATTGGTCTTGCAGTGGTTGTAAACACGAGTTCCTGCAGTCAAACAGCCCAAGTGTATGGAGGTTACTGCTATACAGACCCTGGTGCTGCTTGGGCAGTTAGTCTCAGTCACAAGACTTCTTGGCGTTGCAGTGGTCGTCAGCACAAGATCCTGCGATCAAATGATGTATTGGTGTTGCATTGGTTGTAAGCACGACCTCCTGCAGTCAAACAGCCCAAGTGTATGGAGGTTACTGCTATACAGACCCTGCACGGTGCTGCTTGCGCAGTTGGTCCAGTCATAAGACTGCTTGGCGTTGCAGTGGTCGTTAGCACGGGATCCTGCCATAAAAAAGAACAAATGGTTAGCTGATTTGAACCAGTTTGAGTTAGCTGTTCTGACCCATTCCAGATAGCTGAGTTAGCTGTTCAGACCCTAAACGGCCCTGGTTGCGCAGTTTATCCCAGTCGAAAGATTATTGGTGTTCCAATTGTAATTTGTACGGGATCCTGAGACCAAATGATGTATTGGTGTTGCAGTGGTTGTAAGCACAACCTCCTGTAGTCAAACAGCCCAAGTGTATGGAGGTTACTGCTATACAGACCCAGTACTGTGCTGCTTGGGCAGTTGGTCCCAGTCATAAGACTTCTTGGCGTTGCAGTGGTCGTCAGCACAAGATCCTACGATCAAATGATGTATTGGTCTTGCAGTGGTTGTAAGCACGACCTCCTGCAGTCAAACAGCACAAGTGTATGGAGGTTACTGCTATACAGACCCTGTATGGTGCTGCTTGGGCAGTTAGTCTCAGTCACACGACTTCTTGGCGTTGCAGTGGTCCTCAGCACAAGATCCTGCGATCAAATGATGTATTGGTGTTGCAGTGGTTGTAAGCACGACCTCCTGCAGTCAAACAGCCCAAGTGTATGGAGGTTACTGCTATACAGACCCTGTATGGTGCTGCTTGGGCAGTTGGTCTCAGTCATAATACTTCTTGGCGTTGCAGTGGATGTCAGCACGAGATCCTGCAATCGAATGATGTATTGGTGTTGCAGTGGTTGTAAGCACGAACTCCTGCAGTCAAACAGCCCAAGTGTATGGAGGTTACTGCTATACAGACCCTGCACGGTGCTGCTTGTGCAGTTGGTCCAGTCATAAGACTGCTTGGCGTTGCAGTGGTCGTTAGCACGGGATCCTGCCATAAAAAATAACAAATGGTTTGCTGATTCGAACCAGTTTTAGTTATCTGTTCTGACCCATTCCAGATAGCTGAGTTAGCGGTTCAGACCCTGAACGGCCCTGGTTGCGCAGTTGGTCCCAGTCAAAAGATTATTGGTGTTCCAATTGTAACTTTTACGGGATCCTGCGATCTAATGATGTATTGGTGTTGCAGTGGTTGTAAGCACGACCTCCTGCAGTCAAACAGCCCAAGTGTATGGAGGTTACTGCTATACAGACCCAGTACTGTGCTGCTTGGGCAGTTGGTCCCAGTCATAAGACTCCTTGGCGTTGCAGTGGTCGTCAGCACAAGATCCTACGATCAAATGATGTATTGGTCTTGCAGTGGTTGTAAGCACGACCTCCTGCAGTCAAACAGCTTAAGTGTATGGAGGTTACTGCTACACAGACCCTGTATGGTGCTGCGTGGGCAGTAAGTCTCAGTCACACGACTTCTTGGCGTTGCAGTGGTCGTCAGCACAAGATACTGCGATCAAATGATGTATTGGTGTTGCAGTGGTTGTAAGCACGACCTCCTGCAGTCAAACAGCCCAAGTGTATGGAGGTTACTGCTATACAGACCCTGTATGGTGCTGCTTGGGCAGTTGGTCTCAGTCATAAGACTTCTTGGCGTTGCAGTGGTTGTCAGCACAAGATCCTGCAATCGAATGATGCATTGGTGTTGCAGTGGTTGTAAGCACGACCTCCTGCAGTCAAACAGCCCAAGTGTATGGAGGTTACTGCTATACAGACTTCTTGGCGTTGCAGTGGTCGTTAGCACGGGATCCTGCCATAAAAAAAAACAAATGGTAAGCTGATTTGAACCAGTTTGAGTTAGCTGTTCTGACCCATTCCAGATAGCTGAGTTAGCTGTTCAGACCCTGAACGGCCCTGGCTGCGCAGTTGGTCCCAGTCAAAAGATTATTGGTGTTCCAATTGTAATTTGTACGGGATCCTGCGATCAAATGATGTATTGGTGTTGCAGTGGTTGTAAGCACAACCTCCTGCAGTCAAACAGCCCAAGTGTATGGAGGTTACTGCTATACAGACCCAGTACTGTGCTGCTTGGGCAGTTGGTCCCAGTCATAAGACTTCTTGGCGTTGCAGTGGTCGTCAGCACAAGATCCTGCGATCAAATGATGTATTGGTCCTGCAGTGGTTGTAAGCACGACCTCCTGCAGTCAAACAGCCCAAGTGTATGGAGGTTACTGCTATACAGACCCTGCACGTTGCTGCTTGCGCAGTTGGTCCCAGTCATAAGACTGCTTGGCGTTGCAGTGGTCGTTAGCACGGGATCCTGCCATAAAAAATAACGAATGGTTAGCTGATTCGAACCAGTTTTAGTTAACTGTTCTGACCCATTCCAGATAGCTGAGTTAGCTGTTCAGACCCTGAACGGCCCTGGCTGCGCAGTTGGTCCCAGTCAAAAGATTATTGGTGTTCCAATTGTAATTTGTACGGGATCCTGAGATCAAATGATGTATTGGTGTTGCAGTGGTTGTAAGCACGACCTCCTGCAGTCAAACAGCCCAAGTGTATGGAGGTTACTGCTATACAGACCCTGTATGGTGCTGCTTGGGCAGTTGGTCCCAGTCATAAGACTTCTTGGCGTTGCAGTGGTCGTCAGCACAAGATACTGCGATCAAATGATGTATTGGTCTTGCAGTGGTTGTAAGCACGACCTCCTGCAGTCAAACAGCCCAAGTGTATGGAGGTTACTGCTATACAGACCCTGGTGCTGCTTTGCAGTTAGTCTCAGTCACAAGACTTCTTGGCGTTGCAGTGGTCGTCAGCACAAGATCCTGCGTTCAAATGATGTATTGGTGTTGCAGTGGTTGTAAGCACGACCTCCTGCAGTCAAACAGCCCAAGTGTATGGAGGTTACTGCTATACAGACCCTGCACGGTGCTGCTTGCGCAGTTGGTCCCAGTTGCAGTCCTGCCAAGGTTACTGATTGGCGTTTAAGTTAGTGTTCTGACCCATTCCAGATAGGCCGAGTTAGCTGTTCAGTGAACGGCCCTGGTTGCGCAGTTGATCCCAGTCGAAAGATTATTGTGTTCCAATTGTAATTTGTACGGGATCCTGGTCAAATGTCGTGTTGCAAACAAGTCATGTGTATGGAGGTTTACTGCTATACAGACCCAGTACTGTGCTGCTTGCAGTAGTCATAAGACTTCTTGGCGTTGCAGTGGTCGTCAGCACAAGAAATTACGATCAAATGATGTCTTGGTGGTTGCAGTGGTTGTAAGCACGACCTCCTGCAGTCAAACAGCCCAAGTGTATGGAGGTTACTGCTATACAGACCCTGTATGGTGCTGCTTGGCAGTTGTCTCAGTCAGACTTCCGTTGCAGCGACAAGATCCTCCTGCGAGTGTATTGGTGTTGCAAAGCACGCCTCCTGCAGTAACAGCCCAAGTTTACTGCTATACAGTAATGTGTAGTTCTTGGCCAGTCATAAGACTAAGTGGTCGGCAAGCACGGATCCTGCCATAAAGAACAAATGGTTAGCTGATTTGAAACCAGTTTGAGTTGTTACGGATCCTGCTGAGTTAGCTGTTCAGACGCCTGTAGGTCCCATAAGTCTTTAAGCACGACCTCCTGCAGTCCAAACAGCCCAGTGTATGGAGGTTTCTGCATAAAGTACAGACCCAGTACTGTGCTGCTTGGGCAGTTGGTCCCAATCAAAAGACTTTCTTGGCGTTGCAGTGGTCGTCAGCACGAGATCCTGCGATCAAATGATGTATTGGTCTTGCAGTGGTTGTAAGGAAGAACACCTGCAGTCAAACAGCCCAAGTGTATGGAGGTTACTGCTATACAGACCCTGTATGGTGCTGCTTGGGCAGTTGGTCTCAGTCATAAGACTTCTTGGCGTTGCAGTGGTCGTCAGCACAAGATCCTGCGATCTAAATGATGTATTGGTGTTGCAGTGGTTGTAAGCACAACCTCCTGCAGTCAAAACAGCCCAAGTGTATGGAGGTTACTGCTATACAGACCCTGTATGGTGCTGCTTGCGCAGTTGGTCCCAGTCATAAGACTCCTTGGCGTTGCAGTGGTCGTCAGCATACAGATCCTGCGATCAAATAGTGTATTGGTGTTTGGCAGTGGTTGTAAGCATGACTCCTGCAGTCAAACAGCCCAAGTGTATGGAGGTTACTGCTATACAGACCCTGTATGGTGCTGCTTGCAGGCAGTTGGTCCAGTCATTAAGACTCCGTTGGCGTTCAGTGGTCGTCAGCATAAGATCCTGCGATCAAATATGTATTGGTGTTGCAGTGGTTGTAAGCATGAACTCCTGCAGTCAAACAGCCCAAGTGTATGGAGGTTACTGCTATACAGACCCTGTATGGTGCTGCTTGCGCAGTTGGTCTTAGTCATAAGACTTCTTGGCGTTGCAGTGGTTGTCAGCACGAGATCCTGCCGATCAAATGATGTATTGGTGTTGCAGTGGTTGTAAGCATGAACTCCTGCAGTCAAACAGCCCAAGTGTATGGAGGTTACTGCTATACAGACCCTGTATGGTGCTGCTTGCGCAGTTGGTCTTAGTCATAAGACTTCTTGGCGTTGCAGTGGTTGTCAGCACGAGATCCTGCGATCAAATGATGTATTGGTGTTGCAGTGGTTGTAAGCACGAACTCCTGCAGTCAAACAGCCCAAGTGTATGGAGGTTACTGCTATACAGACCCTGTATGGTGCTGCTTGCGCAGTTGGTCCCAGTCATAAGACTCCTTGGCGTTGCAGTGGTTGCAGCACAAGATCCTGCGATCAAATGATGTATTGGTCTTGCAGTGGTTGTAAGCACGACCTCCTGCAGTCAAACAGCCCAAGTGTATGGAGGTTTCTGCTATACAGACCCAGTACTGTGCTGCTTGGGCAGTTGGTCCCAATCAAAAGACTTCTTGGCGTTGCAGTGGTCGTCAGCACGAGATCCTGCGATCAAATGATGTATTGGTCTTGCAGTGGTTGTAAGGAAGAACACCTGCAGTCAAACAGCCCAAGTGTATGGAGGTTACTGCTATACAGACCCTGTATGGTGCTGCTTGGGCAGTTGGTCTCAGTCATAAAGACTTCTTGGCGTTGCAGTGGTCGTCAGCACAAGATCCTGCGATCTAATGATGTATTGGTGTTGCAGTGGTTGTAAGCACAACCTCCTGCAGTCAAACAGCCCAAG
The DNA here is from genome assembly GCA_022414725.1 of Microglena sp. YARC. Taxonomy (NCBI): domain Eukaryota; kingdom Viridiplantae; phylum Chlorophyta; class Chlorophyceae; order Chlamydomonadales; family Chlamydomonadaceae; genus Microglena; species Microglena sp. YARC. Next base: position 108,755,561 of record CM039462.1, read on the forward strand.
TGTATGGAGGTTACTGCTATACAGACCCTGTATGGTGCTGCTTGCGCAGTTGGTCCAGTCATAAGACTCCTTGGCGTTGCAGTGGTCGTCAGCATAAAGATCCTGCGATCAAATAGTGTATTGGTGTTGCAGTGGTTGTAAGCATGAACTCCTGCAGTCAAACAGCCCAAGTGTATGGAGGTTACTGCTATACAGACCCTGTATGGTGCTGCTTGCGCAGTTGGTCCAGTCATAAGACTCCTTGGCGTTGCAGTGGTCGTCAGCATAAGATCCTGCGATCAAATAGTGTATTGGTGTTGCAGTGGTTGTAAGCATGAACTCCTGCAGTCAAACAGCCCAAGTGTATGGAGGTTACTGCTATACAGTCCCTGTATGGTGCTGCTTGTGCAGTTAGTCTTAGTCATAAGACTTCTTGGCGTTGCAGTGGTTGTCAGCACGAGATCCTGCGATCAAATGATGTATTGGTGTTGCAGTGGTTGTAAGCATGAACTCCTGCAGTCAAACAGCCCAAGTGTATGGAGGTTACTGCTATACAGACCCTGTATGGTGCTGCTTGCGCAGTTGGTCTTAGTCATAAGACTTCTTGGCGTTGCAGTGGTTGTCAGCACGAGATCCTGCGATCAAATGATGTATTGGTGTTGCAGTGGTTGTAAGCACGAACTCCTGCAGTCAAACAGCCCAAGTGTATGGAGGTTACTGCTATACAGACCCTGTATGGTGCTGCTTGCGCAGTTGGTCCCAGTCATAAGACTCCTTGGCGTTGCAGTGGTTGCAGCACAAGATCCTGCGATCAAATGATGTATTGGTCTTGCAGTGGTTGTAAGCACGACCTCCTGCAGTCAAACAGCCCAAGTGTATGGAGGTTTCTGCTATACAGACCAGTACTGTGCTGCTTGGGCAGTTGGTCCCAATCAAAAGACTTCTTGGCGTTGCAGTGGTCGTCAGCACGAGATCCTGCGATCAAATGATGTATTGGTCTTGCAGTGGTTGTAAGGAAGAACACCTGCAGTCAAACAGCCCAAGTGTATGGAGGTTACTGCTATACAGACCCTGTATGGTGCTGCTTGGGCAGTTGGTCTCAGTCATAAGACTTCTTGGCGTTGCAGTGGTCGTCAGCACAAGATCCTGCGATCTAATGATGTATTGGTGTTGCAGTGGTTGTAAGCACAACCTCCTGCAGTCAAACAGCCCAAGTGTATGGAGGTTACTGCTATACAGACCCTGTATGGTGCTGCTTGCGCAGTGGTCCAGTCATAAGACTCCTTGGCGTTGCAGTGGTCGTCAGCATAAGATCCTGCGATCAAATAGTGTATTGGTGTTGCAGTGGTTGTAAGCATGAACTCCTGCAGTCAAACAGCCCAAGTGTATGGAGGTTACTGCTATACAGACCCTGTATGGTGCTGCTTGCGCAGTTGGTCCAGTCATAAGACTCCTTGGCGTTGCAGTGGTCGTCAGCATAAGATCCTGCGATCAAATAGTGTATTGGTGTTGCAGTGGTTGTAAGCATGAACTCCTGCAGTCAAACAGCCCAAGTGTATGGAGGTTACTGCTATACAGTCCCTGTATGGTGCTGCTTGTGCAGTTAGTCTTAGTCATAAGACTTCTTGGCGTTGCAGTGGTTGTCAGCACGAGATCCTGCGATCAAATGATGTATTGGTGTTGCAGTGGTTGTAAGCATGAACTCCTGCAGTCAAACAGCCCAAGTGTATGGAGGTTACTGCTATACAGACCCTGTATGGTGCTGCTTGCGCAGTTGGTCTTAGTCATAAGACTTCTTGGCGTTGCAGTGGTTGTCAGCACGAGATCCTGCGATCAAATGATGTATTGGTGTTGCAGTGGTTGTAAGCACGAACTCCTGCAGTCAAACAGCCCAAGTGTATGGAGGTTACTGCTATACAGACCCTGTATGGTGCTGCTTGCGCAGTTGGTCCCAGTCATAAGACTCCTTGGCGTTGCAGTGGTTGCAGCACAAGATCCTGCGATCAAATGATGTATTGGTGTTGCAGTGGTTGTAAGCACGACCTCCTGCAGTCAAACAGCCCAAGTGTATGGAGGTTACTGCTATACAGACCCTGTATGGTGCTGCTTGCGCATTGGTCTCAGTCATAAGACTTCTTGGCGATGCAGTGGTCGTTAGTACGGGATCCTGCGATCAAAAATGTCAAATGGTTAGCTGCTTTTAACCAGTTTGAGTTAGCTTTTCTGACCATGGAGCTGCTTGAGTAGTTAGTCCCAATCAAATGATGGATTGGCGTTGCAGTGGTCGTTAGTACAGGATCCTGGAATCAAAATGCACAAGTGTTTGCAGGTTACTGCTATACGGACCCTGTCTGGTATTGCTTGCGCAGGTGGTTTGAGTTGAATGATTTCTTGGCATTGCAGTGGTCCTTAGCACACTGTAATCAAGTCCACGCATGTATTACCAGGCCTTGCTGAAATGAGCACCTTGGGCACATATCTGCTCTGCTCATTCTGCTTGTTGCACAGCATTATCTTGCTTGCAACCTGACATCGAAATGTATTTATGTTACAGCCGTACGGACCATGCATGGGACTGCTGGCGCCATGGATGTTTCTCAAATCTGAAAGTGCGTTTTTTCTAGCTTTGTGGTTTCAGGCCTCCTCCAGGGACAGCATGTTATAACTTGGCTTTTACAGTTTTTTAGGGCCATTTAGCGCCAAACTTGTTTTTACCCTAAATGGCCCGAAAACAAAATATGAAACCATTTTTGTATAGCGACAATTTGGGCCAAAACGGGGTCAAAAGTAGCGATCGCTATATATAGCAGAAACATAATCCCTGGCTGGTGCAGATGGCCCCAGTCAAATGACATCTTAGCATTGCAGTGGTCATGGACCTGCGATCCTGCAATCGAAGTTAAAACAAATGCATCTTGCATCCAGACAGGTAGACCAGTGAATAAATGCCCAAACCGTTTTTCTGAAACAGCAGCTGTCTCAACCTTTCATTTGGATAGGATTTGGATACGATTTGGATATAATTTGGGTACAGCTGCTGTCTCATTTAGAAACTACTTGGATACAATTTTAATACAGCCCCTGCGTCATTTGGATACTATTTGGATACTATTTGGGTGTGAATTGAATCTAGCCGCTTTCTCATTTGGATACCATTTGGATAATATTTGGATGTGATTTGGATGTAGCCGATTTCTTAACTGGATACTATTTGAATACTATTTGGATACTATTTGGATACGATTTGGATACGATTTGGATGCGATTTGGATGCAGCTGCTGTCCCATTTGGAAACTATTTGGATACGATTTTGATACAATTTGGATGCGATTTGGATATGATTTGGACACAGCCCCTGTCTCATTTGGGTACTACTTGGAATATTTATATATGTCCCCTGTCTCATTTGGGTACTATTTGGAATATTTATATATGTCCCCTGTCTCATTCGTATACTATTTGGAATATTTATTTATGTCCCCTGTCTCATTTGGGTACTATTTGGAATATGTATATATGTCCCCTGTCTCATTTGGGTACTATTTGGAATATTTATATATGTCTCCTGTCTCATTCGGGTACTATTTGGAATATTTATTTATGTCCCCTGTCTCATTTGGGTACTATTTGGAATATTTATATATGTCCCCTGTCTCATTTGGGTACTATTTGGAATATTAATTTATGTCCCCTGTCTCATTTGGGTACTATTTGGAATATTTATATATGTCCCCTGTCTTGTTTGGGTACTATTTGGAATATTAATTTATGTCCCCTGTCTCATTTGGGTACTAATTGGAATATTTATATATGTCCTCTGTCTTGTTTGGATACTATTTGGAGTATTCATATATGTGTGTTGCAACCAGCTATCTCAAGATAGCCAAGTTCTCGCCTGCTCCCCACATAGTGCATTCATTCTTTGAAATGGCCTGGGCCACTGTTTTTTGAGCGACGCATTGGAAGTTGAGTGACTCTGTGTGACCCCAGTGCGACGTGCTGCCCCAAACTATCACGAAGCGCGGAGCCCAAGGGGGTTGGGGGGGCATTTCTGACTAGTCTAGCCGGACCCATGCGTTACCATGCAGCGATGGAATGGCGACGGAATGGCGAGGCATCATCAGAAAAAAAGTGCCCCAACATAGTGCATTCATCTTTTGACATGGTCTAGGTTGTACAAGATATGTCTAGGTCTAGGTTATATGAGATAATCTCAAAATTGTGTTATAAATAGTTATAAATATTATACCGGTAACATGTCTATGAGAGAGTGATAATTGTTTTGCCTCCACCTTGCTCACCCACACACTCACATCCATCACCACCACCCACCCACCACCCACACCCATCCACACCACCCACCCACCCACCCGCACACTTACACCCATCCTCAGAAGAGCCGAGTTCTCACCTGTTCCCCACATTGTGCAGACTGACGCTTTGACATCACAGACGTAGCAGAAGCACTGCACAATCAAGTGGGCATGTATGTATGTTACAGTCCAGGGGGTAGCCAATTAGGCTAAAGGGATAATATTGATATTCCCAGGATTCTACCTTCACCTATTCATATCAGAGCTCATTGCTCAAAGAAATCATCAAGGGCTACTAACATATGCTGCCCACCTGCTGAAATCAGGGCGCAATGATCAAACAAACCATCAAGGGCTGCCAGCATATGCTGCCCACCTGCTGAAATCAGGGCGCATGGATCAAATCAAACCATCAAGGGCTACCAGCATATGCTGCCCATCTGCTGAAATCAGAGCGCATGGATAAAATACAAATTATCAAGGGCTACCAGCATATGCTGCCCACCTGCTGAAATCAGGGCGCATGGATCAAATCAAACCATTAAGGGGTACCAACATATGCTGCCCATCTACCAAGGTCAGAGCGCATGGATCAAACAATTCAACAAGGGCTACAAAGAGATGCTGCCCATCTGCTGAAATCAGGGAGCATTGATCAAACAAATCAACAAGAGGTACTAACATATGCTGTTCATCTACTGAAATCAGGGCGCATGGATCAAATCAAACCATCAAGGGCTACCAACATATGCTGCCCATCTGCTGAAGTCAGAGCTTATTTATCAAACAAACCATCAAGGGCTACAAAGAGATGCTGCCCATCTGCTGAAATCAGGGAGCATTGATCAAACAAACCATTAAGGGGTACCAACATATGCTGCCCATCTGCCGAAGTCAGAGCTTTTCGATGAAATAAACCATCAAGGGCTACAAAGAGATTCTACCCATCTGCTGAAATCAGACCGCATGGATCAAACAAATCAACAAGGCCTACTAACTTATGCTGCCCATCTACTGAAATCAGGGCGCATGGATCAAATCAAACCATTAAGGGGTACCAACATATGCTGCCCATCTGCTGAGGTCAGAGTGCATGGATCAAACAATTCAACAAGGGTTACAAAGAGATGCTGCCCATCTGCTGAAATCAGAGTGCATAGATCACACAAATCAACAAGGGCTACTAACATATGCTGCCCATCTACTGAAATCAGGGCGCATGGATCAAATCAAAACATTAAGGGGTACCAACATATGCTGCCCATCTGCCGAAGTCAGAGCGCATGGATCAAACAATTCAACAAGGGCTGCAAAGAGATGCTGCCCATCTGCTGAAATCAGAGTGAATAGATCACACAAATCAACAAAGGCTACAAAGAGATGCTGCTCATCTGGTGAAATCAGAGCTCATCGATCAAATCAAATCATCAAGGGCTACCAACAGATAGGGCCCACTAGTCGCATTTGAAGTCAGTTCTCTTCCTATTTCTCAACCCCTTTCTCTCGTTAAAATTCATGTTCGGTGAGGATTCAAAAGTCTATTGGGAATGTCACATCTAACTGGGCAGCAGTTATTTCCTGAAATAATGTCACCACAACTGCCCACCTGCTGGCAGAAGACCACATTAGCTGTACTGAAGCTGCCAGAGCTCATTGTATGCTCTCCACAATCTGGCCTTCCATGAGGGTAGTCTTTCAATGCAGTCTGAATGAGAATAAGAAGGAGAGAATCAGAAAACGAGAGAGATCGTGAAAAAATGAGGGGGAGACCTGGAAAGAATGGGGAAATGAGGGAGAGAATAAAACGAGGGAGATCGTTAAAAATGAGGGGGGCACCATGCGAGAATGAGGGAGATAATGACAAAATTAGGGGGGGGTGACTGGGGAGAATGGGAAAATGAAGGAGATAATGAAAAAATTAGGGCGGTAGCACGCGAGAATGAGGGAGATAATGAAAAAATGAGGGGGTGACTGGGGAGAATGGGGTGGAGAATCAGAAAGCCTGGGATTGAATGAGAAATCAGGGAGAGAAAACTAATAATAGAGAAAGCTAGATGCTGGTTGGTTGAGAATGAGAGGGCATGGGCAGTCGACAAGGTGATTTCTTGAGGACCATCAATCACATCGATCAAAAATCACATTGATATTCTTTGACAAGTGAGTTCAGGTAGAATCCTATCCAACATCAGATTGAAAGAAAGAAAGAAAGACAGGGGGGAAGAAATGAGAAAAGAAAGACGATTCCTGGAGGCTAGGTGGCGATTATTGAGACTAGGTGGAACAATTTCGCCCTCCTCATAGGTTGGCCAGGAGATACAAAATCCACCCTACCGCTCCAACGTCACCAACGATCTGAAAGTCTTCCTCCATCGGATCATCTTGGGCGTCCCGTCCTGCGCCTGCACTCGCATTAGCATTCGGGGTCGGTTCTGGAGGGGCTGCTACTATCTCGATCTCGTCGTCTGGCACGTATACAGGGATATTGGCCCTTGTAGGCGCGTAGTCATCGTCGTCGCTTAGAGTTAGGTCGACAGTGATGCCGGGCGCCATGCTGAAAGTAATACGAGACAAGCCAGGAAGCGCAGGTTAAGGCGGGTTGAGGAGGCTGGGACTCTCGGGTAAAGAGGGGCGTCGTATGCAGGTAAACTACGCTGCTTCGCGAAAAACCTGGATACTCAGACGATAATAATCCATATCAAAAAACAGATGTATCTAAGTTTAGTGCTGAGCACTGAGCTTGGCAATGCTACTAGACTGTTGGAAGCTCTTGGGGAAGGTATCGGGCGTCCTGGCCTCCTGTCGGGGTCTGAATTCAAACGCCAACTTAAACTTCGGCACAATTCAGCATTCAAATTCAACTGGGCTGCATGGATGCATGGATCCCGGAGGCGGGGGCGGGGGCGGGGGGTGGGGTCTAGACCCGGGTCTATCCTTCCTGTCTCCGAAACCAACGGTACGGCTACACCAGGGTTACACTGTTTTTTGGTGCCAAAAAAGTGAGGCTCGAGCGGGCTCGAGCGCGACCGGGCTCGAGGCCTGGAGCCGGGGTACCGGCACCACCCCGGGGCACTTTTCCAGGTATGGAAAAGTTTCGGGGTTTATGGAAAAGTTTTGTACTGCCAGGCCAAAAGTCCGCCTGGGCAACTTTTCCATAAGCCCTCAAACTTTTCCACTGCGAACCTTCAAACGGGCCCATCTTTTCCACAGTCCAACACATTTCCTCGAACTTGCTTCAAATGAATTCAATTTCAACTTCGAACTGCTAAGGCATCTCATCGGAAACACCTTATTGGCCTTTCACTGCTAGTCCGCCTCTCGCTGTGATGAAACGCATGGCAATTGCCGCATGGCGCATGTAATCGTCAAGCCCTACTCAGAAGATGCTGTCCAATTAATTCCCAGCCTTCATACCTGTTATACTTACAGTCACCACGTGGCGTCGCCACGCCGCGTCTCATAGATAGGGATACATGGCGGTCGATGGACGCTTCAAGACAATATGCGATCAATGGAAGCAAACAAGCGGGTACCCAGTGCTTCGCAAAGGTCGCTTAGAACCCGCGTACGATGAGTCCAAGCATGGCAGCATTATCCTGCACCCGACTCGCGCCCCCCAAGAAGAACTCGCTCGCCAAATGAGATATACTCTCCGTACTGGCAAGCCGCTCGACCCGAGCGTGATCCAAGATTCGTTAGTGACTATCTACCGAGTATCGCCTCAGGTGCGTCTGGATAGATCGTCCAGGAGACTGACTGCATGAGCATGGGCGGGGACATGGCCTCATAAGCATGGGCATGACTGGTTGAGCATAGGCAAGGGCATGGGCATGGGCATGGGCATGTCTGCATTAGCAGGGGCAGGGTCATGACTGCATGGGCAGGGGTAGGTCTGCATGACTGCATGGCAGGGGCCTGACTGCATGTGCATGGGCATGGGTATGGGTATGAGCTTAACTGCATGAGCAAGGGCAGGGGCATGACTGCATGGGCATGGGCATGTCTGCATGAGCATGGGCATGGGCATGTCTGCATGAGCATGGGCAAGGGCATGAGCATGGGCATGTCTGCATTAGCAGGGGCAGGGGCATGACTGCATGGGCATGGGCATTTCTGCATGGGCATGGGCATGTCTGCATTAGCATGGGCAGGGGCATGAGTGCATGGGCATGGGCTTGGGCATGTCTGCATGACTGCATGAGCAAGGGCGGGGGCATGACTGCATGTGCATGGGCATGGCTGGATGAGAAAGGGTGAGGGGCATGCATGCATGAGATGCAGAAAATGCTTGTTTTTGTTTGTCTACAGAGTACCTTCTCTGATTCACATATAAATACTGCCTAGGTGGACCACTATTCCCTCATTCGCCACAGCGACGGAAATGGAGGGAAGGAGCTTTGGTGCCCTGATTGCCATGACCCAACATCGGGGTTCCGCAGTGTGCTAGAGGGTAAGGGGTTCAATAACGGTTTGCGGCCTGGCTTCAACACTGATGGTACCACTTTCAAGGCGCTGTACTCCAGTTTCTGCTGCAATAACAAGGCATGCCCTGGAAACCCCAACGACAGGCGCAAAGGATCAGGTTGGATATTGGGTTTTTTTTAGGGGTTGATGATGATGATGATGGGTAGGTGGTGTTTGTGGGTGGGGTGGGGGTTGTATGAGTGTGGGTGGTAGGTGGGGTGGAGGTGGTATGAGTGTGGGTGGGTGGGTGGGTGGAGGGGGGAGATTTGGGAAGGGTGCCTGGACTGTGGGGTAACATGTGGACATATGGTAGCACTTGAGGGGACACATGCCATTATGGGTGGGTGGGTGGGTGGAGGGGGAGACTTGGGAGGGGTGCCTGGACTGTGGGGTAACATGTGGACACATGGTAGCACTTGAGGGGACACATGCTATTATTGTATGTGATTTACGTACATGTACCAACCACCATACTATGTCTTGTTGTAGGGGTCAATGCGTTGGAGCGTCGCTTCATTGAGCTGAACTTTGAGGCAGTGGTGCTTCATCTGTATCCCTTCTTCTTTGTGGATGGCTGCACCACCTTGTTCTCTCACTCCGCATTGGACGAGACAAACTTCTTGTTCCCTCGTGGTGTAGGCTGAATGATCTGGAAGCAAAAGTTCCATGCCCTTCAGGCAAGTTCTTTTTTTCCTTGTTCGTGCATGGGTATGTGTGGAAAGTTGGGAGGGTGCATGGACTGTGGTGAGCCATATGGGCATATGGTAGCACTTGAGGGGACACATGCCATAATAGTGGATGATTTATATTTTCTGCTACCAGCTGCATCATCATCATGTATTTAAGAAAACATGTTTTTGGTATCCGTTGTATTGAAGTAGGTGTCATTGTTTGTGTGTGGGTTCAAGTGAATGCTGTTGGGCATGGGGTTGTCTATATCAAGTGGTTCTTTATGTCAGGTGGTTGTGCATATCATATGATTATTTAGATCACATGTCATTCCCTTGTACTTACAACTATGCCCAATACTATTGACTTAGGTTGAGGGCCTGCAGCGCACGGAGCTAGCATACCTGGAGTTCGATGTCTTCCTCAAGGATCGACAACAGATATCTGGCCCCATGGATCGCTTTGTGGTGAAGAAAAACCCGAATGTGGCCCAAGTCGCAGATTTTGAGGAAGCCAAGCTCAGGCGTCCCAACTCTAAGCAATTTGGGGACATGCACGTGTACCAAGGCAGGGAGCGTCTGGCTTTGCAGGTATGGTACAAATGAATTGCACTTAGAAGGCTGGTTGCACCAATGGCTTTGCTTGTGGCGCTCATACACATCATGTGGCCTGTGCTAGACATAGAGCTACATACGTTTCCTACCCATCCCAATTAACTGCAACTTGCTTGTTTCTAACAGGATGACATTCAAGCAACGTACACAGCGGAGATCATCTCGATTGATCACGTGCCTATGTCTGCAAGTTTGTCCGTGGACGTGAGTATATAGTGTCACAAAAGTAGTATGCATTCCATCCCTCTTGTTGGTTTCTTGTTTGGTTTCTTTTCCTTCTGATGATAGCTTGATGTCCATCCAAGTCCCATATCCCGCTCCCGCCCAACTAGTTTTGTGTCTTATGTGCCTTAGAGAAGTTCAACTGGCTCCTTACTGTGTGCAATGAGAAGGGGCTGTGCATTGGACACTTTGGCACTGAGACATGCTCCCTTCGGGAGGTGAAAGACTCTTCTGCGCAAGGTGCATGACAGGCATATGCTCCTCGGTGTACCGGTGAGTCTGTGACTTCTTGCTCTAGGATGCCTTAATTATCCTTCTTGCATATATCTATGTATGTGTATGTCCATGACTGGTTATAAACCACTTAAGCATTTTGTTGCAAATATGCTTGTTGGGTTAGTTACTTTCCATGCCCATCTGCCCAATTTTCACTATATCAACTGACGTTGTCAACGTTAGTGTTCTGTTTTTGCATCAGGGACCACTTCTAGCATATCTCGACAACTCAGCATGTGCGGGAGCCGCGTTCAAGGAGGCATTTCCTACCTTGGGCCAGCGCACTCCCCTCAATCAAAGCGATGACGGCCTTAGGGAAGACTGCCTGCATGTGGTTGCTCGCCTTGGGAAGGCGATGAGGCAAGGGCATCCTTTGTACTGTGAGTGAACTATTTACCAGCTTCACTTACAGCTCTCGTCCCAGTTTTTCCCCCCTCACTATTCGAGTCAACTGAATTGTATTGTTTTGTGATATCAACTTAATTTGGGACTCCTCATAGTGCACTCAGTCCGATGACTGATTATATTATGACCACCGGGTATTCCCTCAAACCCCTTGATTGCTGTGGTTATGCAACCAGAAGCGCTCGAGGAGCACAAACACCATCCACGCTCATGCCCAACATTTGAACCTGGCTGTCAATTCTCTTTTGTGACGTAGGGCCGGCTATCAATGCCTTGTCCCTCTCCATGTTCCACTGGGACCATGGTGATCGCATCCGAGTTTTTGCCCCAGTTGAAGAAGCGGGAGGAGTTTCGCAAGATGACGGATGAGGAAGTACTGGGGGCAAAGTTGAGACCTTCTCTGTGGTCAGACTTGGGTGTCAAGAGGGTAAGATGTGTTTTGGGGGGCTGTTCGCTGGTGGTACCTTGTGAACAGTGTTATCTTGGGCCTGGCAAATGTAGGGTTCGGGGTCCTGTCAAATTCTTATACTTCAAAACTGTTCTACACTGCTGTACACACTACTGTTCAGACATTTCAAGAACTTTGACGTATGCAATGAGTCTGTTGGTTCCTCATTCCCCTATCCCTGGACCCTTCTGAGTAGTGCAAGTGCCCGACAAGTGAGTATATAAAGTATGTGAGCTCTTTCCTTGCAGGTGTACAAGAGGCCCGAAGAGATTGCGTATGCGCTCGTGAAGTGTTTTCACATGTTCAAGGGCGCCAAAGATGCAGCAAGCGGGGAATTTCTGTTCCAATCAACGATGAAGAAAGTGTTTGAGCAGCAGGTAGCTCTAGCGCAGAAGGGAAGATTCAGCGGTAAGCCTATTTTGTGTTGTCCTTTGAGTGCAGTATCATATCACGGTACCTAAATAGTTGTCACATTTCAACCAACTGTGGTTTTTTTTTTGCAGATCCTGATGGCATGCAAATGTACATCACCAGGAAGACTGCCACCGAGGAGGACAACTTCAGCAAGCGCGGCAGCAGCAAGAATGAGAATGTGAACAGAAGCTTGAACCGCAACGCAGTCACCAAGAACGGAACCGGTCTTCTGGGTGTTGACACGGCGACTCTCCGGACATCTGACAGTATCTATAACTACAACAAGTCCAGGTCCCAGAAGGTAACATTCAATTTGAATTTCTTGTTGATCCTTCTCACCACTGCTTACTACATTTTGGTACCCAGGGCATATTGGCAGTCAACAATACCAAATCAAGATAAGTCTACTTGATGTATCTTCCTCGATCTTCCCACAGCAATCTTGATCAATGATGATTGATTAATCTTCCTATCAATTATATCCCAGATTCCTTCTAAATCCCCAATATATCACAGGATCCTCCTATATCGTCCAGATCGGCAATCTTATTCCAATGACACGAAGTCTCAGCCATTGAGTCCAGTTTGGTACTCTCTTGAGTTCATATAGTATCACTAAATAGGGTTCAAATGATGCTTGCAGGTAGAAGGCCACCCCGCTGATGCTAAGTTCAACCCTGTCATCCAGTACGCCATAAAGGGCGCGAGGGAGAAACTACAGCTGACAGTAGCCAAGCTTGCACACCTCCTGCAGCCCCGCCCAAGGACAAGCCCTCTAAGAGAGAAGTTTGGGTATGTAGAGCTCTCGGCATTGACATCTCCCCCACCTGAACCTTTTCTCGAACCAGCTGCAGATAGCATGCGGGCGTATGAAGAACGCTTCTACGCAGAGGAGGAGGCTTTTTCACCTCACCTCTTAAAAACTCCAACAGTGTGCTCTGACCAAGCCCCAACGAGAGCTTTGGGTTTGCTGGACAAACCCCTGGGGGTATTGGATCCAACAGATGTCACGGAGCAAGAGTCAGCAAGTGAGGGAGTGGGTGAGCACTCCGCGTATCAAGTGCCTTGCCATTTGTTGGTAGCACCTCACCCTTGCGTGCATCTACAACAGAGGAGCTCTCTCTGGCCAGGCCTTGGGGATTTCATTGCTGTCACCATCGAATGTCGACTGCAGCCATCAAGAGAGAGGACGGCTCACAAATCTGCTGCCCTTGTCACCACCTCCCCTTTGATGAATCAGGCTGATCTGCGACATGACAACCCCATGACTTCGTGGTTAGTCTGGGATAAGGTAGCTTCATCCCTGTCAGCCCACTTATCAGCCCACCAGACTCCCTGGCATCCAGAGGGTCTTCAGGATGGTCAATGGTTGTCCAATGGTATCATCTCAGATTTCATCTATGTAATGTGCGAGGTCAGCGGTGTAGCCGCTCACATCACGACCGTGAGTCGGGGCCTGATGGCGGGCAAGAGGCCAGCGGTTAGGCTTGGCATGGTGAACACCCAGCTGCCACCCGAGCTCGGATATCACTGGTTGTTTGTCGCTACAGTGAGGTCCAACGGCAAAACTTGTTGTTGTAGAAATTGACTCCACTCAACCCGTCTCCGCCCCACAACTCTTCTGTTCACCCCTCTACAAAGGCCCAATTTTCATCTCTGGATATCCACGAGTGGTTGGTCGGATGGAATGCAGGGATGGAGGCCATCCTTGAGCACCCGGGCCTTTCCCTTGGAGACCCTCCTGTCCTACAACATGATCCGACACAACAGAATGTGGAGTCTGGGTGCTAATGATGGTCAACCTCATTCTGGCCGTGTTATCTGCAAGGTGGAGGTGCCGAAAGGCTATGCAGAGTGTTCGTCGATTGGGCGGCGATGTGCGTCAATTCAGGAGGCACTTGCAAACTCTCCCGTAAGTCGACTCGCATTGGTTTTTAAGTTCCATCATACAATATTGGTATGATCTGTCCTTGCTCTTTTTGATGATGATGATGATGATGATGGTGATGACGATGATGACGAGAGGGAGGAGGAGGAGGAAGGTACCTGCATTTTACTAATGGCTTTTCTATCATCATTATGTTCTGCATGTTATGGAATTATGATTGTTATTACTGAACATAAATGCCAATCTATGTATATATTGCATATCCCTGTCCATCCAATATATAACCCCTGATTTGACCTCATTCCTATCAACAGGGTACAGAGCTCGGCTGCTACAATGCCAGAAAGTCCACAACGAGGCAGCCTCAAGAAGTCAGCTGGCCCCAGCAAGTCTGCTATTTGAAGAGCCCTCATGCTTCTACGAAGCGGAGCGGTGAACATCGTTCTCCACCTGCCTTCTTGAAGCGAATCAGGTTAAGCGGCCGACAGCCTACCATGACTGACTTCTACGACAGCACATTCTCGCCTAGTGATCAAGAGCTGTTTTGGCAGCTTCAGGGTCAGTTCCAAAAGGGAAACTCGTACGACTTCACAGCCTTCATGGGGACATTCAACGCCCAGGTAGGCAGCTTGTCCAAGGTACAACTGCAGGAGGTCAGAAGCATGTCCTTCAAGACCGTGCCGGTATTGGAGTTGTTTGTCAAGCAGAACATCAAGACAATGCAGCAGGCGCTAAGCGCCAAGTTGTTGCTGTTGCAAGGGGATGATGACTTCCAGCGCCCTGACGATCGTCTACCAGGTGTTCAGCAGAAGATTCCTACAGTTGTTGTTGAACCTCCAAGGACATCAGGTGCAACATCCAGGCCAGGGGCCACCACTCATGGAATTGCGATGCCATCCGTAAAAGGGGGTGCACGTCCAAACCCCCCAAAGAGGGTGAACAAGTGTGGGCCTTGCTCTTCTCATGGGGAGTAGATGTCTCTGTCAAGGGCCACAATTGTACATGGTGCAAGGGCTGCTGGGGCAAGGGTAACTATCCCCCACGCTCGGGACATGGCATTTTGAGAAATAAGTCTGAGTGTTCCATTGAACACAAGCGATAGTTGATGCGCTTAGGACTTGCCGCTATTGCGTGATTGGGTGTACATATGTGTAATATCAAAAGTGCACCTACCACACAGTCTGCTACCCTGAACATCCTGGGTAGTGGCCACTGGTTTTATTTCCTGCTACAGCAGCAGCTTCTAGGCAGCTGCCTGAAGAAACCAGGTAGCGGCCACTGCTTTTATTTCCTGCTACCTGCAGCAGCTTCCAGGCAGCTCCCTGAACAAACACTGGTAGCGGCCACAGCTTTTATTCCTGCTACCAGCTGCAGCTTCTAGGCAGCTCCCTGGTCAACACTGGTAGCAGCCACTGCTTTTATCTCCTGCTACCAGCTGCAGCTTATAGGCAGCTCCCTGGTCAAACCTGGTAGCGGCCACTGCTTTTATTTCCTGCTACCAGCTGCAGCTTCTAGGCAGCTCCCTGGTTAAACCTGGTAGCGTCCACTGCTTTTATTTCCTGCTACCAGCTGCAGCTTCTAGGCAGCTGCCTGGTCAAACCTTGTAGCGGCCACGGCTTTTATTTCCTGCTACCAGCTGCAGCTTCTAGGCAGCTCCCTGGTCAAACCTTGTAGCGTCCACTGCTTTTATTTCCTGCTACCAGCTGCAGCTTCTAGGCAGCTCCCTGAACAACAATGGTAGCGGCCACAGGTTTTATTTCTGCTACCAGCTGCAGCTTCTAGGCAGCTCCCTTAACAACCCGGTAGTGGCCAGTGATTTTCTTTCTTGCTACTAGCAGCAGCTTCCAGGCAGCTCCCAGAACAACCATGATAGTGGCAACTGCTTTTTCTTCCTTCTACCATCAGCAGGTTCTACGCAGCGCCCTTAACAACCGGTAGTGGCAGTGATTTCCTTTCTTGCTACTAGCAGCAGCTTCCAGGCAGCTCCCAGAACAACCATGATAGTTGCCACTGCTTTTCTTTCCTGCTACCAGCAGCAACTTCTAGGCAGCTAAATAACGACCCTAAAAAACTCGTGGATGTAAACAAACAATCTAGATTCTCTTGCTGGTGGAAAAGGTCGGAGTCAAGCAGCCATCCCCATGTAACCAGTGTTGAGGATATGATACCGTTTGCAAACAACGACCTGGAGACCTGCATCGTAGTCTCGTGAAAACTCATGGCAGTTAACAACATCTAGAATCTCTTGCTGGTGGAAAAGGTCGAGAGTCAAGCAACCATCCCCATGTAACCTGTGTTGAGGATATGATACCGTTTGCAAACAACGACCTGGAGACCTGCATCGCAGTCTCGTGGAAAACTCATGGCAGTTAACAACAATCTAGAATCTCTTGCTGGTGTAAAAGGTCGAGAGTCAAGCAACCATCCCCATGTAACCTGTGTTGAGGATATGATACCGTTTGCAAACAACGACCTGGAGACCTGCATCGCAGTCTCGTGGAAAACTCGTGGCAGTAAACAACAATCTAGATTCTCTTGCTGGTGGAAAAGGTCGGGAGTCAAGCAGCCATCCCCATGTAACCAGTGTTACATTACATAACATTACATTACATTACATGTTAAAGTCTACTTGACACCGCGAGGGTGTATGAGACTCTGTGCTTTAAACAAAAAGAAAAAGCACCCACAAAGCAAAAAACCCCATTACATCAGGGGTGTGTCGAGGACAAACAAACCAAACTCCCAACCACCGTTTTGGTGGCGTAGGTATTAAACCCCTTAGAGCCGGACCCAGATCTCAACCACTTACAGTGGCGGAGGTAAGAAGCTAACAAATGAGAAGTCACAAGAAGAAGAAAAAAAGGGATGATAAATTACGGTGCCACTAAGTAGTCCAGGGCTTCCTGTCTTGCTCTTCTACAAGTAGAAAGATAGTCGGCTAGGTTGCTCCAAAAAGACTTAGTGCCATTTCCATTCATAAAGGTTCTGAATGTGGAATCGCAGAATTCCACATTCCATACGGTTAAGTTGGTATCCTCATGGACATGCCTATAAATATCTGTAAACAGCTTCTGGTAGCGGAGGGCGAATATCATTATAAAAAGGGCACTCAAACATATGCATTTCATCCTCAGGTTTTTGGAACCCACACATTTGACAGTGTCTCATTGAGCGAGGGATGTGTGCTCTATCCACCACCCTCATTCTTTCTGTGTTCAGCCAATGGGAACCCATTCTAAACTGTGCTATAGAACGAATCTGATCCTGCTTATGTAAGGCGGATGTAAAGGGAATCAAGCCATTCTCATCATTGCTGTTGGCTGCGAACCTTTTTTGGTATCGGAGGCGTTTAAAGCCAACCCTTCTCTCATCAGGGATGTCTCTGACTGCATTGGTGTCACTTGGGTACTTAAACCTCCATGACTCAAAAACTTCAGACATAATACCTTGTGTACATAATACCTAGTGTTGAGGATATGATACCGTTTGCAAACAACGACCTGGAGACCCGCATCGTAGTCTCGTGGAAAACTCATGGCAGTAAACAACAATCTAGATTCTCTTGCTGGTGGAAAAGGTCGAGAGTCAAGCAGCCATCCCCATGCAACCAGTGTTGAGGATATGATACCGTTTGCAAACAACGACCTGTAGACCTGCATCGTAGTCTCGTGGAAAACTCATGGCAGTAAACAACAATCTAGATTCTCTTGCTGGTGGAAAAGGTCGGGAGTCAAGCAGCCATCCCCATGTAACCAGTGTTGAGGATATGATACCGTTTGCAAACAACGACCTGGAGACCTGCATCGTAGTCTCGTGGAAAACTCATGGCAGTAAACAACAATCTAGATTCTCTTGCTGGTGGAAAAAGGTCGGGAGTCAAGCAGCCATCCCCATGTAACCAGTGTTAAGGATATGATCCCGTTTGCAAACAACGACCTGGAGACCTGCATCGCAGTCTCGTGGAAAACTCGTGGCAGTAAACAACAATCTAGATTCTCTTGCTGGTGGAAAAGGTCGGGAGTCAAGCAGCCATCCCCATGTAACCAGTGTTGAGGATATGATACCGTTTGCAAACAACGACCTGGAGACCCGCATCGTAGTCTCGTGGAAAACTCATGGCAGTAAACGACAATCTAGATTCTCTTGCTGGTGGAAAAGGTCGAGAGTCAAGCAGCCATCCCCATGTAACCAGTGTTGAGGATATGATACCGTTTGCAAACAACGACCTGGAGACCTGCATCGTAGTCTCGTGGAAAACTCATGGCAGTAAACAACAATCTAGAATCTCTTGCTGTGGAAAAAGGTCGGGAGTCAAGCAGCCATCCCCATGTAACCAGTGTTAAGGATATGATACCGTTTGCAAACAACGACCTGAAGACCTGCATCGTAGTCTCGTGGAAAACTCATGGCAGTAAACAACAATCTAGAATCTCTTGCTGGTGGAAAAGGTCGAGAGTCAAGCAGCCATCCCCATGTAACCAGTGTTGAGGATATGATACCGTTTGCAAACAACGACCTGGAGACCTGCATCGTAGTCTCGTGGAAACTCATGGCAGTAAACAACAATCTAGATTCTCTTGCTGGTGGAAAATGTCGAGAGTCAAGCAACCATCCCCATGTAACCAGTGTGAGGATATGATACCGTTGCAACAACGACCTGGAGACCTGCATCGTATTCGTGGAAAACTCATGCAGTAAACAACAATCTAGATTCTCTTGCTGGTGGAAAAGGTCGAGAGTCAAGCAGCCATCCCCATGTAACCAGTGTTGAGGATATGATACCGTTTGCAAAAAAAAAGACCGGTATAGTTTTCCAAACCCGGTATGGAGAGTGCGGTGGGGAGTGTGGTCCCCAGTGCGGTCTGGTCGGGTCTGGCCAAGTGGCTCCTTTCGGGGGGATGATCAACGGAAGATATCTGGTACCCACAAGGGGCCCAGGGGGGCAAAACAAAAGTGAAAGCCACCATCCCAAAAAAGTTTTGAAGGCACCCTTCTACAGACCCCCCCCCCCCCCCCCCCCCCCTGCTCCGGAACCCACTGTACAGCCACTGCTTCAGCCACCAGTTAGTGTTCTGGTGTCTAATAATGCTACTTTACAGGGTTGTTTAAAGCTTATCCATTGAGTTTGGTCTCGAGACCATAGGGAATGTTTGAAGCATAGAAAATCATCATCATCAATGTTTCATTGTTTGGTGGGGCTTGAGGATCAGGGCCCCTTGGCCCCTAATGTGCCCACCTTCAATACTCTTCAATAATCAGGTCTTCAATCCAAGCTCCAATCGAGCATTAAATAATCAGGTCTTCAATAATTTCTCGTGTAAGCATGGCTGAAGGGCACAATGTATTCCGTGACAACATGTGGTCTTAGACGGTGACATCATCAACAACCATTCTCCACAACGATGCCGGCGCGTCTACTAGGGATGCCTCAAGCCGCACATGATCTCGCTCCCTTTGCACACACTGCTCACGCCCTTGGGCATTGACCTCGCTCTGTACATCGTTGTTCACGCGTTGGTTTGGGCGTTGAGTGTGTGCCTGATTTGGACGAAACCTGGAGTGGCCAAGGCCCATTAAACATTGGGGCCGAGTTGGGTGGGGTTCAAGGGAAGAGTAGTTGAACCATGCTGAGAAAACTGTCCTGCTACTGCTTTGTTTGGACCGGTTCGGTATAATGAAAACTCCAGTTTCTGGCCGCCCCCTGCAAAGGTGAAGGGTGTCTACCGTACTCGGGAAACCCTAAGGGGGTGCAGAACTGAGTTTTGGCTATCACGCAATCTCTATGTGGGAATTCCGAGGATGCCATTATGTGCGCCATATTGTAACCCCCCAGAATCCATATCTAAGTTTTCCAAAAAATTGTATTTATATTTAAGGGGGGGGGGGGGGGGGGGGACAGTCCTCCTCAGTTTTTTTAGGCGTGGGAGTGAACTTTGTTTTTCCTACTCCCGTACCGCGTAATTATAAAATAATGCCGGATTTTTTCCTCCTCACCCCCCCCCCCCCCAGCCCAAACTTTGGAGGGCCATTACTTTTTACCGCCCCTCAGTGCATCAGCGCACTGGGGGCGCCTGATGCACTGAGGGGCGGTAAAAAGTTCTTTCCACTTGAATGGCCCCTGTATCTTTTATGGGCGGTACTACAGGTACCTTTTGGGCCCCTGTATCTGTATCTGGGTAAGCTAGTACCTTCTTTCCTATGGTATGGTATGGTATGGTACCTTGATGGCTTATACCTCTTTTATGGGCGAACAAAACGGGTGCGCAAAACAGGTGCGGGAAGTGGGGAACCTAAGGGTTCGACTGCAAAATTGAATTTGGACCGCACCAAATGACGTTAGCATGCGGCAGGCAGCTCACTAAACTAGCAAAGGCAGCGACTTCTTCTCTGAGGAAGATTTCAAATAAGTTGTATTTGCAGTCACGTCACCTTATCTCCCAGGCAGATTTACGTCAACCTGTGCCCTGAAGGCCTAAACCAGGTGACGTTTGGATTCGGCAGTCAAGTCACCTCGAAGGAGACTGCCTAGTCACAGCCGGAGGGTGCACAGCCCCAGTTTATGAGGCAACGACGCAACTGTGTACCAAAGCGCGGTATACGAGAAATATTCCGCAACAGCAGCGACGAGGGCAGCAGAAAGGAAAACACACCACACACCGCACAGTAAAAACCCTAGTGTCAGCGTGGACCCAAAGTCGACGAGATCTGCCACCAAGGCAGCTCGACGTGACACCGGGGATCCCCAGAACCAACTCAAAGGTGATCACGCCCTTGCTCTCTATTGGGCCAAATTAAGAAATAAAACAGGATTCGATCAAACAGGATTCATAAAACAGGATTCATCCTCTCCATGACTCCATGATATCTACAAAGTTGGAGGATGGTGTCATTTTTGTTAGAAGTTGTTGTCCCCCCCCCACCCCCTTCTCCCCCCCCGGGGAGGGACCCGACAAATTTAGATACAACCTAGCCCATGATGTGGCAAATCATCTCCTTTAGTACTCAGCATTAAAAAAAAAACAGAGAATTGTGTTGATTGTCTTTAAACACGATTACAAAGTAATCCAATATGCACCCTAGATAACGCAATATCTCAGCTTCCCTATAGCCTCCTTTTACCATAGTTCCTTGCCTTCCTCTGACATCCTTTATAACTGAATTGCCTAGCTTTAGCCTGAAAACTGCATGGGCTTGCTACATGAAGCCCACCAACAGGTATAAATGTAATGCCCACCTGCGCCCACCATTATGAATTGAATGAACCCTGACTCTCAGACTCTCATTCGCACTTAAACAATCGGATCGGATAACCACATCCTTACTGTTGTGCCCCCTAATGGGTGACCACGCCACTACCAAAGGATAATGGTGACCCCACTGGTGATAAACCAGTATGTAGAAAGGAAATATAGGTACTGGTACATACAAAGGAAATATCAGCGATCAGATGGCTGGTAATGCAGCCTATATCTGAGCATCCTGCCAGCAGAACGGGGTAGTATAATCGCACATTACGCCCCCCCCCCCGTCAGTAATCGATTGTTTGGGGTCCACTTCATCAACACAGTTCAGTTTAGCCCCTCCTGCCACAGTTGGGCAAGTCTCTTTAGCTTACTTGGCCTACCCTTGGACTGCACCAACATACAAAGATGATCGCACATGATGGCTTGACACAATAAATTGCCTTGCTCCTCCTCACTCTACCCATCGTCGAAACAAACCCAGCAAGCACACCTCACTGTCCACCCCTTGCTGAGTTGGTTGGGGTAAGCATGATATGCTTGATCACCCAACCATGTGAAAACACAACAAAAATAATAGCTACCCTCACACTGGCTCAAGGAGCTGCCTAGAAGCTGTTGCTCTTACCCAACTGTTGTAAGCGATGGTTTAAACCATACAATAATCTGAATTGGATTATGGTTCAAACCATCACTAAAACACAATGATCTGAATTGGATTATGGTTCAAACCATCACTAAAACACAATGATCTGAATTGAATTATGGTTCAAACCATCACTAAAACACTATGATCTGAATTGGATTATGGTTCAAACCATTACTAAAACACCTCCTTTGGCCTGGACAGCTCATGCAATGGCCTTGAATTACTAGAAGAGGCATACAAGTATGTATCACGTTTCAGTACTACTACTACTCAATCGAACAGGGTCTTATGGCCACAACAGGAACTTCTTGCCAGTGCAGGCACGCACGCAGTGCAGTACTCATGAGTACCTGCATTGGTAATAAAGCCGTACTCAAACAGGTCATATTACTAATGCAGGCACACAGGTAATACGATTCGTACAGTCCTCCTAATGAGCAAGACATTGTTGTCAGCGCTGGCAGACAGACGCAACAGTGCTATAAGAGTACTATCACTCACGTAGCCGATCACCAAGGCAGACACAGAGATACTAAGTTACTCACAGTACTGTCGCTCACAGGGTAGATTATCAAGGCAGACACACAGTCACTACAGTACTCGCAGTAATACTACTTATTTAGTAGTAGGAGACTACATATTTAGTAGTAGGAGTGCAGGCACACGCGCACTTCAGTACTTACACAGTACTATTACTCAAACAGGCGTTTCAAAGAACAGTCCTCACAGTAAGCCAGACAACTCACTGGAGGGTCACAGTCAGCCAAGCCAAGCCAAGCCAGACAACCCACTTGAGGATCACAGTCAGCCAAGCCAAGCCAGCCAAACCAGACAACTTAAATGTGCAACACAGTGACTACAGACTTTAGTACAAAACCATACCAAGGCTGGACTGCTTGAGCGGGTAGGGGGGGTCACAAGGCGAATGCCGTACGTCATAAGGAGAGCTAAGTCACAAGAAGAGCTCACGCAAAGACTGCTGATTTACCAGTTGGGGGAACCACGTGGAATGCAGAATTCTTCGACTTGCGGAAGCAGAGAAGCGACCCGGGGCTACGGATCGAGAAACTCGCGCCGATCTCAAGCTTGACGTGGTCGTCATCGGGGGAACTCAGGCCCAGGGGCAGGGGGGCGAAGGATAACGCCGGCTGAAGGCGGTTGCAACTAGGCGAGGCCCGCTGGACGTAGGTCGGAGCACACCACCGCTAGACATGGAGTTATCCGAGGCGAGCTGTCCAGAGAGGTGTGGCTTGTGCAGCGGAACATCCCAGGCATGCCTGACTTCGCACTGAAGCATGCCTCGTTCTCCAGTGTCCTTGAGCTGTCGATGGACCGGGAGGGAAACCTGACCTGGGGAATGCAGGCGAGGGCAGGTAGCCTGGCCACAGCCATTCCGTCCTTGTTCAGGTCCTGGAGGGCCTCTAGCCAGTAGGAGACAGCATGGGCTTGGGCACTCTCTGAGGACGGAAGGGCTAGAGGAGAGGTCCAAGCAGTAAGGAATGAGGTGGCACCTGCGGGGCAAGCAGGTCATCAGTGTTCTGTTCATTTTGCAATAAATGCAGGTCATCAGTGTTCTGTTCATTTTACAATTAAAACAGGTCATCAGTGTTCTGTTCATTTTACAATAAAAACAGGTCATCAGTGTTCTGTTCATTTTACAATAAAAACAGGTCATCAGTGTTCTGTTCATTTTACAATAAATACAGGCCATCAGTGTTCTGTTCATTTTACAGGTCATCAGAGTGTTCTTCAGTTCAAAGGTAATCAGTGTTTGGATTATTTTAGCCCCTTCTGATATCATGGTTGGGCAAGTCCCTTTAACCTACTCGGCCTACCCATGGACTTTAACAACATACAACAAGAACATTGCAGGGGTGCAAGGAGAACCAGACATAGCTAGGGAAAGGCTAAATTAGTTAATACTTGTGAATGAATATTATTAGTCAATGTTGGTTAATATTATAATGACGAGCCGTCTCACCAGAAATTTGAATGTATTTGAAAAACTATTATTGTGACACTACTATCTCTTTCAATATACTATTAGTTAATATTTGTTTTTATAACACTAATATTGGTTGCCTAACCCGAGACATAGCTCGTACCATGAGTCAGAGGCATAGGATATGAATGTTCCAAGCCTTCGTCTATCTGCTCCAAGCACGCCCTCTTCGATTCAGTGCCGTATGAGCTCCGTCGCTCACGACAGAATACCTGCACGACAAACAATCAGAAAATCAGACATACATAGGGTTGGACAGCAATCGTACACTTCGATTTGTACATGCATTAAGGACGCACGAACGTATGCGTCAACGTATACTTTGATTTGTATATGCATTAAGGACGTAAACGTATACTTTGATAAGTATATGCATTAAGGACGCATGAACGTATGCTATTAAAAAGGAATCGTACAAGGAGTTTTTGCACTACTCGAGAAATAAAGAAATAAATACTTTTACATGGTTTACAGGTATAGCTAATTTCATATATTTTATGCTTATTCAATTGAACCCGACTATTTGTAACATACTATTTAGCCACACAATTTGAACGCACTATTTAAAACATACTATTTAGTTAACTATTTGAAACATACTATTTGGACAGACTATTACCAACAGACAATTTGTATCATACTATTTGGACATACTATTTGGACACACTATTTATAACTGACTGTGGACAGGCCTTTGCAACAGACTATTTGAAACAGCTGTTTAGAAATCTATTTGAAACAAACTATTTAGAAGTACTATTTAAACACACTACTTATAACAGACTGGGGAGAGGCTTTTGCAGAAGACTATTTGAAACAGCTATTTATATAACTATTTGAAACAGACTATTCAGGTAACCATTTGAAACAGACAATTTGGACAGACTCTTTGAACAGACTATTGGAGCGTCCTAGTTGGAGGGGGTGATTATGCACCTGCAAGTTACTCTCCCCACTTAGGACCTCAACAAAGGTCTGAGAGGTCTGAGGCGGATTCAAGGGGGCAAATTTGAAAATATATATGGAGGTGATGTTTAGATGATTATACACCTGCCAGTTACTGTCCCGGGCTCGGGCGTCGGTAGAGACGAGGTCCCTGAGGTCTGAGGCGGAGGCGGGGGCGCAAATTTGAAAATACTATTTGAAAATGATGATTAGTTGATAACACACCTGTGAATTACTGTCCCCACTTTGGGCGTCGGCAGATACGAGGCCCCTAAGATTGGAGACGGAGTCGTGGGCAAAAAGGGATCGCTTTCTCTTACTGACCGTGTCCACCTTGGTGAAGTACTTCTGGGAGTGGGATGCCACTTGGGTAGGGGTGCGGGAGGGCACGAACTTGGCGCTGATTTCACGCCTGGCAGACAGGAGGAGGAGCACAAGGGGGCAATGAATGTTTTGACTGACGATGTTACTGGTGAAGTGGTGCTAGGAGTGGGGTGCCACTTGGGTAGGGGTGCGGGAGGGCATATATTTGGCGCTGATTTCACGTCTGGCAGACAGGAGGAAGAGCAGGAGGGGGCAATGAATGTTTTGACTGTCGATGTTACTAGTGAAGAAGTGCTAGGAGTGGGATGTTACTTGGGTTGGGGTGAAGGAGGGCACGTACTTGGCGCGGATAGCTCCCCTGGCAAACAAAGGGAGGAGCACAAGGGGGCAATTAATATTTTGAATGTCTATGCTACTGGTGAAGAAGTGCTAGGAGTGGGATGCCACTTGGGTTGGGAGCGGGAGAGAAATTTCCGTTTTCAGATTTCCGTTTTCAGTTGAGTCGAAAGCGCACCCCAAAAGGAGGCAGTTGCGTCAAAAGCGCAACCCAACATGACAAAATACAGTAACCAGACAGACAGATCACATTAGCTTACCATGCTCCCTTGCCCAGCTCCATTAGGCCTTGAAGAAATTGAACATGCTCATCCTCAGTCCAGTGCTCTCCGCGGGAGCTTAAAGAGGCAGGGGCAGTTGAATCTCCCACTCTCCTATCTCCGATGGTTGAGGGAGCAAGCACAGTGGGCTTACCCTGCACATTATAGAGTGGGGAGGGTGGGGAGGGTGCGGATGCTTCATACAAAAGATAAATGTTCCTATCCTCAGTCCAGTGCTCTCCGCGGGAGTTTTAAGAGGCAGGGGCAGTTGTCTCTCCCACTCTCCTATCTTCAATGGTAGAGGGTACAAGCACAGTGGGCTTACCCAGCATGTGATGGCGTGGGGAGGATGGGCAGGGTGCGGATACTTTAAAAAAATGAAAGTGCTCATCTTAAGTCCAGCGTTCTCTGCGTGAGCTAAAAGAGGCAGGGGCAGTTGAATCTCCCAAACGCCTAGCTTCGGGGGTAGAGGGTGCAGGCACAGCGGGCTTACCCTGCACATTATGGGGTGGGGAGGGTTGGGATGGTGCGGATGCTACATACAAAAGATAAGCGCTCTTATCCTCAGTCCAGTGTTCTCTGCGGAAGCTAAAAGAGGCAGGGGTAGTTGAATCTCCCAGACGCCTATCTCTGTCGGTAGAGGGTGCAGGCACAGTGGGCTTACCCTGCACAAGATGGAGTGGGGAGGGGAGGGGGGGGGAGGGGGCGGATGCTTAAGAAAGAAATTAGCCGGGGGAAAACCCAACCAACCAACCAGCCACACACCTCCATGCACCCAACCACCAATCCAGCCAGCTACACACCTCCATGTTCCCACCCATCCATCCAACCAGCCAGCCACACACAGCCATGCATCCACCCAACCACCCACACACCTCCATGCTTCCAACAGACTTATCCGTGGACTTGCCCTCATTCTTCAAGAAAAATTTCTGGGCGTGAGAAGCCACCTGGGCAGCAGTTCTTGAAGGAACGTAAAACCGACTGATAGCGCGCCTGCGGGTTGGGTTGGGTTGGGTCGGTGTAGGGTTGGATTGAGGTCAAGACAAAATTCTGGGCGTGAGAGGCTAACTGGACTTGAGGAAACATAAAAACGATCGATAGCATGCCTGCGGGACAAACACACAAAGATGCTTTATCAGCCCAGGCATACTCCGCTTAGTATGCTCCCTGGATTCTGTGGGTGTTGCAAAGGGGGGGGGGGGGGGGGGGGGGATTTGGAGTCATATATCGATGATGATGATGATGATGATGATGATGATGGTGGTGGTGATGATGATGATGATGATGATGATGGTGGTGATGATGAAGATGACGATGATAACATTTTTCCTTGCGCCCCACTGGACTCCAAATGTACCCGTGGTTTGACTGAGTCAAGGGGAACGTATGAACATTACAAAATATACGTGCGTCAATCTGATTAAAAGTTAAGAAGTACAAATACTTGATCAGGCCAGGGGGGTGCCAAGGACCATGTGGTACCTGTGGGGGTGGGGGGTCGGGGTGGGTGGTGGTGGGTGGTGGGTGGGTGGTGGGGGGGGGGGGGTAGAGTGGGGTGATGGGTGAAGGGTGGAGTACCACCAAACAACCTGACCATCAAATTCCTCCAAATAATCCTGATCACAAGATTACTCCGGAGCTAAGGGGCGGAGTGAATTGCTGTCGCAGGTCCTACAACCGTTTTTTTTTTACTTTGAGCGGCAGCTTCTAAGCAGCTTCAAGAGCCAGCCACTGGGCTAAGCCACAAGATTTCGATAGTTCTAGACAGCAGATTATGTCAGCTTTCAGACACACTAGGTTGCACAAGCTTAGGCTGAATATCCAGTCAGGGGACCTGACTAGAAGCTGTTGCTCGCAGCTGAAAAGCGAAGCTATATATTCAACACGGATTCGCATTAGTGACTAAGCTACCTGCGTGAACGGTTTTGAATCGGAGGGCCATCGCCGATACATATCGTTGATGCCAGAGGGGGTCCCCAGGGAGGAGGAGGAGGAGGGGGGGGCGGGGGGGGGGGGGGGGGGGGGTCGGATAAAAGGAGGAAGCTTTCAAACGCGCATTTCATAGGATATGCATGCGGGAATGAATCCGGCACTAGACAGGAGGAATCAGAAGGCTGTAAATAACACAGGACAAGAATCTGGACACTTACCATGAGCCCCTTCCGAGCTCATCGAGGCCTGCGAGATAGGGGAGTAAGAGATATTCGATCGATCCAGGGTTTTCATATACATATGGATATGGGGAGAGGAAAAGCAACAGAAGGCGGGTGCGGGTGGGGGACGAATATTCGAACGACTCAAGCACGCCCTCGCGGTGAAAGAACGGTGGGGGAGTGGGTGGTAGGACCTGGCATCTCCTGCCTGCTCACGGGGTCAGGATAAAAAGACTAGGCGTCACGCGGGGGAACAGCACAGCGGCCTGAGAGAAAGTTTTCAAATTGACAAGGTTAAGTTCACTCGGTCTGCGCACGGTTTAAATATATCGTCACGAAGTAGAAGCGAAAGTTTGAGGTCCTAAGCCACTTGAACTTTTAAAAATATTCTGCAAAGATTGTGGGGAGTAGGAAAACAAGAGCTGGGCACACGATGCACACGGTAGAGGCTGCTAAGCTCGCAGGGGCAGGCAGAGAAGCAGTGAAGTCATGCATCTGGCCCAGGTATGCAAGAACCAGTTGCGCGGCAAAAGCACAATAAAATAAAAGGTTACCTCGGAGAAACTGCTGGTGCTCTTCGCAAGTCCAGTGTTCCCCTGCGCATAGACGGTTGAGAAATAGTATGAAGCTGGGGGAAGATAAAAGATTTTGCAACTTATTTGTCTCATCTATCTATCTCATTGCGCGGATACCGCCGTTGAAGTCCCTCCCCATCCCGGTGACGAGCCTCGCACCTCGCTTCAGGTTCTGACGCTTAGCAGGGTCCAATGGCGCTGCAGCACCAGGGGCGGCAGCAAGCACGCTCATTATTGCTCTCAACGATCTTTACGGTGTTCTTTGCCTCTACGGGGTGAAAGACTTCGAAAATTCAGACAGGCACTCAATTATGCAGGTGATTGGAACCGCTCGCTAATACTGGTAGCTCGGTGGACTTACGTGCGTGCCAAGTAAAATGGGCACAGCGAGTGGTACTGCAGTTTCGAGTGTGACGTTCTGCAATACAGTCGAAACCCTTGTTGGCCAACCTCCCACCACTTACCTGACTTCCACCTGGCTGGTGGCTGGTGAAGTTGCTAGCCAACCTCACGCCTCACGCCAACCGTCCGTATCTGTGCTAGTGCATAAGCCCGACAAACCACTCATCACCACCCCCTCCTTCCCGCAGAGTCCGGGAGCATGCATCAACAGTTTCTTCACTGCATTTAACGCCGGGATAACCACCTGGATGCAAAACCTCGCACGCTGGACAAATCGTCCGAGATTCACGCATCGAGTTACGTATCGAATTCTGCACCACGGGGCAAATTCAAAACGGAACCCGGCGGTCCGCGGGGGTCGCGGGTCGTTTTGCGCTTACCAAATTGTTTCCGTTCTGTCCCATTTTTGCACCGGAGTCAATACCCAGGTTTCTCTCTCGCTGCCCTGCACTTTCAGCCACGGAATTCTGAAGCCTCGCCGATGTGGATTATTTCCAATTGTTCCCCTCCTGCTCGTTCCTACTTTTCTGTTTTTGAAAACGCTCCGAATTGCGCCCCAACTTCGTCTAGCTGAGGTCATATTAGGATAATAAGAGTCCAGCAGGCCAAGGAAGATAGTATAGCTATCCGAGAGCCTGCCGAGGGGGTCTAGTTCTAACCTACAGGGGTCTAGGTTTACGTCCAGGTTTACGTCCAGGTTTCAAACCTGGACGTAACCTGGACGAGACACTAGGTTTCACTGTAAATAAAACCTGGACGTGCCTGGACACTTTGCCCCAAACCTGGACTACGTTTCCCAAACCTGGACGTGCCTGGGCACTTTGCCCCAAACCTTGACTAGGATTCCCAAACCTGGACGTGCCTGGACACTTTGCCCCAAACCTGGATAAAATTTCCCAAACCTGGATGTGCCTGGACCCTTTGACCCAAACCTGGAATAGATTTCCCAAACCTGGACGTGCATGGACCCTTTTGCCCCAAACCTGGATGCGATTTCCCAAACCTGGACGTGCCTAGACCTTTTGCCCCAAACCTGGACTAGATTAACCAAACATGGACGTGCCTGGACCCTTTGCCCCAAACCTGGATAAGATTAACCAAACATGGATGTGCCTGGACCCTTTGCCCCAAACCTTGACTAGATTAACCAAACTTGGACGTGTCTGGACACTTTGCCCCAAACATAGACTATGTTTCCCAAACCTGGACGTGCCTGGACACTTTGGCTCAAACCTGGACTAGAATTCCCAAACCTGGACGTGCCTGGACACTTTGCCCCAAACCTGGACTAGATTTCCCAAACCTGGACGTGCCTGGACACTTTGCCCCAAACCTAGACTAGATTTCCCAAACCTGGACGTACCTGGACACTTTACCCCAAACCTGGAATAGATTTCCCAAACCTGGACGTGCCTGGACACTTTTTTTTCTTTTAGGTTTGGGTCAAAGGGTCCAGGTTTGGGTCAGAGGGTCCAGGTTCGGGTCAAAGGGTCCAGGTTTGGGTCAAAGGGTCCAGGTTTGGGTTAAAGGGTCCTGGTTTGGGTCAAAGGGTCCAGGTTTGGGTCAAAGGGTCCAGGTTTGGGTCAACAGGTCCAGATTTGGGTCATAGGGTCCAGGCGCGTCTAGGTTAAACCTGGGCACGTACAGGTGAAACCTTGACCCCCCTCGGCTCCTTCTGTAGCTTCTAGGCAGCTCCTTTTCCTCGTCCTTGTGCTGAACCTGAAGCTAGCTACTGCGCCTGGAATCTGACATAAGTGGCATTCGAATGCAGGAGAAATCTTTGGGATTGGCCCAGCGGCTGGCTAATGGAGCTGACTGGAGGCTGCCATTCGGAGCCCAAAATCTAAACTGAGATACCCAAGATTGATATCGTCGGTTAGTTTGCGTTGTCCCCACCGTCGCGACGGCCGTCGCAGACGCAGACGCAGATCCAATGGGTCGGTTGCGTCGTAGACGCAGATTTTGGCGGGTCCGTTACTTCATTGCATCTCAGACGGTCCGGGCGCGTCGCAGACAGCAGGGCAACAGCAGGGCTCTTCTTTTCAGGGCCACCAGCAGCGGCTTCTAGGCAGCTCCGTAAGGCTACCAATGGGCCAAACCCAACAAACCCAAAGATAAAGAAAGCAAGAGGACGGTGTGGAGGGGCGTGTGCGGACGGAGGCGGGCCTAAGAGGAATGGACAGGCCCCGAGCCGACTGGGCAAGCCCGCTCCGGGGGGGGCCTGCCGCCCCCTCCCTCCGACCTTTGTACATCTCTTCGTCTTTTCAAGCCGGTCGTGAATGGACACGCTGGAAGAGCATAGAGTGACATTAATTAGAAGCTGGCGCAGCTTCTTCTGACAAATTCGATCGGCAAATGCGAACAGCAACTCCGGGGCGCGACCGTCGGGGGGAGGGGTATATATGCGTGTGAGATTGTTAGGAGGAGGGTTTGTTTTAGTTTCTCTCGCTAGGTCTGTCTGGCGCCTCTGCGCTTGTGCCTACATCAGCGTTGCTGCTCTAGGAACTTTGCGTCTAATTTGCCTCTTCCTATCTGCCTGCGCGCCTGCGCCTGCGTTGCTGTTCTATGGGAAGGTGGTCTGCGATTTGATTGATTGGCAGCTGTTATTTTTCGCCCTCTTCGTTTTCATGCGACAGTTGTGGAACTGCGGTGTAGCACGCTAGATTTTCGTTGCTCTCTCCTCATAAAGTCGATGCGTCGCATCCATTCGCTCCATTTGCATGCTTATATCAAACTACCCCCCCCACACACCCCACCCCCACCCACCCACCCACCCACCCATGCCTGCAGCTATCTCACGGCCCGTCCCGCTGAAGGCATGCGACACTTCTACCACACTAGAGGAATGGAGGAGACCGTAGAGCAAGTAAACGTGCTGCTTTGGAGTGCTCATGTTCGAACCGCATGCGGAAGGACAGACTTCCGGTGCAGTTGCCGGACGCATGCAGTGCGGGTCCGCATCCAAGGAGTATGGACATTCGGTTTCCTCGTTGCCAAAATATATGATTCAGATTTGGACCTCCAAGCAGCACCTCTTGGGAAGCCTGTGCTCCAGCTTCGGGGGAAAGCAACCGAAGCCGAGTGGGTTTTTTAACACACGTGAGGCTAGACAGTTGTTGGAGAATGTGTCGAGGTGGTACACACCACTAGGTACCAATCTAGGGGACCATGCAGATGTAACTAGCATATCATATGATGTTGGCCTAAGGCGAGTATGATATCATATCATATCATACAAATTCCATCACCTGATATGTATATAAATGGTCGCTTTGGCCTAGACAAGTAGACAGACTGCAGGTATCGTATTATATCACATGATGACATGATTATGCCGTTCCCTAGATGTAACCAATAGTTAGGAAATGCGGTTGGGCTGTCCTAGAGCATGTCTAAGGCTATGTGTATTACAATATTTTATAAAAAAACTATTGTAACAACGTTACTGCTATCTCAATCTCTTCTTCCTTTTAAGTTTAACTCTGTCAGCTCATGCTTTATATACCGGTACAGCCAGAAACGTTGATGAAATAAAAGCAAATTATTTATCAAACGAATGAAGGATGTTCTTTTGCCACATGGAGGCTGCTACTGACTCAGACAAGTGTTACACGTGGGGGCTGAATGTTTCAAGTCTCTGGGGAGCATCTGCGACAGGAGAGGAGATACTCAGAGTCCCCATATTTCAGTCCCTCTGAAGCTGATAATCTCCAGGAGATGAAGAAGAAGGCTCGGAATCCAGCCAACTCCACCTCTAAAAAATACATCTGCCAACCCAACAGGGGTTGCAGCATGTGTGTGAATGACACCGTTGGGTGGAGAGAGAGGGACATAGATATTGACTCAGGCAATGGTTACAGGCGGGGGAGGCGCTTCAGGGGCACTGGAAAGCTGAAGTTTTCACTGGTCCTATTACATTGTATCCTGTCGTCGCTTCTTTCGCGAGCGTGTCTGCCGCACCATTCCCTACGATATCTGAGTGAGATCGGACCTTAAGCAGGCGTGTGGTAGCAGCAGCGTTGTGTCGATAATGTGGATGGCGATGTCCTGCAGGAGGTCGCGGTGCTTGTTTTCCCGGGTACTGTTGGGATGGTAAATGTGCAGGTTAATAAGCTGCAAGGAGCATAAGCTGTCGGAGTAGATGGTGAGGTCTTCATGTATTTCGGAGTGTATGAGTGCTTGTTGGATTGCCACGAGTTCTGCGCGATTGATGTCAGCAGTGATGCCCTGTCCGCCAGGGTCTATGCGGAGGCAATGTGCAGCGGCCCTGGAGGAGTATACGCCGGCCCCTAGGCGCAGGACGCCGTGTTTGTCTATGATGGCACTTCCATCTGTGTATAGAGCGAGGCCTGGTGCTTGTAGGATGGCATGTGTGCACGGGAGCATGTGGGGTGTAATGGGTGTGGGGTCTATCTTCATGGGTGTGGGTTTTTGTTCCCATGTCTTAAGGAGGGAGCTAAGTGCCTTGGGCAGGTGGGTGATAGGAAGGCCCAGTTGGGAGGGGGGGGGGGGGGGTACCTGGTCGGGCGATGGAAGTGGCCCCCATGTCCCTCATGGTTTGAGCCCATGTTGTTGGTGGGTGGTGGAGGTACTTGGCATGGCCAGCTGGGTTTGAGATGGGAATGAGGTTCTAGGTTCCCCTCTGTCTCTTGGCATGGGTGAGTTTGCCCCCCGTCCAGATTAGGGAGGGGGTGAAGCGTTTGGCCTTGGGGGGCAGAGTGGCTTGTTCCATAGCCCATAGGTGATTTAAAAGGGCGTTATGGGCATAGATGGGTTTGTGTGGGATCAAGAGGATGGTGCACGTGGGGATATCAAGGGTGTGAGCATGTATGGCACTGCCTAATGCCCATCTAACAGCCTTGTAGGCCTTTTCAGGGTTATGACTGGTGAGGTGTGTGTTTCCCCCATACCAAGGTTGGGTGTAGCAGTGGGGTCCTAGGCCAAACATTTGGTCAATGGGGGTGGGGGTGTTTACCATGGGGAGGTGGGGACTCATTAGGAGGGGTGATATGTCTAGGTCCGTTGTCATCCCCAGGGTGGACATAGCTTGATGTATGGCAGGGGAGAGATTGGAGATGGTAGTGTCTATGCGCTGTGATAGTAGATTGGCTACGTCTCCAGCAAAGGTTCATGTGCTGTGGAGGGTCCAGAGGTGGGGAGAGTGTGCCTTGGTGGTATGGCATATGTGGTGGAGGAGGTGGAGTTGGGAGAGGGGTATATGACCAACACACTGGCCTGCTGGTGAGTAGATGTAGGTGGTGTTTCCGTTGTTGAGTTGGGGGGGGGGGGGGAGATGGTGGTAAGTATCATTCAGGGTACCAGCCTGGATGTGGTATTTGCCGGGTGGGTGCATATCCCAGTCTGGGTAGTGGTCTGCCGTGTCAATGATGAGGTGTTGGCTGAGTTGGCAGTACCTTTTGGCATCAAACTCTCCTCCCTCCGCCCACTGTCCTTGTTGTTGGAGGTTAATGAGGTGGATGTCTTGTCTGGGGGGAGTGGGGGGGCTGTGGGGGGCAGTTTTAGTGTTGTAGACCTTGAGGAGTTCCTGGAATCCGGTGGGACCAACCAGCAGGGTGATTTGTTCCTCTGTGAGATGGACGGGGGACCAGTTGACCACAATGGAGGTGGCAGAAGAGTAGGTGTGGGAGTGCAAGGGGAGGCCAGCTGATATGTACCAAGGAAGATGGTGGCAGAAAATGGTGCACGGGGCTTTCTGGACTTTCCAATATCTGTGATGGGAGGTTTCTCGAGGTTTGGTGGCCTTCCTTTTTGGGATCTGAAACCAAGGAAGTGGGTCAGGCTATGTTGGTGGCCATATAGGAGGTGGAGGAGCTTGGCTGGGGTTGGACGAGCAAGAAGGTCTGGGTTAGAGATCACATGCGCCAGGGCGTCGGGGGAGCTGTTCTTACGGATGGTGTGGTGTTTGTAGTAGGAAGCGTCAGTGCATTTGTGGGTATCATTTCTGATGAATTGCATTCTGGCAGTCCAGGCAATCCTGGGGTCAGTTTTCCAGGCTTGAGCATACTGGTGGGGTGAAGATAGGACTCTCTGGCCCACCACATGTGTGCATTGGAGGCAGGGACTTCCTCAATATTATGCATGGGGGTCTGTTTTGTGGGTGGGGTAGGGATACCGGCGTTGGGGGTCAAGGGTCGGGGCAGTAGGAGGGCGGTGTCCCAGTTGTTAAGGTGGTGGCTGATGGTAAACGTGGAGAACTTGGTAATGTGCCGTTGGGGGATGCGCAGGTGGATGGGGAGGGTCCTGGATGCCAAGGGCAGGGGGCTGGGGCAGGAGTAGGGTTGAGGTGGGCTTCCAGGTGGGGGTGGAGAGCTTAGGTGTAGGCTGAGTCTGTTGAGGGCAACCTTGTGCCTGGTGGAGACTCTTTTGCCATAGGTGTGCGAGAGAGTATTGGATGGGATGATTGTGGTCCCATTAGGGCTCAAAATTAACACCAGTCACAGTTGTCGGAATGGTGAACTACAGGCACACGGATGCTAGATCGGATCATTATTGTCAGGAACTACTACGCTACGGGAGTTCTGAGGACATCTGATCAGAAGTCCTCAGAACTCCCGTAGCCTAGTAGTTCCTGGCACCAGTTTAGTACAGTACAATACAATACAGTACAGCAGTACATAATGCATGGAAGTCACACTATAATTCCTGGTACTCTGTTAGACAAGAATTACTTGACTACAGTACAGCAGTTCATAACTAAGGGTACTCACCCCATATAAGTCCACCCCCACCCCCCACTCTCCCCCCCTTATGGTACTCAAGAAGACATATTGTAATGATGATTATTAATTTTGATGATTTTTTACATGAATCAGTGAATGAAAACTAGTCTTATTTCAGGACAAGAAACCGACGCCCCAAAATTCCACCGTAGGTTTCCCCGCAACCTTCTGCGGACTCCCTTGCTGGATGCACAGACCTCTTGTGAGAAAAAAAAAGATAACGCCTGGAGGGGCGTGGTGTTAAGGGGACCCTCCCGTACGCCGCAGCTGGGGAAAGTCACCATGGCAGACATAGTAAGTGTCACCCTCCAGGCGGTAGGGACTCCTTCATGCGACGTGTGGCAAGAATGCTGGTACAGGAGGCGGTAGATTCTCTGTGCAGCTTAGAGATGAGTTTGTCTACGTGTTCGCGACTGATCCCTAAGGTGGAGAGATTGGTAATAGTTGTGATTGGTATGGTACCAGTGGTACCTATGGTGAAGACTAGGTAGTGTACAAGGAATCCTTGTTGTTGAAGGATACATTGGAGCTCCTTATGCTGAACGCTCTTTTCCTGGAATTTGATTTGGTGGTTAGTGTCTGAGCAGTAGCCCAGTTCAACTAGGTAGGCTTTTCTTGGTTTGGATTCGTCGTCAATGAGGAGGAGATCAGGCCTGTATTTATCCCATGTGGCTTGGGGAAGATCAGGGGGTTTGAGGGTGGTTGGGGTCTTGTGGGAATGTCGGAGTTCGCTTCACAAGTGCCTGCATCCATGTACATGGGGAGAGCCCCCAGAGCTCCTTTGGCTACTGCCTTTTGGATGATTTCGACCGCCTTATTATGTCTGTTAATATACATTCCTTTGAAGACAGGGTGGCTGCACCCAGCAAGAATATGGCCAGCTCCGTCCTGTGCTTTGCGACAAAGAGGGCAGTTATCATCAGAGGGGGGGCTAGTGCTAGTACCATAGGGGCGTTTGTATCTGTACGCCAATTTCCTAGTCCATAAAGCGTCCCCACCGAGCCTTGTGGATTTGTATTTTTTGCCACCATTTCATGTCGGTGGATTGCCAGAAACGATTACTAGCCTGAGGGAGGAGGAAGGGGTTGGCTTGCTCCCACATGGAGGAGTATATGCCCGTGGTGTTGGCATGCCCGGTGTGCAGGGGGGTGGGGAGGTTAGCCTTGATACCCTTGGTGAGATTGTTGGCCGGGTGCCGGGGGGGCTGGTCCCCATTAATAGATTTGGGGGGCTGGACAGACGGCCAATGCATATTGAGGTGCGCATGTTCCCCTGTTTTAACTGGCCCAATTACATTGTATCCCGTCGTCGCTTCTTTCGCGAGCGTGTCTGCCTCGTCATTCCCTATGATTCCTGAGTGAGATCGGACCTTAAGCAGGCGTGTGGTAGCAGCAGCGTTGTGTCTGTTGATAATGTGGATGGCGATGTCTTGCAGGAGGTCGCGGTGTTTGTTTTCCCGGGTCCTGCTGGGATGGTAAATGTGCAGGTTAATAAGCTGCAAGGAACATAAGCTGTCGGAGTAGATGGTGAGTTCTTCATCTATTTCGGAGTGTATGAGTGCTTGTTGGATTGCCACGAGTTCGGCGCGATTTGATGTCGGCAGTGATGCCCTGTCCGCCAGGGTCTATGCGGAGGCAACGTGCAGCGGCCCTGGGGGAGTATACGCCTGCCCCTAGGCGTAGGACGCCGTCTTTGTCTATGATGGCACTTCCATCTGTGTATAGAGCGAGGCCTGGTGCTTGTAGGATAGCATGTGTGCACGGGAGCACGGGGGGTGTTATGGGTGTGGGGTCTATGTGCATGGGGGTGGGTTGTTGTGCCCAGGTCTTAAGGAGGGAGCTAAGTGCCTTGGGTAGGTGGGTGGTAGGAAGGCCCAGTTGGAGGGGGGGGGACCTGGTCGTGGGATGGAAGTGGCCCCCATGTCCCTCATGGTTTGGGCCCATGTGGTGGGTGGGTTGTGGAGGTACTTGGCATGGCCAGCTGGGTTTTGAGATGGCAATGAGTTTGTAGGTTCCTCTGTGTCTCTTGGTAGGGTTGAGTTTTCCCCCGTCCAGATTAGGGAGGGGGTGAGGGGTTTGGCCTTGGGAGGCAGAGTGGCTAGTTCCATAGCCCATGGGTGATTTAGGAGGGCGTTATGGGCATATGTGGGTTTTTTGTGGGACCAAGAGAATGGTGCACGCGGGAATATCAAGGGTGTGAGCATGTATGGCACTGCCTAGTGCCCATCGAACAGCCTTGTGGGCCTCTTCAGGGTTCTGGCTGGTGAGGTGTGTGTTTCCCCCGTACCAAGGTTGGGTGTAGCAGTGGGGTCCTAAGCCAAACAGTTGGCCAATGGGGGTGGGGGTGTTGCCCATGGGGAGGTGGGAACTCATTAGGAGGGGTGATGTGTCAAGGTTCCGTTGTCATCCCCAGGGTGGACATAGCTTTGTGTATGGCAGGGGAGACATTGGAGATGGTAGTGTCTTTGTGCTGTGATAGGAGGGTGGCTACGTCTCCAGCGAAGGTTCCTGTGCTGTGGAGGGTCCAGAGGTGGGAGAGTGTGCCTTGGTGGTATGGTATCTGTGGTGGAGGAGGTGGAGTTGGGAGAGGGGTATATGACCGACACATTGGCCTGTTGGTGAGTAGATGTAGGTGGTGTCTCCGTTCTTGAGTTGGGGAGGGAGGTGGTGGTACCTGTCATTCAGTGTACCAGCCTGTATGTGGTATTTGCCGGGGGGGTGGATATCCCAGTCTGGGTGGTGGTCTGCCGTGTTAATGATGAGGTTTTGCCTGAGTTCGCTATACCATTTGGCATCAAACTCTCCTCCCTCCGCCCACTGTCCTTGTTGTTGGAGGTTAGTGAGGTGGAGTCTTGTCTGGGTGGAATGGAGGGGAGGGGGCTTTGGGGGTAGTTTCAGTGTTGTAGGCATGGAGGAGTTCCTGAAATCTGGTGGGGCCAACCAGCAGGGTGATTTGTTCCTCTGTG
Source organism: Microglena sp. YARC (assembly GCA_022414725.1). Lineage (NCBI taxonomy): Eukaryota > Viridiplantae > Chlorophyta > Chlorophyceae > Chlamydomonadales > Chlamydomonadaceae > Microglena > Microglena sp. YARC. The sequence continues at coordinate 108,793,846 of CM039462.1, forward strand.
AGATGGACGGGGGACCAAGTGACCACAATGGAGGTGGCAGAGGAGTAGTTGTGGGAATGCACGGGGAGGCCAGCAGATATGTAACAAGGGAGATGGTGGCAGAGAATGGTGCATGGGGCTTTCTGGACCCTCCAATATCTGTGATGGGGGGTTTCTCTAGGTTCGTTAGCCTTCCTCTTTTGGGCTCTGAAGCCCAGGAGGTGGGTCAGGCTGTGTTGGTTTCCATATAGGAGGTGGAGGAGCTTGGCTGGGGTTGGGGAGCAAGAAGGTCTGGGGTAGAGACAGCATGCACCAGGTCGTCGGGGAGCTGTTCTTACGGATGGTGTGGTGTTTGTAGTAGGAGGCGTCAGTACATTTGTGGGTGTCATTTCTGATGAATTGCATTCTGGCAGTCCAAGCAATCTTGGGGTCAGTGCTCCACGCTTGAGCATACTTGGTGGGTGAAGATAGGACTCTCTGGCCCACCACATGTGTGCATTGGAGGCAGGGATCTCCTCGATATTATGCGTGGGGGGCTGTGTTGTGGTTGGGGTAAGGATGCCGGCATTGGGGGTCGGGGCAGTTTGGGGGCGGTGTCCCAGTTGTCAAGGTGGTGGCTGATAGTATATGTGGAGAACTTGGTAATGTGCCGTTGGGAATGCGTAGGTGGATGGGGAGGGTCCTCGATGCCAAGGGCAGGGGGCTGTGGCAGGAGTAGGGTTGAGATGGGCTTCCAGGTGGGGGTGGAGAGCACAGGTGTAGGCTGAGTCTGTTTGAGGGCAACTTTATGCCTAGTGGAGACTCTGGTGCCATAGGTGTGCGAGAGGGTATTGGATGGGATGATTGTGGTCCCATCAGGGCTCACAATGTCAGCTAGGGAAGTAATGCCCAAGGGGATGAGGGTTTTGAGAAGGTTGGGGGAATGGTGTGTTGGGGTAAGTCCGGGAGGGAGTCTTGAAGGGGGTTGAGTAGGGTTTCATCCTCCATATGGATTTGGATGGAGGCTCTTTTGAGGATGTGCATTTGCCTGGCCAAGGTAAAGTATTGAAGTGTGTGGCTGGGCAAGGTAAGAGGATCCATACCCTGGAGCATAGCAGCTTCTTTGTGGAGGAGGGCTGTAGTGAGCCTGCCTAGTTTCCCCGTGTCGTTGAGGGACCTAGTGAGGTGGGCTGCTGTAATTTGAGCATAGTCCACCATTAGGGAGGGGATACCCAATCCTGCCTGTCCCAAGGGGAGGCAGACACTAGCAGTTGGGAATGAGGGGTGTAGGTCACAGCATTTTTTTAGCCAGGGTCCATAAGGCCTTGTCTAAGATGCCTATATCCGAGTAGCTGTAGGGTGCTACAGTCATAGGGTAGGTGATGGCAGGTTTAATACACGTGGTGATGAGTCTGAGACATTGGAGAGGGGTGGCGCCTTTTGGTTTGGCAGTGGTGAGGATTTGGTGTCCTTTACTATGTATGAGGGCCAAGGCTTGTTTCATGAGGGGTCTCCAGTTTAGGGTGAGGCTAACCGGCACCCCTAGATACTTGTATGGTTCATTTGGGGGAAGGTATGTAGCCCATGTGTCGTTAATGAGGATGGTGTTGTGGAGAAGTTTGGTTAGGGCCTTGTGGTTGGTGGGATCCTTGGGGTGGGAGCCATGCAATATGCCAGTGATCATGCATTTACCCCCGTTAAGAGGAATCCCAGACTAAGTACTGAATTGTTGCACTTTAAGGCATTGTACCTTGAGGTTGTCTGCTGTGTTAGTGACCACACTGGTGTCATCAGCATATCCTAGGCTACCTGTTTTATCTTGGTCAGTATTGGATGTTGAGGTAATGCCTTGCTTGTATCCTCTGCCCCCGGCTTGTAGCCATCTGAGGAGAGGTTCGATGAAGATGATGAAGAGTAGGGGGGAGAGGGTGTCACCTTGGATGGTGCCTCTTGTGATTTGAATTGGTTTGCCTTGAGTGTTGTTGAGGTACATGTGGGTAGTAGCCCCGTTGTAAATTCCTTTCACTGTTTCAATGACATCTACCGGGATTCCAAGGTCATACATAGTTTGGAGCAGCTTGTCATGGTCCACCATATTAAAGGCAGATGAGAAGTCAAAGTAGGCAGCAAACAGGTCTCTTTTTGAGTGGGCCGCATCCTCGATGTCATGTAGGAGGTGGGTGAGCTGCCTATGGGTGCTTCTGTTCTGTCTGAATCCCTCTTGGGAGTCACTGAGGACTTGGTATTGGTCCAAGTATTTGGACATCACTGTTGTAACCATGTTAGTCCACAATTTACCCATCGTGTTGTTGAGGCCAATAGGTCTGTAGTGGTTGGCTTGGGTGGGGTCTCCTTTCTTGTAAAGCATGATGGTGTTGGAGGTCTTCCAGCAAATGGGGGTGTAGCCGGTGATCCACATAAGCCCAAACATTTTATGTATGGTGTGGTGCCAAGACCAGGGGAGGCAGGTTAGTAGTTCATTGGGGATTCCGTCTGGGCCAGCCTGTTTGCTTTTTGCTACGTGTTGGATGCATGTTTGGTAATTAGAGAACTCCATGAGGTAGGGTAGGATGGGGTTGGAGTGTTGGTGGGGTTGGGCCTTGGTTTCTAGGGAGAATGTGTCTAGCAGAGAGGCCCATGGAGGGGGGGCGGTCTGTCTGTCTTGGGGTAGGTATTTGCTGGTGCACGTGTGGTGAGGGGGGGCCATCAAGTGTCCCATGTGCTCCCCCAAGATGTCCAGGAGGTCATTAGTGGACGTTTTGTGTTGGCCAGTGGTGGGGTCTTGGAGGGTCTGGGGGTGACGTCGGATTATCAGAGGTTTTGAAGATGTTTCTGTGGGCTTGTTTAGGTTTGTTGGATAGTTGGGTCATGAAGGCTGCTTTGCCAGTGGCGGTAGCTGTTTGTCTGCTGTTTGTGAGAATTCTCCGGAGGGCAGGGAGGGCCTCATCGAGGGATATATTGATTGCAGCCAAGAGTGAGGCATGGTCTGAGGCAAGCTGGATATGGGTGAGGGTGGTAGGATGGTTATGGCATGTTTCTAGGAGAGTAGAATGGGCGGTGTGATAGGAGTTGGGGTCGGTGGTTAGGATTTTCCTGTACGTCTTAAAGCTGTTGGATATGGGAGTTGATTTTGGCGTGGCTTTGCTCTTCTTTCTGTCAAAGAAGTGCCCTGGGATTTGGTTCCTGGTTGGGCAGGTTTCAAACATAGTGGTGAGGGCCATCCTAATAGGTTCCATAATCTGGTTGCTGAGATGGTCGAGGTCTATTCCTTTTGCAAGGAGAGTGTGTTTGACTTGGTGGAGGTTGGATGGGAGGGAATTGTCTCCTATGAGGTTGGTGGCCTGGTCCCACCAGTCCCTGATGGTTTGGGTGTGTTCCATGAAGAAGGTAGTGTGCGTTTCTTCAATGGCCTTTCTAGTGGCGTTCATGGAAGCCTTGCTGACGGGGGTGACTAGTTGTTGGGGTCTAGGAGGGGGGGGGTCAGTCAAAGTCAGGGGTATGGGAAGGTAAATAGGGGGGATAATTTGGTGGAGGGCCATGTGGTCTAGGTATCCTCCGACCTCCCTGGTCTTTTCACTAATATGGGGGTGGAGGGGGTTGGGGCAAGGGGAGATGAGGATGTCATCGATTCTGCTGTGGTGCTCGAGGTTGCCTTCCTGGTAGCAATGGAAGGTGGGTGCTCTAGTGAAAGGGTTGGTGGGGTGGAGGTTGAGTTGGGAGCACATAGATATGTGATGTTGGTCTGTGTGGGAAGTGGCGTGGGTAGATCTATCTGAGGGAAAGAGGGTTGCATTCCAATCCCCTCCACAGAGTGTGGTGTGATCGGGCTTTTTTGGTGTGAGTCCCGATGTATGTATAGGCGGCTTGCCGTTGCTGGGGTTGGTCATGGGGCATGTAGACGCCTATGATGTGTGTAGGAGTTGGGGTGGTTGAGCCGAAGGTGATGTGCACCAGGCAACCAGCCAGGTCTGCATTGACTTCATGGTGGACGGGGGGCCTAATTGCTTGTGGGTGAGGATTATGACCCTCTCCTTTACCGTGGTTGTTGTCCGGGTTTTGGCCACACTACTGTGGTGAAGGGAGTATTGGGGGAGTTCCTTCTTGATGAATTGGATGAAGGAGAGGCAGGAGAGCAGTTTGGTTTCTGTAAGAATAGCCACATCAGGTTTGTGGTCTAGGATGTGATTGAGAATTAGCTCCCAGGAGCTCCTCAGCCCTCTGCAGTTGAGGAGTAGAAAATGTATGTTATCCATGTAGTAGTGGGGTGACTGGGCATGGTGGGTGGGTTGTTGGGCAGGTCCATTATCCTTAGGGGTAAAAGGAATGGTTGGTTTAAAGCATGTTTGTTTGAGCTTCTTAGCCTGTTGGGGGGGGGGGCTCCCTTGGAATTGGTGGTGGTAGAGGTGGGGGGGAAAAAGTTGTGGATTGGTGTTTGTTTGAGTTTAATGTTGGGTCCCAGGTTTTGCGAGTGTTTCAGATGCTTGTTGGGGTGCCTGATATTTTTTTTGGTGGGGGGGTGCTCTGTGTTACCACGTTTTTTCAGGTTGGTGACAGTTGAAGGGGTAGCATCTCCTCTATCGCAGTCCATTTGCGTGTTGGGGGGGGATGTGCGATCGGGCGGGCTGGCGTCCTTCATCATGGTATCTTCCATGTTGGGTTGTGAAGGCATGGGTTTTGTAGGAGTTGTAGTAGGGGTTGTGTCTATAGTATCCATCGTCGCAACGTCAAGATGGTATTGGGGGTCCAAAAATCTCATGTCTGCGCTCTCTTTTTTAAGGATGAAGATGTTCCCATATAGGGCCTGCCAGGCTCCCGGTGTGGAGTCCAAGGGGATTGGCGAGAGGTTTTCTGAGTCTATCCAATACCAGATGTTATGGTATTTTTTTAGACAACCAGCATGTTTATATGCGATTGGGAGGGGGGGTGGTAAAGTGCAAGATACATTTACTGTGTCCTTGCAGACGTTGGAGGATTTGGTCTTTGCTACTGCCAGGTAGGATCCCAAGGTTGTAGGGTTCATCAGGGATAAGGTCGTGCGGGTTTGGGTGTTCCGGATTATAATCAGGTTGTACGATTCGGTGAAGTATTCCCATCTGGGGGCATTCGGGTGTGCATGTAGGCCTGCATCAGCATATTAGTAAAAATTCCCCCTACGAGGGATGAAGTGGTTCGGCCAAACACACAGGTCATTACGGGTTGCCTTGAGTATCCGGTGATGTCTCTCCCCAAATTTGAATATTTTTTCTGTGTCGACATATGGTCCACCGAGATAGGCATTGATGGCGTGCACTTGGCAGTGGCATCGAATTTGTTTCTCAATGTATGGTAGGATAGCACTCAGGGTTGGGTCCAAGGCAACATCTCCCATGTCGCAGTCCATTCGTGTGTTTGGGGGGGAGGTGCGTTGGGGTGAGCTGGTGTCCTCCATCGTGGTATATTCCATGTTGGTTAGCGTAGGCATTGGGTTCGGAGGGGTTGTATCTTTGGTAACAGCCGACGCATTACCAAGCTGGAATTGGGGGTCCAAAAACCTCATGTCTGCGCTCTCATCTTGAGGATTTGCCCATATATGGCCTGTCAGGCGCCCGGTGTGGAGTCCAAGGGGATGGGCGCGAGGTTTTCTGAGTCTATCCAATACCAGGTGTTATGGTATTGTTTGAGACAACCGGCATGTCCATATGCGGTTGGGAGGGGGGTGGTAAAGTGCAAGATACATTTATTATGTCCTTGTAGACGTTCCAGGATTTGTTTTTTGCTGCTACCAGGTAGGATTCCAAAGTTGTAGGATTCAACAGAGGAAAGGTTGTGGGGATTGGTGTGTTCAGGGTTATAATCGGGTTGTGCAATTTGGTGGAGTATGCCCATCTGGGGGCATTCAGTGTGCATGTAGGCCTGCATCAGCAAATTTGAAAAATTCCCGCTGAGGTGAAGTGAAGCGGCCTAACACCCAGGTCGCTTCGGGTTGCTTTGAGTATATGGTGATGTCTCTCCCCAAATTTCAAAATTTCCCCTGTGTTGACATGTGGTCCACCGAGGTAGGCATTGATGGCGTGCACTTGGCAGTGGCTTGAGATTTGTTTCTCAATGTATGGTAGGATAGTGCTTAGGGCCGGGATTGTGGGCTGGCCTTGCTGAGGTGGGGTGCGCTTTCCTCCTCTACATGTCGGGTCATGGGGGGGCTGGAGATAGGCATTGAATGCGTATTTTTGAATAAGTATGTCCCTAATACAGGTGGGGGCGAGGAGACGTTCTTCATTTTTTGTGTGCGTTGCACCGATGCACCGTCTCTGTAAGGAGACCCTGTAGGCCATCCAGTGAAGCCACGGAAGAATGTTCCAAAGGAGCCACCAAATCAACCGAGTTGATTCCGAATCAAGGGGGGGGGGGGTGCCACGTATCCCAGGACAGAGTCAAGTTAATGGCTTTAGTGGTACTATTTGGGATGGGAGAGGTGGGCATGGGGCTGATGTGGTACTGGGGGGGTAGTACACTCAATTACAAATTGAGGTGTGTCGAAGTGGTCCATGTGACTTAGGTCTTGCGAGACCGTGGAACTGGGGTCAGGCGCTACACGATTTTTTATGTTGAGAGCCAGAATCTTCGCCAGCTTGCTGGGCTTGTTACTTCGGCATGGCAGAAGGGTGAAGTGGCTGTTGGTCCACAGGTACTTCTTGTTTGCTTTACTTCCCAGCTTTATGAGGGGGTCCCCTATAGATTTGGAGGGTTTGGAGTGGGATTGGTTAAGGGGGGTGTTCGCGTGCCAGGGGTTTGAGGTGAGGGCCTTGGGGTAGGGCCTTATGGTTACGTCCTCTTGCGGAGGATATGGGGAGGAGGTCTCTTGATAGAGGCATAGATTAGGGCAGGAAGTCCCTCTGTTGAGACATAGGTTGGGGGTGGTAGGTTGTTGGTTGAGGCATAGGTTGGGGGTGGTAGACTCAGGGTAGAGGCATAGGGTGGGGGTGGTAGACTCAGAGTAGAGGCATAGGGTGGGGGTGGTAGACTCAGGGTAGAGGCATAGGTTGGGGTGGTAGACTCAGGGTAGGGATAGAGGCATAGGTTGGGGGTGGTAGATAGGGTAGAGGCAATAGGTTTCAGGGTAGAGGCATGAGTTGGGGGTGGTAGACTCAGGGTCGAGGCATAGGTTGGGGGTGGTAGACTCAGGGTAGAGGCATAGGTTGTGGGTGGTAGACTCAGGGTAGAGGCATAGGGTGGGGGTGGTAGACTCAGGGTAGAGGCATAGGTTGGGGGTGGTAGACTCAGGGTAGAGGCATAGGTTGGGGGTGGTAGACTCAGGGTAGAGGCATAGGTTGGGGGTGGTAGACTCAGGGTAGAGGCATAGGTTGGGGGTGGTAGACTCAGGGTAGAGGCATAGGTTGGGGGTGGTAGACTCAGGGTAGAGGCATAGGTTGGGGGTGGTAGACTCAGGGTAGAGGCATATGGTTGGGGTGGGGGTGGTAGAACTCAGGGTAGAGGCATAGGTTGGGGGTGGTAGACTCAGGGTAGAGGCATAGGTTGGGGGTGGTAGACTCAAGGTAGAGGCATAGGTGGGGGTGGTAGACTCAGGGTAGAGGCATAGGTTGGGGGTGGTAGACTTAGGGTAGAGGCATAGGTTGGGGGTGGTAGACTCAGGGTAGAGGCATGGGGTGGGTGTGGTAGACTTAGGGTAGAGGCATTGGGTGGGGGTGGTAGACTCAGGGTAGAGGCATAGGTTGGGGGTGGCAGACTCAGGGTAGAGGCATAGGTTGGGGGTGGTAGACTCAGGGTAGAGGCATAGGGTGGGGGTGGTAGACTCAGGGTAGAGGCATAGGTTGGGGGTGGTAGACTCAGGGTAGAGGCATAGGTTGGGGGTGGTAGACTCAGGGTAGAGGCATAGGTTGGGGGTGGTAGACTCAGGGTAGAGGCATAGGGTGGGGGTGGTAGACTCTGGGTAGAGGCGTAGGTTGGGGGTGGGAGACTCCGTACCTGGAAAGTACTCAAGTCCACTCAGGCTTTTTGAGGAGTCCAAGCCCGCCGTGGCTCTCCATAGTGATGGATCTGAGCAAGTTGAAAGGGAAAAAAACGGCTTGAGTGTTGGGTAGTAAACCAGTTGAGGGCATGAAGATGAGATAAAGGGGGCTCTGGCTGCTGGTCGAGAAGGACGTGGTTCTAACATCTCTAGAGTTAAGGTGATGGTTGCATATCTGATCAGTGACTGCGGGCAGGCTAGGCAACGACAGCAGTCTCTCGAAGGTATGATCGTGTTGTCGGCGACCATTTTTTACGGTCCAGGGATGATGATAATAATTATTGATGGTATGTGGCAGGCAGGTAAGATCGTAGCTCCTATGAGTTTGATAGGTAGCTCGAGACTTGTCGTGAGCATGAGGTTGATCGGGAGTGAGATTTGGAGCCCCGTAGGCCGAGACGCATCGTATTGGTTATGGTTAGTGTTAGGGTAGAAAGCAGAAAGGGGCATGTGCTTGTGAGCAGAAGTTGAGTAAGGGAAGAGAGCAGCGTATGAGGAGAAAGCAGCGTATTGAGTGAGCATCAGGGTAGTGTTGCTAGGATAGCGGGAGGCACATTGGAGGGAAACGGGGTGGAGAGGAGCGCATTGACTCCTACTATCCGCGTAAATCTGATTCCGCGTAGCTTTGAGGTCGCAGATTGGGGACAACCTGTGCTTCCGTTCTCCTGGCTATGAAGTTGGTGCGTGGGGTAACAGAGCGCGTGGGGGTGTTTTCGAAAGTGGATTGGTATTGTCGAGTGGATTTGAAAAACTGGCAGAAATTAGCAGGGTCCATGAATTGATTGGCGCCGCGAACAGTGGTTGTCAAGGGTCGGCAATAAGAGGCGTTAAGCCCCAGGGTGCTCCAGTTCATATGGTGACTGGCAGCGTCCCGATCTGAAAGAGCAGGTGTCTGTCCTGGAGTCCTGCATGGGGGAAAAGGGGATTCGTTAGTGAGTTTCTCGATTGCATGGAGCCTTCGCTCCTGGCAGGGACCATCAAGAATGCGCCAGGGATGTGCGCTTCGCATCCCCCCCTGTTGGGAAGTCCAGGGAGAGGCGCATTCTGTCCGGTAGTGCATACTTTCGGCTGCCCAGAGGTGCAGCTCGCTACCAAAGTAACCGTCTACCACCCTGCGACCACAGAAGTTGCTGCGAGTCGCGTCAGATGTTGTAGACGGCGACTTAGATAGCAGCATTGCCTCTGCGAAAGCATGAGCTCCTGTTTGGTTGCTGTTTCGGGAAGAGTTGACCGAAACTGCATGGAACAAAGAGCAGGTGGAAGCATTCGATAGCGCAGACGCAGGAGAATGCGAATATGCTACTCGAATGCTAAGAAGGAAAATGAGCAGCGAGAAAGTTACATCGGAAGTTCGAATGTTGAAAATGTATGAGGATTCACCTCTTGTGAGAGAGAATCGAGGCTAGACCGACTGGAATCCGTTGACCTGGATCTGTTTCTGTGGTATCTGACTAGACTGCGTAGATGTGTAGCTTAATTAGAGGCTGGCTGTTTCAAAACTTTTCCACTCATGCCCAAGATTTGAATCCAAGTTTTTAAAGTTATGAACCAAGGAATTTGAACTGAGGGCATGCAGGATTGCTTTTAAGCTAATTAGGGATTAATTCGAGAGGGAATTTTTAAATGGATGCCTTGGTATTTATCTACCTGTCATCTCTAGCCAATAGCTAGACTATTCTCAAGCGGATTGCATGCAGGTGACCCAGGTTTTCAGCTCTGTATTAAGTTAATAACTGTTGTCGCTGTTAGGCACGCGGGTTTTCAAGTTTAGTGAGATCTAGATAAGTTGATCAAAGTTGGGTGAAGTCATATGGAGGCAAAGCGAGTAAGCAGGAACTTTGGAATATCTAGGGCTGTCAATATCCTAGAAAATTTATTTTTATATCGTTATCCTACGATATTATCGTAGGATAACGATATCGTACACCACTTTGGGGGGGGGGGGGGGGGGGGGGGGGGGGGGATCAGTAAGAGACCAAGGGGGTATTACAGGAAACACCCCTTATATGTCCATACACAAAACATCAGGCCAAATGAACCATTCCTGAAGAAGATAGGAAAACACGATAATATCTTGCTCTATTATCGTACAATATTTCTTACGATATCCTACGACAAATGGCGATAAAGGGCGATAATCTGATTTCCAAGGCCCAAAACCAGTGCTCCTGGCGAGAATCGAACCGCAGACGCGCCGACTCGGACAGACCTATTTATATTTTATTTTTTCAGTTCGATATCAGGTAAAACGATATATCGTTATCAGGTAACACGATATATCGTAGGATGCCGAACGCAAATATCGTACGATGCCACTTCAATATCTGTTATTGACTGATTTATATATCAGTCTCTGAGTCGGCATAATGCACACCGGTACCTTTCCCTCCTGGTACCGTGTTGCCTGCCGCCAGGCCACAGGCTAGCTGTGGCCTGCACGTGACTGCAGTACCCTGCAGTACACATCTCTATTCTATATGATTGCGCCTGTTGCGCTTAATAGTATCTTCTCCTCTATTGAGCCTATGCCGTTGTAACAATCTTACATTCACAGGTTATGTGCGCCATCTTTAGACGCTAACGAAGAACAGCCGCTACTTTCCGCGTTCGGAATCAGTTCCCCTCTGACTTGTCGAAGGCCCGAGTTTTAACTAAGCACCTGGACTCCCTGTGTGGATCCTACTTCCCGCTGCTCCGCCTGCCGCTTCCTACCAAGAATCCTTGGATCTGCCACTGCGTCCTACGACTGGAGCAAGCAAGAGCGACCAAAAGTCACCGAAATCTATGAAGTGAGTATAGGACGACGCCCTCACCGAGACCCACACGGTGCTGTATTGATCTCAGACGATCAATTTGTCTACGACCCAGCTTAAGAGAAGCTTCTGTCGTCGAACATTGCCGCTTGGCAACGTTCAACCCCGGTAATCCGCTGGATCCCTTTGGATCGCCGATTCCCACACACACTCCATCCCCTCTTCCCCTGCCCCGCCCTCGTAACTCCCCCTATCCCAACACTCCGACCTACAACGCCAAGACTCCTACACAGAAGACCTCACCATGCAACCTCCCCGTATATTCACTAGTAACAACCTCTACAACTGGCGCTGCGCCAGGCAGAATATCCTTCTCGCCCTCAAATCAGATAGGGATACCATTGCCATTGCTTTCGACTGCCAACAGGCGGTGGTCGCTGGCGAGCCTGCCGACTCTGATGGTTACCCTGCTGATGACATTACTTACCCTGTTGTTGCGGGTGCTGATCCAGCTGTTCCGGCTCGTGGTGTCCCCACCAGGATCTCCACCTGGAAGAACAACAAGGCCTTCAAGATCATCATAGATCATGTATCAGATCCGATCCAGCAGGCCATTCATGCTAACACAGATATGGCCACAAGAGCTTTCAGGTTTCTGGATGCCCTGTACTCTGAGGAAGGCAGCAGGCTAGAGCACACCACCCTGACTGCCATAATGGGAATACGAATGACTTCCACTGAATCCCTGCAGACATACCTCTCTAGGGCAGCTGATATGTATTCCCAGATTCCCAAGATTCAAGGCACCCACATCGTTTCTACCAGCACCTTTCTCAACCTTATTGTCAAGGGACTGAACTCCCGCCCTGAATATGATGGGTATATCAATCAATTCAACCCCACAGCTATCACCACCTTTGCTATGCTCCAAAGTGCCCTCTTCAACTGGTGCTTAGTGAAGCAAGTTGACCCTGCACCATCTCCTGAAGAGGCTGAGATGGCAGCTGCAGCTTACAGGGCCAGGAAGCCATTCAACAGCAAGCACCTCCCATTCAGAGACAGGACTATCTCCTACAACAAGATGATCTGCTGGAACTGTGGGGGAATAGGCCATAGCTCCAGAGACTGCACCAGTGAGGACACTGACCTGGCTTTCAGGCCAGCTGACTCAGATGAAGCTGACCATGGATCAAAGTCACCTCCCAAGAACAGATCAGGAGATGACAAGGACCCTGACGACAAGAAGACTCCCAAGAAGACCAGTGACAGGAGGCGTCTAAGAAGATATCCAAGCAGGGGACGCCATGCCCACGTTGCTGATGGTGATCAGTCCACCTCCAACTCTAACAGTGAGGGTGAAGAACACAACTTCCTGTCCCTGGCACTGGATGAAGACAACCTCCAGCCCATGAGATTTGCTACACCAACCAGAGGCAAGTCTGTTTCATTTGCCTTGCCACCTGACCCCCTGGCTAATACAGCATTCTTTGGACAAATAAGTGCTGATGATGAATGCACTATAGAAGATGATGGAGAAGTTTTCCAGGCAGCACTGCAGACAGAATGGATCATAGATACTGCAACACACTCTCATGCAACCAGTAACATCTCCCATCTGCATGACATTCAGGACCTCCCACAGCCTATTAGGCTGCAGCTGGCAGATCAAGATTCTCCACCTATCTTCTGCAAGCAGATAGGGAAGGCCAAGATCAAGGGCCATGGCAGGACTCTGATCATCCTGAACAATGTACTTCTTGCTGACTGCAACATGCCCAACATCATTAGCATTCATGCAGCCACCAGCCTGTGCCCAGACCTCCAAGTTCACCTGTCCAAGACCCAAGCCATACTCTCCATCCCAAGACCATCTGGTACCAAACTGCTCCTCTCATGCCCTTAAAGGCATGGACTCTACCCTACCCAAACTTCACCAGTCACTGCCAGTAATCCCTCTATCCCTGTGGGCCCTCCCATGGCCTACATCATGATGGTTACCAAGCCTCCATCGACTCACACTGACTCTGAGACAGGGCAGTACCCACCCACTCATGAGACCTCCGCCAGTAGAGCTGATCAAGACTGCCAGGATCCCCCCTCTACCTCTGCAACGTCTGCACCCCACACTGATTTTGAGATAGGGCAGTACCCACCCACTCATGTGGAGGCAGACCAAGACCTCCATGACTTCCCCTCTACTTCTGCTCCATCTGCACCCCACCCTGCTCCTGAGATAGGGCAGTACCCACCCACTCATGTGGAGGCAGACCAAGACCTCCATGACTTCCCCTCTACTTCTGCTCCATCTGCACCCCACCCTGCTCCTGAGATAGGGCAGTACCCACCCACTCATGTGGAGGCAGACCAAGACCTCCATGACTTCCCCTCTACTTCTGCTCCATCTGCACCCCACCCTGCTCCTGAGATAGGGCAGTACCCACCCACTCATGTGGAGGCAGACCAAGACCTCCAGGACTTCCCCTCTACTTCTGCTCCATCTGCACCCCACACTGATTCTGAGATAGGGCAGTACCCACCCACTCATGTGGAGGCAGACCAAGACCTCCAGGACCATCCTCCTCCTATCTGCCAGTACCATTCCCCTTCCACTGCAGGCAATCTGGAAGACTCTGCTGATGATACTGACAGTGATGACATGCCAGAGCTCATCCATCCGGAGGTACACAAGCCCCAGGATGACCCTGGACTAGGAGTAGATGACCCTCCAGAAACCACTCCAGCCCTCCAACAACAGCTGGACAACCTGAGCCTACAACGAGCCAGAGCAGAGATGGAACTCCTCAGTGACCAGATCAGGACCAACTATGAGGAATATGATGGCCCCATAGATGGGGACGGGCCACTCAAGCCATCTGATCTGGACACAGCAACTACCTGGGACCAATGGATACTGGTCAACAGGTCACCAGACATTGTACTACCACTGGGAGAAGCTAATCAAAATGTCAACCACATCCACTTCTCCAACAACTCCAGCCTTAGTCTCACACGATTTGGATGCACCTTACACCATCTGAACAGCAGGCCTGCTTCACCAGCTTTCAACATCAAGCCCAGGCCTCCACTGTCCAAACTCATCACAGCATTCACCAGCAAGTTCCCTACCCTGCTGGCTTCTGAAAAGGAACAGTTCCCACACAGGTCAATGCACAAGGAGCCATCTGATGCCTACAGCCCTATCATCAAGCACAATAGCAGACTCCAGCAAATGGTGCAAGCCTACCCCACTGTCTCTACCACAGCCAGACCCACTCTACAGTGGGCCATTTGCCTCCAAGCTGCCATGGTCAATGCACATGCTCACACACTCTCTTTCAGACCTAAGATGATCATGGACCCCAAGAGCTGTGCCCATCCTGGAGGCAAAGTGCTATGTGTCAACCACCTCAGCATGAACTGGAGCCCCATGGACTTCACCTTTATCAACATCCTTACCCCCCCCAGCCTAGCTCCCAAGTCATTTGACCAGTTCTTTGCCCAGATCTGCCAGCAACTTGACCTTGATGGCTTCCCCAGCAAGCCAGGCACTTAATTTCAGTTACAAACATTGCTCTTCATCTGTTGGAATAGACTTGAACACTCTAGAATTTTTTAGATTACCTGCCTACTGTACTGCCCCATGTACTTCCACAGGCCGCACCCCTTCTGAATTTAGAATTCCTCTAGTCTCTTCTTGATGTCTATGCTTTAATTTAGGATCAACCTAATGTAGCTCACCCAAATTATGGGGGGACTAGTCCAGACATCATGTCTAAACACAAATCCTCTAGTCTCGAATTATGCAACTTCTCGTAGCCAAGGATATCTTCACAAGCCTTCACCAAGCCTGGACTTTCCTTCCCCAGCTTCCCAACAGTCTCCCTGCAGCCTATCTGCTCTAGCCTGCAGCCTACCTGCAGTTTCCTTACACCTTCTCAGCAGCCTCTCTGCTACCTAGCCTGCAGCTTACCTGCAGTTTCCTTGCACCTTCTCAGCAGCCTTTCTGCTACTTATCCTGCAGCCTACCTGCAGTGTCACTTACCCAGCCAGCTACCCCAGAAGACTGACATTTCTTTGAAGACCCCTGCTAAAGTGATTCCTCCCTTTCAGCTACTAGAAATTCCCAAAGTCTCCCTAGCTTTTAATATTTTAATTTTCTTATGCCCCTCAGTTAATTCCAGGAATTCTTGAGCTCAAGAATACCTTGAATTGGGGGGGATGTTATTGACTGATTTATATATCAGTCTCTGAGTCGGCATAATGCACACCGGTACCTTTCCCTCCTGGTACCGTGTTGCCTGCCGCCAGGCCACAGGCTAGCTGTGGCCTGCACGTGACTGCAGTACCCTGCAGTACACATCTCTATTCTATATGATTGCGCCTGTTGCGCTTAATAGTATCTTCTCCTCTATCGAGCCTATGCCGTTGTAACAATCTTACATTCACAATATCCTACGATATATCGTACGATATATCCTACGATATCCTAGGATACACTATATCCTAGGATGCCACCCTTGACAGCCCTAAGAATAGCATATCCTGCAAACTATGACGATTTCAATTTGCTTTAGCTCTCATATCTGATATCTGTTGTATTTGGAGCCTTGGATACAATTGTGGTTGTCAAACCCAAATGCGAAATGTGTAAAACTAATTGCAGTTATCCCAAAACGCCTCCCAAAGTGCACCACTGGGGTTAAGAAATGGTTTCGCCACACATCCCATCACATTAAGGCCTTTGTCCTACCCTATATATAGATAGATATCCTACAGATATAACATATACATCCTAAAATTCCTGGTTGCAATTGGCAATCGGCATGCAATCCCATCACATGTGTGTATGTTACATTCCAGGGGGTAGCCAATTAGGCCACCGAGAACGACCCAACCTCGAATGATCAAGATTATTATTGACTGCTAGGAGGTCCTATAACTAGGCAACGGCAATACCATATCATGTTCTCATACCGAATTATAACATATGATGCCGGCAGTCGGACTAGACTGAAGCTATTTCCTCATCAACTTATTAGGTGTCCTGGACCTGAGCGAATTTTAGACCCCGTCCCTCCCGACCAGGTCAGGGCGCTTGTGTGGCCTGGTCAGCACTGTCCTGGTCAGTGGCGGGTGAGTGGCGGGCAAGTGACGGGCCAGTGGTGCAGGTGTGGTCCGGGTGTGGTCAGTCGTGGGTCGAACTTTTGAGGCGAAAATCCTTCTCGTACTGAGTAAAAGGATGTCCCGGTCCAGGGGTGGCTTACTAGATTATGTATGTTAATGTTTTTACAGGCTAAGGCAGTAAGGCTACCGGTATCCAAATAGGCTTACGGGACTTCGAATCCAAGACTTGTATGTAAGTGCATGTTACAGTCCAGGGGTAGGCCAAATACGAAAGAACTTGCCCAACCGTGGTATGAAGGGCTAAAAAGAACAAACATTGATGAACTGAAACCCAAACAATCGTTTCACAGAAGGGGGACCCGAGTTCTTCCTACAGCGAAAATTGAATTCTATAATATGGGACTTGCCCAAACTTAACAACAGGAAAGGCATTTTATAAAAACAAGCTGGTGAACTGAAATCTAGCAAATCGTTAACGTTGGGGGCCTGGGGTTCGTGCCATGCAGATAACGCAACTTGATGTTTCTTGACATATTTATTATCAAATGCAACACAACTCCTTGGAGTACAAAGGGCATTCCATCACAAGACACAAGTGCATTTCATCTTCCTAGTTTCTCAGCCAGTTGTCAATCTTGATTGGATTAATTTAAATCTGGTTTCTTTGTCAATCAGTAGTTTGTTATATTTCAGTTGTAGCCATCTTTCCAGATGGTACAGTCAGAGTACTGCCTAGTACCGCCTTTGTTCCCGTTGCCCACTGTAACAACGCCCCCATCACATGCCCCGGGCCATGCCCCCCTATCAGCTTTAATACACTCCGTAGAGTGGACAGAGATGCTTGCAGCGGAACAGACGCGCCAATCTATACACGGAGACGAGAATAACATTACAAAACACAGGGGAACCATAAATGGACACCAGTGGAGGAAAGGGGCGGTAGCCTGGAACCTGATCCATGTACAGGCTAGACAGCGCGTGTCAGAAGAACACGGTGACGCAGCTAACAGGAAGCTGCTACCGTGTCTATGGGCAGCTGACACAGTACAGACACTGTCTGTACCGATAGTTCTAAGGGAGTAACACTGTCTGTACCGATAGTTCTAAGGGAGTACATAAGTAGTCACCAAGTCATAAAACGCGTGAGAGCACCGCAATTCATGCTGATACCCCCTCACCCCCCTCACCTGGAGGCTAAGGGCGTGCTTCCACAGAGATATTTCGCGTGCTCGGAGCCGGGGTTCGGGAGCCTACGTGGCAGTGGTGTGACATCTACGTGGACGTGCTCGGAATCCTCGGGGTGGACAGGTTGGCCAATCGCCTGCTAGCCTGGCCGATCCCCGGCCAATCCCCGGCCAATCTGTTGCCTCGCTGATGCCACGTTGGTTTTCTAGTTTCCATCTCCCTGCCCCAGTATTTGCGCATCAAATTGATCGGTGCTACGGTGGTTTTTCGAGTTGCGAGTAATAGAGTCCACTTGCGAGTATTTCGAAAAGTGGCCACATCATCCGATCGAATCGTTATGTTCGTTCATTCCTTCTCCCTGCCCCAGTATTTGCGCATCAAATTGATCGGTGCTACGGTGGTTTTTCGAGTTGCGAGTAATAGAGTCCACGTGCGAGTATTTCGAAAAGTGGCCACATCATCCAATCGAATCGTTGTGTTCGTTCATTCCTTCTCCCTGCCCCAGTATTTGCGCATCAAATTCATCGGTGCTACGGTGGTTTTTCGAGTTGCGAGTAATACAGTTCACTTGCGAGTGTTTCGGAAAACTTCTGCTGCTCTGGTGCAGCTCTCAGAAATGCAGCAATCAAGGAGGTGCAGTACGTACTGCTGTGTTTTTCGTGTGTCCCTGCCTACGTGGCGTGCTCGGAGAACAGGGTCCTCCGAGCGTCTTGCTCCGACATGGGGGGGGTCAGGTCGGAGCAGAGCTCCGAGAATACCAGTTTCTCGACTGTTTTCGACGTGAAACCACCGCTTTTTCAAACTATTCGAAAATATATGAATATGTCCCAGGGATGTCGCGTGCCCGGCACTCCGAGGAGGCTCCGAGGAGCCTCCGAATGCCCCTGTGGAAACACGACCTGCTGACCTGGCACCTCCGAGGGCTCACGGAGGCTTCCGAGCACGCGAAAAAATCTCTGTGGAAACACACAGAAACACGCCCTAACTTCCCCATACCGCCTTTCACTCGAGAACACCTTGTGTGAGCTGTCGGATCTTTTGGGGGTCCCCGTACACTCCGTTCCACAAAGCCGTTTCATAAGCGAGCTTCTGAGCCCCCGACTGCGGACTTCCGCCTTGCTCTGCGCTTGACCACCGAGTCTTTTACGGTTAGTTTCCCGTCAATTAGAGACAGCCAAGTCTGCTGATCTGAACTGCTCGAAATACGAAAATACATTTTGAGCGTAGACCTGCGACAGTTAAGGAAGAGCGACAATTGCAATGCGATTTAGGAAGGATGAAAGACAATGGAGTGATGCGGACGACAGGAGTGAGGAGGGTGCAGCCTACCTCAGAGAACCAGCTTCGCCCCATAGGATGGTTACCGCTGTCGTGCACATGGTGTGTTAGCGATTGGATAGGCTTTAATAACCATCTTGTTCGATTGACGTCGAGAAAGTCCCTATCGCCTATTTTACGAACCCTTTCGCCTAATTTGCGAACCCCTGGACCGTAACGTGCTCACACGTGATCTAGGGCAGTGTGCAGCTAGGTGGTCCTACCTAGTGAGCCGGTACCCTGCAGCAGGTAGGACCGTGCCCAGTCTAGTCTCACTGGAACACCTCATCACTGGTAGCATCTTCATTTCACCAGTTTCTAGTTGACAACATACACCTGATTTGAGACCTAGCTGTGATATAGTTCAGTCCGACTGTCAAGATCTCGCAGGCTTGGCCATACTTTAGATCTTAAGGTTGGTTTGACTACATGGCCTATCAGCCTTCAGGCTGCTCACAGTCATCGGGTTGTACTAATCAAGAGAATTCTAGACAATCAGGTGGGTCTGGTTGACCAAGCCGTTAGCATATGACGCATACATAGGGAAAGGCAATATGATATAATTTGATATCATAGCATCACATGATATCACATGATGCCGGCAGTCTGACTATGCCAAATACACTATTTATATACAATAGCACATGATGCAATTTGTTTGGTATCATATGCTATCATACTCGCCTTTAGTAAAAATCATATGATATGCCGGTCCCTACGCATATGACTCCTTACAATCCCTAATCGGTCACCACGTTTCCCCCGTTGGTCACAAACAATTTCAGAGCTTGGCCTATCACCTGGTGAGCTACAAATCTGTAGGGGTCGTCTACGTTATATAATATCAGTGAAGAAATAGTATTATATAATAATAGTTGGAGGAGCCGTATCACAAAAAAACGAACTTATTTGAAAACTAATATCATTGTGACACTGTAATAATATTAGTTGATATTAGTTTTTCAAACACCAATATTAGTTGCCGTTCCCTACAAATCTGCGTAATCTTAGACCTAGCTGTCCTGTAGTTCAATCAGGATATGAAGGTCACAGGTCTTGAGTTAAACCAGCAGCCTAAAACTAAAACTAACAGGGGGGCAATTGGACAGCTACTTTTACTAGTTCTTATACGTTTACCAGTTGTTATACTGATACTTCTATTAATAAAGCAAGAGGCTTAGATTTTAGGGATTTCTTGAAGGTGCTACGTGTCCCACAAGGCTAGGCACCTCTACAGCTATGGATGTGCTGCATTCGATTATTTAGGGGCTACATGTCGCACAAGGCTAGGCACCTCTACAGTTATGGGTGTACTGCATTCAAGTCTTTAGGGGCTACATGTCGCACAAGGCTAGGCAGCTCTACAGTTATGGGTGTGCTGCATTCTAGTCTTTAAGGGCTACATGTCGCACAAGGCTAGGCACCTCTACAGTTATGGGTGTGCTGCATTCATGTATTTAGGGGCTACATGTCGCACAAGGCTAGGTACCTCTACAGTTATGGGGGTGCTGCATTCAAGTCTTTAGGGGCTACATGTCCCACAAGGCTAGGTACCTCAGAGTTGTGGGTGTGGTGCATTCATGTCTTTAGGGGCTACATGTCGCACAAGGCTAGGCACCTCATAGTTGTGGGTGTGCTGCATTCATGTATTTAGGGACTACATGGCGCACAAGGCTAGGCCCCTTAGAGTTGTGGGGGTGCTGCATTCATGTAGTTAGGGGCTACATGGCGCACAAGGCTAGGCACCTCTACAGCTATGGGTGTACTGCATTCGATTATTTAGGGGCTACATGTCGCACAAGGCTAGGCACCTCTACAGTTATGGGTGTACTGCATTCAAGTATTTAGGGGCTACATGTCGCACAAGGCTAGGCAGCTCTACAGTTATGGGTGTGCTGCATTCTAGTCTTTAAGGGCTACATGTCGCACAAGGCTAGGCACCTCTACAGTTATGGGTGTGCTGCATTCATGTATTTAGGGGCTACATGTCGCACAAGGCTAGGTACCTCTACAGTTATGGGGGTGCTGTATTCAAGTCTTTAGGGGCTACATGTCGCACAAGGCTAGGTACCTCAGAGTTGTGGGGGTGGTGCATTCATGTCTTTAGGGGCTACATGTCGCACAAGGCTAGGCACCTCATAGTTGTGGGTGTGCTGCATTCATGTATTTAGGGACTACATGGCGCACAAGGCTAGGCCCCTTAGAGTTGTGGGGGTGCTGCATTCATGTAGTTAGGGGCTACATGGCGCACAAGGCTAGGCACCTCTACAGTAATGGGGGTGCTGCATTCAAGTCTTTAGGGGCTACATGTCGCACAAGGCTAGGTACCTCAGAGTTGTGGGGGTGCTGCATTCATGTCTTTAGGGGCTACATGTCGCACAAGGCTAGGTACCTCTACAGTTATGGGGGTGCTGTATTCAAGTCTTTAAGGGATACATGGCGCACAAGGCTAGGCACCTCTACAGCTATGGGGGTGCTGCATTCAAGTCTTTAGGGGCTACATGTCGCACAAGGCTAGGCACCTCATAGTGGTGGGTGTGCTGCATTCATGTATTTAGGGACTACATGGCGCACAAGGCTAGGCCCCTTAGAGTTGTGGGGGTGCTGCATTCATGTAGTTAGGGGCTACATGGCGCACAAGGCTAGGCACCTCTACAGTTATGGGGGTGCTGCATTCAAGTCTTTAGGGGCTACATGTCGCACAAGGCTAGGTACCTCAGAGTTGTGGGGGTGCTGCATTCATGTATTTAGGGGCTACATGTCGCACAAGGCTAGGTACCTCAGAGTTGTGGGGGTGCTGCATTCAAGTATTTAGGGGCTACATGTCGCACAAGGCTAGGCCCCTTAGAGCTATGGGGGTGCTGCAGTCATGTAGTTAGGGGCTACATGGCGCACAAGGCTAGGCGCCTCTACAGTTATGGGGGTGCTGCATTCAAGTCTTTAAGGGATACATGGCGCACAAGGCTAGGCACCTCTACAGTTATGGG
Source organism: Microglena sp. YARC (assembly GCA_022414725.1). Taxonomy (NCBI): domain Eukaryota; kingdom Viridiplantae; phylum Chlorophyta; class Chlorophyceae; order Chlamydomonadales; family Chlamydomonadaceae; genus Microglena; species Microglena sp. YARC. The sequence goes on from CM039462.1 coordinate 108,815,175, forward strand.
GGTGCTGCATTCAAGTCTTTAGGGGCTACATGTCGCACAAGGCTAGGCACCTCATAGTGGTGGGTGTGCTGCATTCATGTACTTAGGGACTACATGGCGCACAAGGCTAGGCCCCTTAGAGTTGTGGGGGTGCTGCATTCATGTAGTTAGGGGCTACATGGCCGCACAAGGCTAGGCACCTCTACAGTTATGGGGTGCTGCATTCAAGTCTTAGGGCTACATGTCGCACAAGGCTAGGTACCTCAGAGTTGTGGGGTGCTGCATTCATGTCTTTAGGGCTACATGTCGCACAAGGCTAGGTACCTCAGAGTTGTGGGGGTGCTGCATTCAAGTATTTAGGGGCTACATGTCGCACAAGGCTAGGCCCCTTAGAGCTATGGGGGTGCTGCATTCATGTAGTTAGGGGCTACATGGTGCACAAGGCTAGGCGCCTCTACAGTTATGGGGGTGCTGTATTCAAGTCTTTAAGGGATACATGGCGCACAAGGCTAGGCACCTCTACAGCTATGGGGGTGCTGCATTCAAGTCTTTAGGGGCTACATGTCGCACAAGGCTAGGCACCTCATAGTGGTGGGTGTGCTGCATTCATGTATTTAGGGACTACATGGCGCACAAGGCTAGGCCCCTTAGAGTTGTGGGGGTGCTGCATTCATGTAGTTAGGGGCTACATGGCGCACAAGGCTAGGCACCTCTACAGTTATGGGGGTGCTGCATTCAAGTCTTTAGGGGCTACATGTCGCACAAGGCTAGGTACCTCAGAGTTGTGGGGGTGCTGCATTCATGTCTTTAGGGGCTACATGTCGCACAAGGCTAGGTACCTCAGAGTTGTGGGGGTGCTGCATTCAAGTATTTAGGGGCTACATGTCGCACAAGGCTAGGCCCCTTAGAGCTATGGGGGTGCTGCAGTCATGTAGTTAGGGGCTACATGGCGCACAAGGCTAGGCGCCTCTACAGTTATGGGGGTGCTGCATTCAAGTCTTTAAGGGATACATGGCGCACAAGGCTAGGCACCTCTACAGTTATGGGGGTGCTGCATTCAAGTCTTTAGGGGCTACATGTCGCACAAGGCTAGGCACCTCATAGTGGTGGGTGTGCTGCATTCATGTATTTAGGGACTACATGGCGCACAAGGCTAGGCCCCTTAGAGCTATGGGGGTGCTGCAGTCATGTAGTTAGGGGCTACATGGCGCACAAGGCTAGGCACCTCTACAGTTATGGGGGTGCTGCATTCAAGTCTTTAGGGGCTACATGTCGCACAAGGCTAGGTACCTCAGAGTTGTGGGGGTGCTGCATTCATGTCTTTAGGGGCTACATGTCGCACAAGGCTAGGTACCTCAGAGTTGTGGGGGTGCTGCATTCAAGTATTTAGGGGCTACATGTCGCACAAGGCTAGGCCCCTTAGAGCTATGGGGGTGCTGCAGTCATGTAGTTAGGGGCTACATGGCGCACAAGGCTAGGCGCCTCTACAGTTATGGGGGTGCTGCATTCAAGTCTTTAAGGGATACATGGCGCACAAGGCTAGGCACCTCTACAGCTATGGGGGTGCTGCATTCAAGTCTTTAGGGGCTACATGGCGCACAAGGCTAGGCACCTCACAGTCATGGGGGTGCTGCATTCAAGTATTTAGGGGTTGCTTTTGGGGGGCCATAAGCTGATAGTCGCACCCCATAGGAGGCTAGTTGCACCCTTCAAGCTGCTGCTTGCACCCCAAAGGCTTCTGGGAGCAGAGCGATGCTACTCATGCTTTACTTAGCACTCATCGTGCTCAATGCATCACAATCATCTTACCCACCCAATCTGATTGATTCAATGTGCTGCTCCAGCACCCAATGTGTGTAACAGACAGCCAAGGCACTCAAAGTCATCACATTCATCTTACCCACCAGATCTCTATGATTCAATGTGCTGCTCCACCACCCAATGTCTGTAACAGACCCCCAAGGCACCAATGCTCTGTCCCTCTCATCAAGCTCGAGGTCGTCACAATCATCTTACCCACCCAATCTGTGTGATTCAATGTGCTGCACCCAATGTCTGTAACAGACGGCCAAGGCACCAATGCTCTGTCCCTCTCATCAAGCTCGAGGTCATCACAATCATCTTACCCACCCAATCTGCGTGATGTAATGTGCTGCTCCACCTCCCAATGTCTGGAACAGACGGCCAAGGCGCTTATACTCTGTCACTCTCATCAAGCTCGAGGTCATCACAATCATCTTACCCACCCAATCTGATTGACTCAATGTGCTGCTCCACCACCCAATGTCTGTAACAGACGGCCCAGACACTATTGCACTGTCACTCAAATCAAGCTCGATGTCATCATGATTATCTTACCCACCCACTCTGTGTGATTCAATGTGGTGCTCCGGCACCCAATGTGTGTAACAGACAGCCAAGGCACTCAACGTCATCACATTCATCTTACCCACCCAATCTGTGTGATTCAATGTGCTGCACCCAATGTCTGTAACAGACGGCCAAGGCACCAATGCTCTGTCCCTCTCATCAAGCTCGAGGTCATCACAATCATCTTACCCACCCAATCTGCGTGATGTAATGTGCTGCTCCACCACCCAATGTCTGTAGCAGATGGCCAAGGCACTATAACTCTGTCACTCTCATCAAGCTCGAGGTCATCACAATCATCTTACCCACATTACATTGATTGATTCAATGTGCTGCTCCACCACCCAATGTGTGTAACAGACAACCAAGACAATCATGATATATGCCGTGTTGACTGTGCTGGGCGTCCTCACTATCATTGCCGGCACATCGAAGGTTGCGTACATGCAGGTTTGTTGTTGTTGTAGTTGGTGGTGGTGCTGTTGTCGTCGTTGTTGTACACTCATGCTCAATGCAGTGTTCACTGTGCTTTGCCTCATCACCATCATTGCCAGCACATCAAAGGTTGCGTACATGCAGGTGTGTGTTACTGAGCTGGATTTGGTACTGTCGTAGGTTTTGTTTAGTAATGTTATCACTATTTATGGCTGCTGTAGTAGTTGGTGGTGGTTGTTGTTGGTGGTGGTGGTGGTGTTGTCGTCTAAGGTTGCGTAAATGCAGGTGCTTGTTACTGAGCTGGATTCATTACTGACGTATGTTTCGCTGAGTATTGTTATCACTATATATTGCTGCTGTCGCTGGTGGTGTTGTTGTTGGTGGTGGTGTTGTTGTTGGTGGTGGTGGTGGTGTTGTCGTTGTTGTTGTTGTTTTCGTTGTACACTATTGCTCAATGTAGTGTTCATTGTGCTGTGCGTCATCACTATCATTGCTGACACATCCAAAGTAGCATGCATGCAGGTGTGCTTTTGCAGTAGTTGTTGTTGTAGTTGTTGCTCTCGTTATAGTTGTTGTTGGTGGTGGTGGTGGTGGTGTCGCTGTTGTACACTATTGCTCAATGTAGTGTTCATTGTGCTGTGCGTCATCACTATCATTGCCGGCAAAGCCTAAGTAGCATGCATGCAGTGTGTTGTTGCAGTAGTTGTTGTAGTTGTTGCTGTTGTTATAGTTGTTGTTGGTGGTGGTGGTGGTGGTGTCGCTGTTGTACACTATTGCTCAATGTAGTGTTCATTGTGCTGTGCGTCATCACTATCATTGCTGACACATCCAAAGTAGCATGCATGCAGGTGTGCTTTTGCAGTAGTTGTTGTTGTAGTTGTTGCTCTCGTTATAGTTGTTGTTGTTGGTGGTGGTGGTGGTGTCGCTGTTGTACACTATTGCTCAATGTGGTGTTTATTGTGCGTCATCACTATCATTGCCGGCAAAGCCTAAGTAGCATGCATGCAGGTGTGTTGTTGCAGTAGTCGTTGTTGTAGTTGTTGCTCTCGTTATAGTTGTTGTTGTTGGTGGTGGTGGTGGTGTCGCTGTTGTACAGTCATGCCTTATGCAGTATTCATTGTACTGTGCGTCATCACTATCATTGCTGGCACATTCTAAGTAGCATGGATGCAGGTGTGTTGTTGCAGTAGTCGTTGTTGTAGTTGTTGCTGTTGGTACTGCTGTCGTCGTTGTCGTCCTTGTAAACTCATGCTCAATGCAGTATTCATTGTGTTGTGCCTCATCACTATCCTTGCTGGCACATCCAAGCTTGCGTACATGCAGGTGTGTTGTTGTTGTAGTTGTTGTTGGTGGTGTCGCGGTTGTTGTCGTTGTTGTACTCTCATGCTATATGCAGTGTTCATTGTGCTGTGCGTCATCACTATCATTGCTGACAGATCCAAATTAGCATGCATGCAGGTGCTTGTTACTGAGCTGGATTCATTACTGACGTAGGTTTCCCTGAGTATTGTTATCAGTAGGGTTGGGAAGCAAACGTATATTTACGTTTGTATATGCCGTATAAACGAATGAATGTATAAACGTATGCATATAAATGTATACAAACATATGAGTAATTATTGCACTTCTTGGGAAAAGTCTTTACATGGGTTTAAAGGTATTGCCGCATTGCTAATTTCATTGGCTTCGCATACCAACTCTCAAAAAAACAATTCTGGCAATTTTAGGTTGTCCGAAGCTCAGAAAAGAAATAACGGCCAGAAAGCACGTCGACAAAGAAGCGCGGTGCTAATCTATGGGATCCATTAAATGCCAATAATATATTAATATTGTCCATGTTCACATCATTATTTATACGCAGCTCCCTAAGGCAGCTACTGGTTTCAGACCAAGTATGCTGCAGCTTCTAGGAAGCTCTGTGAGTCAGCTACAGGTTTCAGATCAAGTGTGCAGCAGCTTGTAGGCAGCTCTCTGAGTCAGCTACAGGGTATAATCATTTAAGTATATAACCATATTGCAATACTGTCCATCTTCACATTGCACTAGGCTTGCACCATCAATCCTTCAAGCCCACGTAGGAGCAAAGCTCGTGGAATGGAAGGCTAGGTGGCGCTCTGATATGTGTGCCATCCTGGCTATCTTAATCAAACTGTAGGCCAGCATTAAACAAAATGGTACGTGTGAAAGATTAATTGTATTGCATATTGTGATAGAGGATGTCAACAGCTTTCCAATGAGCTATCTAAATGATAAATTGAATAAGAACCAAGAAAGTTAAGTGCCGGGTACTTTTCGAAGGACAACTCATACGTGTGTATACGTTTATACTCATACGTTTCGAGAAAAAATATACGGCGTATATATACGTATGAGCTTATAAACGTATGAGTATACGTTCATACGTCGGCCCAACCCTAGTTATCACTATATATTGCTGCTGTCGCTGATGTGGTTGTTGTTGGTGGTGGTGATGTCGTTGTTGTCGTTGTCGTTGTACACTCATGCTATATGCAGTGTTCATTGTGCTGTGCGTCATCACTATCATCGCCGGCACATCCAAGGTTGCGTAAATGCAGGTGCTTGTTACTGAGCTGGAGTCACTACTGACGTAGGTTTCGTTTAGTATTGTTATCACTGTATATTGCTGCTGTAGTAGTTGGTGTTGTTGTTGTCGTCGTTGTTCACCCATGTTCCTCATCACTATCAGCACATCTAAGGTTGCGTAAATGCAGGTGCTTGTTACTGAGCTGGATTCATTACTCGCGTCGGTTTCGCTGAGTATTGTTATCACTATATATGGCTGCTGTCGCTGATGTGGTTGTTGGTGGTGGTGGTGGTGTCGTTGTTGTCGTTGTCGTTGTTGTACACTCATGCTCAATGTAGTGTTCATTGTGCTGTGCGTCATCACTATCATTGCTGACACATCCAAAGTAGCATGCATGCAGGTGTGTTGTTGCAGTGTTGTTGTTGTTGTAGTTGTTGTTGTAGTTGTTGCTGTTGTTATAGTTGTTGTTTGTGGTGTCGTTGGTGCCGTCGTTGTACACTCATGCACTATGCAGTGTTCATTGTGCTGTGCGTCATCACTATCATTGCTGACACATCCAAAGTAGCATGCATGCAGGTGTGTTGTTGCAGTGCTGTTGTTGTTGTATTTGTTGTTGTATTTGTTGCTGTTGTTATAGTTGTTGGTGGTGGTGTCGTTGTTGCCGTCGTTGTACACTCATGCCCTATGCAGTGTTCATTGTGCTGTGTGTCATCACTATCATTGCTGACACATGTAAAGTAGCATGCATGCAGGTGTGTTTTTGTTGTTGTTATAGTTATTGTTGATGTTGTCGTTGCTGTTGCTGCTGAGGTTGATGTTGTAGTCGTTGTTATTGTAGTCGTTGTTGTTGTTGCTGCCGCTGCTGTTGTTGCTGTTATAGTTGTTGTTGTTGTTGTTGTTGTTGATGTTGTCGTTGTCGTTGTTGTTGCTGCTGAGGTTGTTGTTGTAGTCGTTGTTGTTGTTGCTGCTGCTGCTGCTGCTGTTGTTGCTGTTGTTGCTGTTATAGTTGTTGTTGTTGTCGTTGTTGTTGTCGTAGTTGCTGTTGCTGATGTTGATGTTGTAGTTTTTTTTTTTTTTTTACATTAGGCCACCCTCATAATTTACTTATTGCTTCCCTCTGTCGCCTTCTCCCTTGTCCAGAGCAATGCGATCCATCTACATGGGAAGGTGAAGCAAGTGGAGAAAGAGCTCTAAACAGTGCTTGCAGGTGTTGTTTTACATTAGGCCACCATCTAATCAACTTCCCCCTTCCCACCGCCGCCTTCTTTCTTACTCAGCAATCCATTTGCATGGGAAGATGCAACAAGTAGAGGAGGAGCTTTGAACAGATATTGTTTTACATTAGGCCACCTCATAATTTACCTCTCCCTCCCCACTGCCGCCTTCTCTCTTCCTTAGAGCACAGCAATCCATTTGCATGGGGAGGTAATGCAGGTGGAGGAGGAGCTTCGAACAGTGCTTGTAGATAGTGTTTTACATTAGGCCACCATCTAATCAACTGCCCCCTTCCCACTGCCGCCTTCTGCCTTGTCCTGAGCAATGCGATCCTTCTACATTGGAAGGTGGAACAAGTGGAGAAAGACCTCTAAACAGTGCCTGCAGATGTTGTTTTCCTTAAGCCACCATCTAATCAACTGCCCCCTTCCCACTGCCGCCTTCTGCCTTGTCCAGAGCAATGCGATCCATTTGCATGGGAAGGTAAAGCAAGTGGAGGAGGAGCTTCGAACAGTGCATGCCGACCGTGTGCTGGAGTGGAAGGATGAACATCGTTGCTGCAAGAACAGAGACGACTTCATCGTTCGCAGTCAAAACCTTGAGGAAGCATTGGCACTTGTGGGTCTTAGGATTGTTTTCGAATCATTGAGTGTACCAAGCACCATTACTCCACCACGGCCGCCGCCACCGCCACCACCACCGTCATCACCCTCACCACCATGAACACCACCACCATCACCGTCGTACCCTCACCACCATACATCATTCGTAGCCAAAACCTGTAGGACGCATTGGCTGTAGGGATTTGTTTTCAAATCGTTGAGTGTACCAACCATCATGACCCCACCACCACCGTCACCACCACCACAACCGCCACTGCCACCACCATCGTCGTCACCCTCACCACCATTCATCATTTGTAGCCAAAACCTCGAGGACACATTGACGCACGTGGTTCTGAAGATTGTTTTCAAATCACTGAGTGTACCAACCACCATTACCCCACCACGGCCGCCGCCACCGCCACCACCACCGTCATCACCCTCACCACCATGAACACCACCACCACCACCGTCGTACCCTCAACACCATACATCATTTGTAGCCAAAACCTGTAGGATGCATTGGCTGTAGGGATTTGTTTTCAAATCGTTGAGTGCATCAACCACAATGACCCCACCACCACCGTCATCACCCTCATCACCCTCACCACCATGAACACCACCACCACCATCACCGTCGCACCCTCACCACCATACATCATTCGTAGCCGAAAGCTAGAGGACGCATTGGTCCATGCAGGTCTTAGGATTGATTTAAAATCGGTGAGTGTACCAACCACCATGACCCCACCACCATTTCCATCACCCTCACCACCACTGTCACCATCACCATCATCACCATCACCATCACCGTCGTACCCTTGGCGTCATCACCCTCACCACCAAAAATCATTTGTAGCCAAAACCTTGAGGACGCATTGGTAAATGCAGGTCTTAGGATTGTTTTCAAATCGGTGAGTGTACCAACCACCATGACCCCACCACCATGACCATCACCATCACCACCATGACCATCACCATCACCACCACCGTCATCACCCTCATCACCATCACCATCACCGTCGTACCCTTGGCGTCGTCACCCTCACCACCAAAAATCATTTGTAGCCAAAACCTTGGGGACGCATTGGTCCATGCAGGTCTTAGGATTGTTTTCAAATCGATGAGTGTACCAACCTCCATGACCCCACCACCATGACCATCACCCTCACCACCACCGTCATCACCATCACCATCACCATCACCATCACCATCACCGTCGTACCCTTGGCGTCGTCACCCTCGCCACCAAAAATCATTTGTAGCCAAAACCTTGAGGACGCATTGGTCCATGCAGGTCTTAGGATTGTTTTCAAATCGGTGAGTGTACCAACCACCATGACCCCACCACCATGACCATCACCATCACCACCATGACCATCACCATCACCACCACCGTCATCACCCTCATCACCATCACCATCACCATCACCGTCGTACCCTTGGCGTCGTCACCCTCACCACCAAAAATCATTTGTAGCCAAAACCTTGAGGACGCATTGGTCCATGCAGGTCTTAGGATTGTTTTCAAATCGGTGAGTGTACCAACCACCATGACCCCACCACCATGACCATCACCATCACCACCATGACCATCACCATCACCACCACCGTCATCACCCTCATCACCATCACCATCACCATCACCGTCGTACCCTTGGCGTCGTCACCCTCACCACCAAAAATCATTTGTAGCCAAAACCTTGAGGACGCATTGGTCCATGCAGGTCTTAGGATTGTTTTCAAATCGGTGAGTGTACCAACCACCATGACCCCACCACCATGACCATCACCATCACCACCATGACCATCACCATCACCACCACCGTCATCACCCTCATCACCATCACCATCACCATCACCGTCGTACCCTTGGCGTCGTCACCCTCACCACCAAAAAACATTTGTAGCCAAAACCTTGAGGACGCATTGGTACATGCAGGTCTTAGGATTGTTTTCAAATCAGTGAGTGTACCAACCACCATAACCCCACCACCATTTCCATCACCCTCACCACCACCGTCATCACCCTCATCACCATCACCATCACCATCACCGGCGTACCCTTGGCGTCGTCACCCTCACCACCAAAAATCATTTGTAGCCAAAACCTTGAGGACGCATTGGTACATGCAGGTCTTAGGATTGTTTTCAAATCGGTGAGTGTACCAACCACCATGACCCCACCACCATGACCATCACCATCACCACCATGACCATCACCATCACCACCACCGTCATCACCCTCATCACCATCACCATCACCATCACCGTCGTACCCTTGGCGTCGTCACCCTCACCACCAAAAATCATTTGTAGCCAAAACCTTGAGGACGCATTGGTCCATGCAGGTCTTAGGATTGTTTTCAAATCGGTGAGTGTACCAACCACCATGACCCCACCACCATGACCATCACCATCACCACCATGACCATCACCATCACCACCACCGTCATCACCCTCAATCACCATCACCATCACCATCACCGTCGTACCCTTGGCGTCGTCACCCTCACCACCAAAAAACATTTGTAGCCAAAACCTTGAGGACGCATTGGTACATGCAGGTCTTAGGATTGTTTTCAAATCGGTGAGTGTACCAACCACCATGACCCCACCACCATGACCATCACCCTCACCACCATTTCCATCACCCTCACCACCACCGTCATCACCCTCATCACCATCACCATCACCATCACCGTCGTACCCTTGGCGTCGTCACCCTCACCACCAAAAATCATTTGTAGCCAAACCTTGAGGACGCACTGGTCCATGCAGGTCTTAGGATTGTTTTCAAATCGGTGAGTGTACCAACCACCATGACCCCACCACCATGACCATACACAATCAACCACCATGACCTATCACCATAACCACCATCACCATCACCATCACCATCACCATCACCACCATCACCATCACCGTCGTACCCTTGGCGTCGTCACCCTCGCCACCAAAAATCATTTGTAGCCAAAACCTTGAGGACGCATTGGTACATGCAGGTCTTAGTATTGTTTTCAAATCGGTGAGTGTACCAACCACCATGACCCCACCACCATGACCATCACCATCACCACCATGACCATCACCACCACCACCATCACCATCACCACCATCACCATCACCGTCGTACCCTTGGCGTCATCACCCTCGCCACCAAAAATCATTTGTAGCCAAAACCTTGAGGACGCATTGGTCCATGCAGGTCTTAGGATTGTTTTCAAATCGGTGAGTGTACCAACCACCATGACCCCACCACCATGACCATCACCATCACCACCATGACCATCACCATCACCACCATCACCATCACCGTCGTACCATTGGCGTCGTCACCCTCGCCACCAAAAATCATTTGTAGCCCAAACCTTGAGGACGCATTGGCACTTGTGGGTCTTAGGATTGTTTTCGAATCATTGAGTGTACCAAGCACCATTACTCCACCACGGCCGCCGCCACCGCCACCACCACCGTCATCACCCTCACCACCATGAACACCACCACCATCACCGTCGTACCCTCACCACCATACATCATTCGTAGCCAAAACCTGTAGGACGCATTGGCTGTAGGGATTTGTTTTCAAATCGTTGAGTGTACCAACCATCATGACCCCACCACCACCGTCACCACCACCACAACCGCCACTGCCACCACCATCGTCGTCACCCTCACCACCATTCATCATTTGTAGCCAAAACCTCGAGGACACATTGACGCACGTGGTTCTGAAGATTGTTTTCAAATCACTGAGTGTACCAACCACCATTACCCCACCACGGCCGCCGCCACCGCCACCACCACCGTCATCACCCTCACCACCATGAACACCACCACCACCACCGTCGTACCCTCAACACCATACATCATTTGTAGCCGAAACCTGTAGGATGCATTGGCTGTAGGGATTTGTTTTCAAATCGTTGAGTGCATCAACCACAATGACCCCACCACCACCGTCATCACCCTCATCACCCTCACCACCATGAACACCACCACCACCATCACCGTCGCACCCTCACCACCATACATCATTCGTAGCCGAAAGCTAGAGGACGCATTGGTCCATGCAGGTCTTAGGATTGATTTAAAATCGGTGAGTGTACCAACCACCATGACCCCCCCACCATTTCCATCACCCTCACCACCACTGTCACCATCACCATCATCACCATCACCATCACCGTCGTACCCTTGGCGTCATCACCCTCACCACCAAAAATCATTTGTAGCCAAAACCTTGAGGACGCATTGGTAAATGCAGGTCTTAGGATTGTTTTCAAATCGGTGAGTGTACCAACCACCATGACCCCACCACCATGACCATCACCATCACCACCATGACCATCACCATCACCACCACCGTCATCACCCTCATCACCATCACCATCACCGTCGTACCCTTGGCGTCGTCACCCTCACCACCAAAAATCATTTGTAGCCAAAACCTTGGGACGCATTGGTCCATGCAGGTCTTAGGATTGTTTTCAAATCGATGAGTGTACCAACCTCCATGACCCCACCACCATGACCCATCACCCTCACCACCACCGTCATCACCATCACCATCACCATCACCTATCACCATCACCGGCGTACCTTGGCGTCGTCACCCTCGCCACAAAAATCATTTGTAGCCAAAACCTTGAGGACGCATTGGTCCATGCAGGTCTTAGGATTGTTTTCAAATCGGTGAGTGTACCAACCACCATGACCACCACCATGACCAATCACCATCACCACCATGACCATCACCATCACCACCACCGTCATCACCCTCATCACCATCACCATCACCATCACCGTCGTACCCTTGGCGTCGTCACCCTCACCACCAAAAATCATTTGTAGCCAAAACCTTGAGGACGCATTGGTCCATGCAGGTCTTAGGATTGTTTTCAAATCGGTGAGTGTACCAACCACCATGACCCCACCACCATGACCATCACCATCACCACCATGACCATCACCATCACCACCACCGTCATCACCCTCATCACCATCACCATCACCATCACCGTCGTACCCTTGGCGTCGTCACCCTCACCACCAAAAATCAGTTGTAGCCAAAACCTTGAGGACGCATTGGTCCATGCAGGTCTTAGGATTGTTTTCAAATCGGTGAGTGTACCAACCACCATGACCCCACCACCATGACCATCACCATCACCACCATGACCATCACCATCACCACCACCGTCATCACCCTCATCACCATCACCATCACCATCACGTCGTCACCCTTTGGCGTCGTCACCCTCACCACCAAAAATCATTTGTAGCCAAAACCTTGAGGACGCATTGGTCCATGCAGGTCTTAGGATTGTTTTCAAATCAGTGAGTGTACCAACCACCATAACCCCACCACCATTTCCATCACCTCACCACCACGTCATCACCCTCATCACCATCACCATCACCATCACCGGCGTACCCTTGGCGTCGTCACCCTCACCACCAAAAATCATTTGTAGCCAAAAACCGTTGAGGACGCATTGGTACATGCAGGTCTTAGGATTGTTTTTCAAATCGGTGAGTGTACCAACCACCATGACCCCACCACCATGACCATCACCATCACCACCATGACCATCACCATCACCACCACCGTCATCACCCTCATCACCATCACCATCACCATCACCGTCGTACCCTTGGCGTCGTCACCCTCACCACCAAAAATCATTTGTAGCCAAAACCTTGAGGACGCATTGGTCCATGCAGGTCTTAGGATTGTTTTCAAATCGGTGAGTGTACCAACCACCATGACCCCACCACCCCATGACCATCACCATCACCACCATGACCATTCACCATCACCACCACCGTCATCACCTCATCACCATCACCATCACCATCACCGTCGTACCCTTGGCGTCGTCACCCTCACCACCAAAAAACATTTGTAGCCAAAACCTTGAGGACGCATTGGTACATGCAGGTCTTAGGATTGTTTTCAAATCGGTGAGTGTACCAACCACCATGACCCCACCACAATTTCCATCACCCTCACCACCATTTCCATCACCCTCACCACCACCGTCATCACCCTCATCACCATCACCATCACCATCACCGTCGTACCCTTGGCGTCGTCACCCTCACCACCAAAAATCATTTGTAGCCAAACCTTGAGGACGCACTGGTCCATGCAGGTCTTAGGATTGTTTTCAAATCGGTGAGTGTACCAACCACCATGACCCCACCACCATGACCATCACAATCACCACCATGACCATCACCATAACCACCATCACCATCACCATCACCATCACCATCACCACCATCACCATCACCGTCGTACCCTTGGCGTCGTCACCCTCGCCACCAAAAATCATTTGTAGCCAAAACCTTGAGGACGCATTGGTACATGCAGGTCTTAGGATTGTTTTCAAATCGGTGAGTGTACCAACCACCATGACCCCACCACCATGACCATCACCATCACCACCATGACCATCACCACCACCACCATCACCATCACCACCATCACCATCACCGTCGTACCCTTGGCGTCATCACCCTCGCCACCAAAAATCATTTGTAGCCAAAACCTTGAGGACGCATTGGTCCATGCAGGTCTTAGGATTGTTTTCAAATCGGTGAGTGTACCAACCACCATGACCCCACCACCATGACCATCACCATCACCACCATGAACCCATCACCATCACCTACCATCACCATCACCGTCGCTACCATTGGCGTCGTCACCCTCGCCACCAAAAAATCATTTGTAGCCCAAACCTTGAGGACGCATTGGCACTTGTGGGTCTCAGGATTGTTTTCGAATCATTGAGCTGTACCCAAGCCACCATTACTCTCCACCACGGCCGCCGCCCACCGCCACCACCACCCGTCATTCACCCGGCCCCCTCACCACCATGAACACCACACCATCACCGTCGTAACCCCCCTCACCCACCATACATCATTCGTAGACGCAAAACCTGTAGGACGGCCATTGGCTGTAGGGATTTGTTTTCAAATCGTTGAGCCACCAGAACACCAACAACGTACCAACCATCATTGACCCCACCACCACCGTCACACCACCACCAAACCGCCACTGCCACCACCATCGTCGTCACCCTCCACCACCATTCATCATTTTGTAGCCAAAACCTCGAGGGACACATTGACGCACGTGGTTCTGAAGATTGTTTTCAAATCACTGAGGGTGTACCAACCACCATTACCCCACCACGGCCGCCGCCACCGCCACCACCACCGTCATCACCTCACCACCATGAACACCACCACCACCACCGTCGTACCCTCAACACCATACATCATTTGTAGCCGAAACCTGTAGGATGCATTGGCTGTAGGGATTTGTTTTCAAATCGTTGAGTGCATCAACCACAATGACCCCACCACCACCGTCATCACCCTCATCACCCTCACCACCATGAACACCACCACCACCATCACCGTCGCACCCTCACCACCATACATCATTCGTAGCCGAAAGCTAGAGGACGCATTGGTCCATGCAGGTCTTAGGATTGATTTAAAATCGGTGAGTGTACCAACCACCATGACCCCCCCACCATTTCCATCACCCTCACCACCACTGTCACCATCACCATCATCCCACCATCACCATCACCGTCGTACCCTTGGCGTCCATCACCCTCCACCCACCAAAAAATCATTTGTAGCCAAAACCTCTGAGGACGCATTGGTAAATGCAGGTCTTAGGATCTGTTTCAAATCGGTGAGTTGTACCAACCACATGACCCCACCACCATGACCATCACCATCACCACCATGACCAGTCACCATCACACACCACCGTCATCACCCTCATCACCGATCACGCATCACCGTCGTACCCTTGGCGTCGTCACCCCGCTCACCACCAAAAAGGATCCAGCCAAAACCATGTGACGCACTACCCACGATTGCCATGTCAGGGTCTTAGGATTGTTTTCAAATCGCATGAGTGTCCACCAACCTACCATGACCCCACCACCATGACCATCACCCTCACCACCACCGTCATCACCATCACCATCACCATCACCCTCATCACCATCACCATCACCATCACCGTCCGTACCCTATGGCGTCGTCACCCTCGCCACCAAAAAATCATTGTAGCCAAAACCTTGAGGACGCATTGGTCCATGCCAGACCCTCAACCACCAAAAATCATTTTAGGATTGTTTCTCAAATCGGTGGAGTGTACCACCACCATGACCATCACCATCCACCACCATGACCATCACCATCACCCACCACCGGGTCATCACCCTCATCACCCATCACCATCAAATCACGTCGTACCCACGTCTCACCCTCACACACCCAAAAACAATCTTGATAGCCAAAACCTTGAGGACGCATGTCCATGCAGGGTCTTAGATTGTTTTCAAATCGGATGAGTGTACCAACCACCATGACCCCACCCACCATGACACCGCTCACCATCACCACCATGACCATCACCATCACCACCACCGTCATCACCTCAATCAACCATCACCATCACCATCACCGTCGTACCCTTGGCGTGTCACCCTCACCACCAAAAATCATTTGTAGCCAAAACCTTGAGGACGCATTGGTCCATGCAGGTCTCCTAGGATTGTTTTCAAATCAGCTGAGTGTACAACCACCATAACCCCACCGATTTCCATCATCCCATTCACCACCAATGACCGTCACCATCACCACCACGTCCCCTCATCACCCTCATCACCATCACCATCACCATTTACCACTTATAGGGCGGCGTACCCTTGGCGTCGTCACCAGTGTCTCACCACCAAAAATCATTTGTAGCCAAACCTTGCAGGACGCCATTGGTACATGCAGGTCTTAGGATTTTTTCAAATCGGTGAGTGTACCAACCACGATGACCCCACCACCATGACCATCACCATCACCACCATGACCATCACCATCACCACCACCGTCATCACCCTCAATCACCATCACCATCACCATCACCGTCGTACCCTTGGCGTCGTCACCCTCACCAGCCAAAATCATTTGTAGCCAAAACCTTAGAGGACGCATTGGTCCATGCAGGTCTTAGGATTGTGGTTTTCAAATCGGACTGAGTGTACCAACCACCATGACCCCACCACCATTGACCATCACCATCACCATAACCATCAACATACATCACCGACCGCTTGGCGTCGTCATCACCATCATTTGTAGAAAACTTGAGAGACTGCACCACCGTTGTTATCAAAGGCAGGTCACCTTCATCACCATCACCCATCACCCCTCATCACCATCACCACTCACCATACACCACCGTTCGTACCCTTGGCGTCGTCACCCTCACCACCAAAAAAACATTTGTAGCCAAAACCTTGAGGACGCATTGGTACATGCAGGTCTTAGGATTGTTTTCAAATCGGTGAGTGTACCAACCACCATGACCCCACCACCATTTCCATCACCCTCACCACCATTTCCCATCACCCTCACCACCACCGTCATCACCCTCATCCCATCACCATTACACCAATCACCGTCGTACCCTTGGCGTCGTCACCCTCACCACAAAATCATTTGTAGCCAAACGCTTGAGGACGCACTGGTCCATGCAGGTCTTAGGATTGTTTTCAAATCGGTGAGGTGTTCACCAACCACCATGACCCCACCACCCCCATGACCAATCACAATCACCACCATGACCATCACCATAACCACCATCACCATCACACACCATCACCACCATCACATCACCGTCGTACCCTTGGCGTCGTCACCCTCGCCACCAAAAAAAATCATTTGTAGCCAAAACCTTGAGGACGCATTGGTACATGCAGGTTTAGGATTGTTTTCAAATCGGTGAGTTTTGTACCAACCACCATGACCCACACATGACCATGCACCATCACCACCATGACCACACCACACCACCATCACCATCACACCATCACCATCACCGTCGTACCCTTGCGCCGTCATCACCCTCGCCACCAAAAAATCATTTGTAGCCAAAACCTTGAGGACGCATTGGTCCATGCAGGTTCTTAGGATTGTTTTTCAAATCGGTGAGTGTACCAACCACCATGACCCACCACCATGCACCATCACATCACCACATGACCATCACCATCACCACCATCACCATCACCGTCGTACCATTGGCGTCGTCACCCTCGCCACCAAAAATCATTTGTAGCCCAAACCTTGAGGACGCATTGGTCCATGCAGGTCTTAGGATTGTTTTCAAATCGGTGAGTGTACCAACCTCCATGACCCCACCACCATTTCCATCACCCCCACCACCATGACCATCACCATCACCACCATCACCACCATCACCATCACCATCACTGTCGTACCCTTGGCGTCATCACCCTCACCACCACTGTCACCATCAACAGAGATTGTTTTTCACGGTGGAGCACCATCACCAAAACATGTCGTATCCACACCATGACCACATCACCGTCGACATTTAAAGGCGTCGTCACCCTTGGGTGTAGCCACCAAAAATCATTCGTAGCCAAAACCTGGAGGACGCATTCATACACGGGGTCTTATCCGTCTTCGGAGGATTGCTTTTAAATTGTTGAGTGTACTACCTCATGGACCCCACCACCATTCATCAACCCTCCACCACCATGACCATCACCATCACCGACCAGGGACCATCACTCCATCACCATCACACCATCACCGTCGTACCTTTGGGCGTACCCTCGTCACCCTCACCACCACCTTACCATCACCATTCAACCACCATCACACCATTACCATGCACCGTCGTCGTACCCTTGCGTCGTCACCCTCACCACCACCGTTACCATCACCCACCACATCACCATCACCATCACCGTCGTTTACCCTTGGCGTCGTTCATCCTCCTTGAGGACGCGGGATTGATAACGGGTGGGTCTTCGGATTGCTTTTTTTAAATTGTTGAGACGTGTACCTCCATCATTACCTAAATTGTTGACTGTACCAACCATCATTACCTAAAAATTGTTGACTGTGTACAACCATTACCTAAATTGTTGACTGTACAACCATCATTACCTAAATTGTTGACTGATGCCTCACCAATGCATTACCTAGTTGTTGCATTTACCTTAAGGGATTGTTGACTGTAACCAACCATCATTACCTAAATTGTTGACTGTACCAATTCGACTACCTAAATGTTGGACTTTGTACCAACCATCATTACCTAAATTGTTACCAACCATCATTACCTAAATTGACTGTACCAATCCATTTGTTGACATAAACCATATTACCTAAATTGTTGACTGTACCAACCATCATTACCTAAATTGTTGACTGTACAAACATCATTACAAATTGTCTGACCCGTACCAACCATCATTACCTAAAATTGTGACTGTACCTACCATCATTACCTAAATTGTTGACTGTACCTACCATCATACCTAAATTGTTGACATGTACAACATCATTACCTAAATTGTTACCTACCATCATACCTAAATTGACTGTACCACCCATCATTACCTAAATTGTTGACTTTGTACCAACCCATCATTACCTAAATTGTTGACTGATGTACCAACCATCATTACCTAAATTTGTTGACTGTACCGAACCATCATTACCTAAATTGTTGACTGTACCAACCATCATTACCTAAATTGTTGACTGTACCAACCATCATTACCTAAATTGTTGACTGTACCAACCATCATTACCTAAATTGTTGACTGTACCAACCATCATTACCTAAATTGTTGACTGTACCAACCATCATTGCCCCACCCACGCCACCACTACCGTCATCACCAACATGCACCATCATCACCAACATTCACACCATTCACCAACCACACCGTTCATCACCAAACCACACCGTCATCACCCCAACCACACCCGTCACCAACCACACCGTCATCACCCAACCACACCCCACCACACCGTCATCACCCAACCGTCACACCCACACCGTTGCATCACCAACCATCACCGTCAATTCACCAAAACCCACACCGTCATCACCAACCACACCGTCATCACCAACCACACCGTCATCACCAACCACACCGTCATCACCAACCACACCGTCATCACCAACCACACCGTCATCACCAACCACCATCACCACAACCCTATTTACTTCCTCCCTTCACTCACCCATCCACCCGTCATCCACCCACCCATTTTACCCACCCACCAATAGCCATCCATCTGACCGCTCATCCACCCACCCATCAATCCACCCACTCATTCACCCATCCACCCACTCATCCACTCACCCACCAATCCACCCTTCCTTCCTTCCTTCCTTCCTTCCTTCCTTCCTTCCTTCCTTCCTTCCTTTCCTTCCTCCCTCCCTCCCTCCCTCCCTCCCTCCCTCTCCCTCCCTCCCTCCCTCCCCCTGCCACTCGACCATCCAACCCTGACCCTTGACAACAGTGCACTCCCTCCCTCCCTCCCTCACTCACTCACTCACTCACTCACTCACTCACTCGCTCACACCTCCCCCCCCCCCTCTGCAGAAAAGGCTGGAGAAGGTCATCCACCCACACAAACCACCTCAGTCATTACCCCCCCCACCATCACCCCTCCCCCCACACCCACCCACTGAAGGCCCATCCATCATTGACCCATGACAACAGTGCACTCACTTCGACTCACTTTCCCCCCCCCCCCCCCCCCCCCCCCCCCCCCCCCCCCCCCCTGCTCCCCCCCCCCCTCTGCCAGAAAAGAGCTGGAGAAAGGCCATCCACTCACCCATCAACACACCACCACCTCAGTCATCACCACCACCACAACCACATCACCCCTCACCACACACACACTCACCCACCCATCCACACCTGACCCATGAAAACAGCAGTGCTCTAAAGGTCCAAGAGACAATAAGACCACAAGGAAAGAAGATCATTGCAAGGAAAAGGAGCTGGGAAAATGACTGCCGTAGGCAGAGCTGACCCCAAAATCAACGCTTGACGTTGAGATTAAACAAAGAAGGCGATTGTGAGTTTGGACCAGGTGGGTTTGCTTGCATGTGTGTTTGTGTGTGTGTGTGGTGTAAACTAATGAATACTCTCACGTGGGTGGGGGGGGGGGGGGGGGGGGGGCCCTCGACGGGGCGGGGCGTAGA
This sequence comes from Microglena sp. YARC, assembly GCA_022414725.1. NCBI lineage: Eukaryota > Viridiplantae > Chlorophyta > Chlorophyceae > Chlamydomonadales > Chlamydomonadaceae > Microglena > Microglena sp. YARC. The sequence continues at coordinate 108,835,399 of CM039462.1, forward strand.
GGTAGTGTGTGGTGTGCGGGGGGGAGGGGGGGGGGGGGGGGGGGCATATGTGTGTGGTGGGAAGGGTGTGTGGCGGGTGGGGGGGGGGGGGTGGGGGGCTAATGGGGGGTGTGTGTGTGGCGGTTAGGGGGGTGCATGTGATGTGTGTGGTGGGGGTGTGTGCATGTGTGTGGTGAGTGGTAGGGGTGTGTGCATGTGTGTGTGTGTTGGGGTAGGGGTGTGTACATGTGTGGGTGTGGTGGGCCTTGATAGTTTGGACCAGCGTGCGGTTGGACCATCAGGGTCAGGCCTGTTGCAAATAGGTGGCGTGGGGCTCGTGTTGCTCAGGGAGGTTGTAGTCTATGAGAGTTTGCACCAGGTGCGGTTTAATTCCTGTAGTTTGGACCATTCAGGGCAGGCCTGTTGGCTATAGGTGGCGTGGCTCGTGTTGCTCAGGGAAGTAGTCGATTGAGAGGTGGACCAGGTGGGTTTGGACCATTCAGGGCAGACCTGTTTGGCAATAGGTGGCGTGGGCTCGTGATGCGCTCAGGAAGTAGTCGATTGAGAGTTGGACCAGGTGGTTTGGACCATTCAGGGCAGACCTGTTGGCAATAGGGTGGCGGTGGGCTTCGTGTTGCTCAGTGGGCGGAGGTAGTCAATTGAAAGGTTGATAATAGACCAGGTGGGTTTGGACCATTCAGGGCAGGCCTGTTGGCAATAGGTGGCGTGGGCTCGTGTTGCTCAGGGAAGTAGTCGATTGAGAGTTTGCACCAGGTGGGTTTGGACCATTCAGGGCAGGCCTGTTGGCTATAGGTGGCGTGGGCTCGTGTTGCTCAGGGAGGTAGTTGATTGAGAGGTTGGACCAGGTGGGTTTGGACCATTAACAGGGGACAGACCTGTTGGCAATAGGGCTGGCGTGGGCTCGTACAAGCAGAACAGGTTGGCGCATTACCGCAAGGGACCCAACAGAAAGTTGTGGGCAAAACCGACAGTGTCAGAGGCCCCTGGATAGTGTGGGGTCGCGTCGGGGCGTGGGTCTTACGAGGTGGCGTGGGCTCGTTTTTTGCTCAGGGAGGACCGGTAGTCAATTGAGAGTGGTTGAGAGTGGATCGCGACCAGGTGGGTTGTGTTTGCATGTGAGTTGCTGCGGGGTGTGTGGGGAGGTAGTTGTGGGTAGTGTGTGGGTGGGTGGGGAAGGGGAGGGGGGGGGGGGGCCGGCGCCGGCATGACAGAAACCACCCGACTGTGTGGTGGGCCTTCCAGCTGTGTGTGTAGGGCGAGGTATGTGCATGTGTGTGCTTGGCGGTGCCGGGGTAGGGCGTGGTTGCCGATGTGTGCTGTGGTAAGCTGTAGTGTGCATGTGTGTGTGGTGGTTGGTGGTAACCTTCAAACGATGTATTCGAACTAAAGCATCGGATGTGTGTAACTGTGGGGGTGTTGTATGATTGGTGTGTGGGGTGGTTGTTGTGCCCAGTGGGTAGGGGTGTGTGTGGTAGGGTGTGTGCATGCTGTGTGTGGTGTGGCCCTGTGTGCATTTGGTATGTGGTGGAGTGTGTGCATGTGTGTCCGTGGTGGGTAGGGTTGTGCATGTGTGTGTAGGCGTGTGTGCATGTGTGTTTATTCGTGGCGATTGGAGAGGGAACAATGTGTGCCTCCTGTGATTGTGTGTGTGGTAGGGGTGTGTGCATGTATCGTGTGTGGTGACTCATGTGCCGTATGAGGTGTACACCGTGCAGACAGCGCGACTATCACCCTACGTGTGTTCGTTGGTGGTAGGGGTGTGTACCTACCATCCGCATGTGTGTGTGGTGGGTAGGCTGTGTGCATCCACGTGTGTGTATGGTGTTAGACTTATACCACTCAGGGGGACTTATAATGTGTGCATGGTGTGAGGTGGTGGAATGTACCAAACAGTGGGTAGGGTGTGTGCATGTGTGTGTGGCGTAGGGGTGTGTGCATGTGTGTGTGGTGGTAGCGGGTGTGTGCATGGTGTGATAGTGGTAGGGGTGTGAGTGCATGTGAGTGCTGGGGTGTATTTTAGGCAGTAGTGTGTGGTGGTAGGGGTTGTGATGTGTGTGTGGTGGTAGGGGTGTGTGCATGTGTGTGTGGTGGTAGGGGTGTGTGCATGTGTGTGTGGTGGTAGGGGTGTGTGCATGTGGTGTGGTGTAGGTGTGTGAATCTACATAACTATCTTATGTGTGTGTGGTGGTGCAGGGTGTGTGCATGTGTGTGTGGTGTCTTCTCGTTCTGGCCCAGGGGTGTGTGCATAGTGTGCTGTGTGGTGGTAGGGGTGTGTGCATGTGTGTGTGGTGGTAGGGGTGTGTGCATGTGTGTGTGGGGGTGTCCACCAGTGCGAACCGAATGTCACCCAGCATGTACTAAAACAAAATGTGGTAGAGTGTGCATGTGTGTGTGGTGGTAGGGGTGTGTGCATGTGGTGATGGTGGTAGGGGTGCAGGAGTGCATCCTCTTCTCTATATACACTTAACAGTGCAGATGTGTGGTAGGGGTGTGTGCATTTCGTGTGCTGTGGTTTGTGGTCGGTAGGGGTGTGCATTGTGTGTGTGTGGGTGTGGGTGTGTGTGTAGTGTAAGGATCGGTAGTGTGTGCATGTGTGGTGTCGGTAGGGGTGAGTGTGCATGTGTGCCTTAGTTGACGAGGTGGGGGAGTAAACACGGGGTGTGTGGCATGTGAGTGTGTGGCAAGGCTAGGGTGTGTGCATGTGTGTGTGAGTGTAGGGTTGTGTGCATGTGTGTGTGGTGGTAGGGGTGGGCATGTGGTGTGTTGGTGGTAGGGGGTGTGTGCATGTGTGGAGGGTGTAGGGGTGTGTGCATGTGTGTGTGGTGGCTAGTAGGGTGGTGCTGTGTGTGCATGTGCATGTGTGTGGTGTGGTGGTGGTAGGGGTGTGTGCATGGTGGTGGGTGGTAGGGGCTGTGTGTGTGTGTGGTAGGGGTGTGTGCATGTGTGGTGGTTGGTAGGGGTGTGTGCATGTGTGTGTGGTGTGGTTAGGGGTGTGGTTTTCATGTGTGTGTGGTGCGTATTGTGGCGTGTGTGCATGTGTGTGTGGTGGTAGGGGTGTGTGCATGTGTGTGTGGTGGTAGGGGTGTGTGCATTGTGGTGAGACGGGTATAGTGTGTGCTCTGATTGTGATGTGTAGGGGGTGGGCATGTGTGGTGTGGTTGGTAGGGTGTGAGGGCATGGTGTGATGTTGAGGTGGTTGTGGTGTGCATGTGGTGGGTGGTTTAAGGGTGGGGTGGGGGGGGGGGGGGGGTAGTGTACTGCTCGCTCACACCATTCTGACATGTAACTGTAGCTTCTTCCCCCGTCCACCCACCAAGAGGTACAGAATCTCATTGCCCTTCTACCTCGCCTCCATTCCGGCAAGTACTGTACTTTCTCCCCCTGCACCCACCTAGAGGGGGGGGAGTACATAATTTCCTTGCCCTTCTCTACCTCGCCAAAATTCTAACATGTACTGTACTTCTTCCCCTGCACCCACCAGGCGATTGCGCAACGCACAGCTGAGCTAGCTGACATCAAGACAAAGCTGGGATGAGGTTGCCAATAGTTCATTTCTTAGCAGCTGGATTTATTAACCTCTGCTGCAGAGTAATTTGCGTACGAATTTACTCACCTCTGCTGCAGAGTAATTTGAATTTGGATTTAGTCACCTCTGCTGCTGGGTAATTTGAATTTGAATTTATTCACCTCTGCTCCAGAGTAATTTGAATTTTTTTTTATTTCACCTCTGCTGCAGTCAGGTAATTTGAATTTGAGATGCAGACACCTCTGCTGCTGAGTAATTTGAATTCGAATGTATATCACCTATGCTGCAGATAACTTGAATTCGACGATTTAGTCACCTCTGCCGCAGTTAATTTGAATTTTGAATTAAGTCACCTATGCTGCAGATTCATTTGAATTTTGATTCAGTCACCTCTGCTGCAGAGTAATTTGAATTCGAATTTATTCACCTCTGCTGCAGAGTAATTTAATTTTTTTTTTTCACCTCTACTGCAGAGTAATTTGAATTCGAATTTATTCATTTCTACTGCAGAGTAATTTGAATTCGAATTTATTCACCTCTACTGCATAGTAATTTGAATTTGAATTTAGTTACCTCTACATTACATTACATTACATTACATGTTAAAGTCTACTTGACACCGCGAGGGTGTATGAGACTCTGTGCTTTAAACAAAAAGAAAAGGCACCCACAAAGCATAAAACCCCATTACATACGGATCAGGTGTGTGTGTCCAGAGGACAAACAAAACCCAAGCTCCCAACCACCGTTTTTGGTGGCGTAACTTAGTATTAAACCCCCCTAGAGCCGGACCCAGATTTCAAACCACTTACAGTGGCGGAGGTAAGAAGCTAACAAATGAGAAGTCACAAGAAGAAAAGAAAAAAAAGGGATAATAAATTACGGTGCCACTAAGCAGTCCAGGGCTTCCTGTCTTTACTCTTCTACAAGTATTAGAAAGATAGTCGGCTAGGTTGCTCCAGAAAGTTTTAGTGCCATTTTCCATTCATAAAGCAAGGTTCTGAATGTGGAATCGCAGGAATTCCACATTCCATACGGTTAAGTCGGTTATCCTCAGGACATGCCTATAAATATCTGTAAAACAGATTCTGGTAGCGGAGGCGAATATCATTATAAAAAAGGGCACTCAAACATATGCATTTCATTCCTCAGTTTTTTGGAACCCACCACATTTGACAGTGTCTCATTGAACGAGGGATGTGTGCTCTATCCACCACCCTCATTCTTTCTGTGTTCAGCCAATGGGAACCCATTCTAAACTGCTGCTATTAGAACGAATCTGATCCTGCTTATGTAAGGCAGATGTAAAAGGGAATCAAGCCATTCTCATCATTGCTATTGGCTGCGAACCATTTCTTGGTATCGGAGGCGTTTAAAGCCAAACCTTCTCTCATCAGGATGTCTCTGACTGCATTGGTGTCACTTGGGTACTTAAACCTCCATGACTCAAAAGCTTCAGACATAATACCTTCGACATCGACAGCCTCCAAAATGTTGAGGTTTTCACTGGATCCTGGCTTGTGGAGAGCACAACGTAAGTCATGAACCCAGCCAGTGTTGGAATCAAAAGATTCCTCAAGAGCCATTCTAATGAGATCCTCAGGTTCTTTATCTATGGTCTTGTTCCAGAAGCGCAAAGCTTGTTTAAGCCAAGCAAAACACAACGGGGTTCTACCCAGCTCTTCCATTATAATATTAGATGTAGTAGATTGGCAAACACCCAATATTTGTTTACGTATACCTCTATGCCATTTCTCACAAGCATGGTCATTTGAGATAAGTGTGTTGTTCAGAATAGAAGGAGCTCTGATGAAGAGTATATAAGCATGAGGTAGTATCAAATCTGCACACTCAAGAGTACAGAACTACGGACTGCAATCATGTATGTGTTACATTACATTTCATGTTAAAGTATACTTGACACCGCGAGGGTGTATGAGACTCTATGCTTGAAGCAAAAAGAAAAAGCACCCACAAAGCAAAAACAACATTACATCAGGTGTGTGTCGAGGACAAACAAACCAAACTCCCAACCACCGTTTTGGTGGCGTAGGTATTGATGTGTAAGGTAGGCAGGTTAAAGTCGTGTCCAGGTGGAGCAAATGTATTTGAACTTGAACTTGGTTACATAGCTTCAGCCAGCACCTCGGCTGCTCGCCGCAGGGTACTTCAAATGGCCAAATTGGCCAGCGCTTTAGCGCACTTGAAAACAAAAAAAACTGCGCTTTGTAGTGCAAAAAGCGCAAAAATTGCTTGCTGCGCCCACAAGGGGTTGCAAAAAACTGCGCTTAAAGCGCAGAGGGGGTCAAAAATTCAGCGCTCAAAAGCTCAAAAGCGCGCGCTTTGAATTACCCTGGCTCGCCGTCTTCAGCAATGATAAACAGTAAAGGAAAATGTAAACGCGAAAAAAACATTTTTTCATTTTGCAAATGTACAGAGGGCGGATTCAATAGGGGTAGTTATACACACAACTACATGTAACCAATGAGAAAACGTGGTGATCGTTACAGGGCAATTCAAAGCGCATGCTTTTGAGCGCTGACTTTTTGACCCCCTCTGCGCTTTAAGCACAGTTTTTTGCTACCCCCTGTGGGCGCAGCAAGCAATTTTTGCGCTTTTTGCACTACAAAGCGCAGTTTTTTTGTTTTCAAGTGCGTTAAAGCGCTGGCCAATTTGGCCACCATTCAGGGCAGACCTGTTGGCTCTAAGCAGAGATACAGCAGTACATGTTGGTGCATACCGCTACGGACTCGACATACACTTTTGGGCACACGGTGTCAGGGGCCCTGGACAGTGTTGGGGCGCGGGGCGTGGGCTTACGAGGTGGCGTGGGCTCGTGTTGCTCAGGGAGGCAGCCTTGGGTCACCGGCCTTGGCTGCAAATGCGAGTGGCAGACCGGAACTCTCCACAAGGGCACGAAACCACGCCACATATATCGTTGACGTCGGCTGGGGGGCGAACCAGTTCCCTGGGGCGACCCCCCCCACGCCCTCCAGATGGGGTCCGCAGCGCAGGACTTGGACGAATTCCGTTGACTTATATAACGCTTGAGCGAATTTACAATCGCGCAAATTATGAGCGCTGAAGGTGGCGGGGTTGGTGCGATTGACCTACTGGTCACGTTGGGGCTGCCTCGGTATGGAGGCAACGATATGCGAGTAACCAGGCTGACGCGCGTGAAGGCTGTCAGGCTGTCAACTAGGTCGCCGAGGTTACCCACAACAATGGCCTGGACACGTTGCCTGGCGAAGCTCTTAATTGCTGATATCTGGAAAATGCTGAAAATAACAAGCGTACCTAGTTGAAGCACATGTTACTCGCAGGACTTGTTCTGATTTCATCTGATTTCTCTGCCTCTTGGAAGCGCTTTCGAGCAGCTGCCCTGGTAACTCCCATATCGTACATACCAAGACAGCTCTACCAGTGGGTCAATCGCACCAACCCCACCACTTCCAGCTCTCTTAATTTGCGCAGTTGAAACTTCGCTGAAGTGCCATGTCAACGAAATTCCTTTAAGCCCTGCGCTTCTGCGCTGCAGACCCCCCTTGCGAGGGGGGTCCGCCCCCGGATCCGCCCCAGCCTTGCTGACGTCATATCGTTTAAGGCTCCACAACCAAGCCCGGACCATTCCTCCCCCTTGCCCTGCCTCTCCTCTTCTGCCCCAATGCCCCTCCACTTCTTACGCTGCGAGTATTCGCCTCCCTTCCAGCATCGTTCAGACTCCGCCAAGTGATTGAGACAATTACTATCACTTCTGCAAAGTCAACGTCCACCTTTCCTTCCATCCACCACCGGTTTCTCGCCTTGCTCTTGCTACCTCCCCCTCCGCACCCGACCCACCCACCAACCCACCCTCGCCTCTCTCCTCTTTGTTTTCACGACTGATTACATTACATATAATAAACGAATTGACAGGTTCGCACGGGCAGCGAAAAGGAGAGTAACTCCACCCCAAGGTGCGATTAATTATCCCGCATACGATTCGAAGAACAAGAAGACTTGCTACTTGGTTGTATACGCCTTCAGGCGTCTATTCGTCTGCGTTACACAATTCGTCCCCATGACTATACCCACGTGGACCGGGGAGTAAAACGCAGCATCGAATTAATTGCCCCGACAATTGTCCGACGACCGTTGTCCTCCTGCTGGTGCGGTCCTGGTCCTGCTGCTGCATATTTAAGTACCAAGATCCGCATCACGCAGACTGGGCGTTCTTCTTTTCTTTCTTACTACTGTTGTCTGTCTCAAACACTAAGTTCGTCACCTAGCTAAGCTGGTAAGATCATGTACAGTGTCCATGATCAATTCGGGATCTATGCCCAATGTCATGCACCCCACCCACCCCCCACCCACCCACACACCTTACTTGACACTACACCATACACCCACTACAGCCCATCATGTACGGAGGAGCGGGTGGGGCAGTACCCTGGTCAGAACCAGGGCGATGGAACAATGTATGCACACACACGCGCACACACACACACACACACACACACACACACACACACACACACCCAACACACACACACACTTACTACACTACACACCCACCCACTACAGCCATCATGTATGGGGGAGCCGGTGGGCAGTACCCTGGTAGAACCAGGGCCTATGGAAGCAATGTATGCAGCACACACACACACACACACACACACACACACACATACACACACACCTTACTACGCACCACCATCCCACCCACTACAGCCGATCATGTATGGGGGAGCGGGTGGGCAGTACCCAAGTCAGAACCAGGGCTATGGAAGCAACCAACAGCCACAATTACAGCCAGCTCAGGGCCAGGCCGGGTACCCACAAAACCAAGGGCAACCCAACCTAGGTTCCCAGCCAGGAGGGTTTGTGGGCAGCCCAAGCCAAGGCTTACAGCCAGGAGGGTTTGTGGGGAGCCCAAGCCAAGGCTTACAGCCAGGAGGGTTTGTGGGGAGCCCAAGCCAAGGCTTACAGCCAGGAGGGTTTGTGGGGAGCCCAAGCCAAGGCTTACAGCCTGGAGGGTTTGTGGGGAGCCCAAGCCAAGGCTTACAGCCAGGAGGGTTTGTGGGGAGCCCAAGCCAAGGCTTACAGCCAGGAGGGTATGACAACAATCAGCAGGTGTGTGTTTGGCAGTATATGTGTGTGTGTGTTTGGCAGTGTGTGTACATGTGTGTGTGTTTGGCAGTGTGTGTACATGTGTGTGTGTGTTTGGCAGTGTATGTGTGTGTATGTATATATGTGTGTGTATATGTGTGTGTGTTTGGCAGTGTGTGTGTATGTGTGTGTATGTGTCTTTATGTGCTTTTGTTTGGCAGTGTGTGTATGTGTGTATGTGTGTGTTTGGCAGTGTTTAGCAGTGTGTGTATGTGTGTATAGTGTCATGGAGTATGACTTCCCGCGTGCGTGTGTTTAAGTATACACACATCTATGTAAGTATGCATGTGTGGCAGTGTGTGTGTATGTGTGTGTGTAGTGTCAGCAGAATACAACAGCAACCAGCAGGTGTGTGTGAGGATAAGTTTCCTTGCCTGGGTCTGTTTTAGTATACACACATCTATGCAAGTATGTCTGTGTGGCAGTGTGTCTATTTGGCAGTGTGTCTGTGTGGCAGTGTATGTGTGTGTGTGTGTTTGGCAGTGTGTATTGTCAGGGGTTTATGACAACAACCAGCAGGTGTGTGTGTGAGCATGAGTTTCCATGTGCAAGTGTGTTCGTGGCAGTGCGTGTGTGTGTATGTCTGTGGCAGTGTGTGTGTAGTGTCAGGGGGTTATGACACCGACCAAGCAGGTGTGTGTGTGAGCATGAGTTTCCATGTGCAAGTGTGTTTGTGTATACGCACATCTATTTAAATATACACGCATGGCAGTGTGTGTTCGTGGCAGTGCGTGTGTGTATGAGTGTGGCAGTGTGTGTGTAGTGTCAGGGGGTTATGACACCGACCAAGCAGGTGTAAATACTACCAAGTGTGTGAGCATGAGTTTCCATGTGCAATCGTGTGAGTTAGTGTATACGCACATCTATATTTTAAGTATAATGCATGGCAGTGTGTGTTCATGCAGTGCGTGTGTGTGTGTGGCAGTGTGTGTGTAGTGTCAGGGGGTTATGACACCGACCAAGCAGGTGTTTGTGTGAGCATGAGTTTCCATGTGCAAGTGTGTTAGTGTATACGCACATCTATTTAAGTATACATGCATGGCAGTGTGTGTTCGTGGCAGTGCGTGTGTGTATGTGTGTGGCAGTGTGTGTGTAGTGTCAGGGGGTTATGACAACGACCAAGCAGGTGTTTGTGTGAGCATGAGTTTCCATGTGCAAGTGTGTTTGTATATTTATCTATGTAAGTATGTTTGTGTGGCAGTGTATGTGTGTGTGTGTGAGAGAGCTTGTTGGAGCCCTGTACACGTCTTTTTGGATGTGTATTGGTGGCCTGTACACGTCTTTCTGTTTGTATTGGGGGGGCCTGTACACGTCTTGTCTGTGTGTAGTGGGGGCCTGTACAACGTCGTTCTGTATGTATTCGGGCTCTATACAGTCTTTCTGTGTGTATAATGGGGGGGCCTGTAGCTACACGTCGTTCTGTATGTATTGGGGGGCCTATACACGTCTTTCTGTGTGTATGTATTAGGGGGGCCTGTACACGTCGTTTCTGAATGTATTGGGGGGCCTATACATGTCTTTCCTGTGTGTATTGGTGGGGGCCTGTACACGTCTTTCTGTGTGTATTAGGGGGCCTATACACGTCGTTTTGTGTGTATTGGGGGGCCTGTACATGTGTGTGGGTGTGGGTGATTGTTATGCATGTAGTATTTGTGTGTATGAGATTGTGTGCGCATCTGTACAAATCTTTCTGTGTGTATGGGAGGGCCTGCACATGTGTGTGTCAGTGTGTGTGTTTGTGTGTCTGCAGTTGTGAGTGTTGTGTTTGTGTGTGTGAGAGTTTGTGTGTGCAGTTGTGGGTGTGCAGTTGTGCATGTAGTGAGTGTGTGAGAGTGCGTGTGTGTGTATCTTTACACATCTTTCTGTTGCATGTAGTGTGTGTGTGAGAGTGTATGTGTGTATGGGAGGGCTTGTACGTATGTGTGCAGTTGTGAGTGTAGTGTTTGTGTGAGAGAGAGAGAGTGTGTGTGACTGTGTGTTGCAGCTGTGTGTGTGCAGCAACACCTCACCTTTACAAGGCACCCTCCAGGGGGGCCCAACAATCAAGGACAGCAACCAACCTCCCCCCCCCCGCCAACCCCCAACCCCCAACCCCTAACCCCTAACCCTCTCACCTTTACAGGCACCCCTCCAGGGGGGGGGCCCAAACATCGAGCACAGCAAACAACACCCCCAATAGCAGAGGACAAAGGCTTTTGTGGACGGCTTTTTAGTCGAGATACAAACACTCAAGATCACCACAACACCACAAAACCGTCACTACCTGTATCGACACCTAGCTCTGTCGCCCCCCCCCCCCCTAGCCCCTCTCCTTTACAGGCACCCCTCCAGGGGGGCCCAATCAATCAAGTACAGCCCCCCCCCCCCCCCCCCCCCCCCCAACCCCTATCCACTCCCTTTACAGGCACGCTCCTGCCAGGGGGGCCGCAATCAATCAAGTACAGCCCCCCCCCCCCAACCCCCAACCCCCAACCCACACCCCCTATCCACTCCCCTTTACAGGCACCCTCAGGGGGGGCGCGGCAATCAATCAAGTACAGCAAACAACCAACCCCCTCCGCAACCCTCTATCCCAAACCTCCCCTTTACAGGCACCCTCCAGGGGGCCCCGGCCAATCGAGCACAGCAAACAAAAACCCCCCAATAGCAGAGGACAAAGGTTTCTGTGGACGGCTTTTTAGTCGAGATACGAACACTCAAGATCAGGGCACCCCCGATGCGAACCAGCCGGGTTTCTTTGGGCGAATGTTTGGGAAGAAGGCAACCGAGACACCCCCTCCAGACCCAAATGCTCCCCAGAATCTAAATGCACCTCCAAGTAAGTTTATTATTGTTATCGGCATGTCATCATCATCATCATCATCATCATCATCATCAACCACCACCACCACTACTACTGACTACCATACACAATCATTACCACCTGCGCGCACCACTACCACCTACCACTACCACTACCACATGACATTACACCACCACACTTCTACTACGACACTCCACCACTTCTACTACGACCACCACCACCACTTCTATACGGACCACCACCAGCCCCGGTTGTCGGAAGCAAAAGTTTGGGAAGAAGGCAACAGAGACAAACCTCCGACGCCGAATGCTCCTCAGAACCTAAACGCATCCGAGTAAGTTTTTATTGTTTATCGATCATCATTATCACCACAACACCAACACCAGACGCGACTCAGCCCACCAACCCTGACACACCAACACTATACCATACTACACATGACCATTACTGACCACACAAACACTAGTAGTACCAACACTGGTAGTACCAACACTAACACTACCACCACCACTACCACCGACCGCCTCCATCTCTATTAGCCCGGTTTCTTTGGGCAAAAGTTTGGGAAGAAGGCAACAGAGACACGCTCTCCAGACCCAATGCTCCCAGAATCTAAATGCATCGCTCCAAGTAAGTTATTATTGTTATCGCCGTCATCATCATCATCATCACACCACACACCACCAACCAACACAGACCCTGCCACTACCACCACTACATCACTACCACCGCCACCTACTACTACACCATTACCATCCACTACCTACCGGCCACCTACTTACCACACCACTTCCACTACCACCATGACCATTACCACCACCAAACCTACTACCACCAACACCACCACTACCATCACCAACACCTCCATCTCTATTAGCCCGGTTTCTTTGGGCAAAAGTTTGAATCCCCTGAACCCAAATAATGGAAACTTGTAAGCACACGCACACATCGTCACAATAACATCGCTCACACATACGCACACAGTACACGCAAAACACACACCATACATACACACACACACACACACACACACACACACAACACACTACACAATGCAGTCGTGGAGCCAGCAAACGGAGCTCGCTGTTTGGGCTCAAATGCCCGTACCGCCAGGAGAAGTAGAGGCCATTAGGTTTAACCCTTCAACCATTAAAATAATTCAACCAAGCCCAAACTCAACCCCGCAACCCAACCAACCAACATGCACTCACACACTCACTCACACACATGCAGTCGTTGGAGCCAGCAAGTCGCACCAAAACTCTCTCTCTCTCTCTCTCTCTTCCTCGCTCTTCTCTCGTCTCTCCTCTCGTCGTCGATGCGTCTCTTCGTCTCTCATCGTCTCTCCCTCTTTCCGCTCTCTCTCGTTCTCTCTCTCTCTCTCTCTCTCTCTCCTGCTCTCACACACACGCACACACACATGCAGTCGTGGAGCCAGCAAATGGAGCTCGTTGTTTGGGATCAAAGCCCCTCCGCAGATAAGAAGTTGATGCCCATTAGGTCGCACCCTCAACCCGAGTAAAATGGAAATTTCCCCCCTTGTTTGGAAAAAAAAAACGGAAGAAGTGAAATTGGACAAACAAGGTTGTCATGCACAGATCCCGCCAGGCCTGTCATGTTCACACCACAGGTGTGTTTGTATGTGACTGTGTGTGTGCAGATGTGTGTGACTGTGTGTATGTATGCATGTATGTATGTGCGTGTGTATGTCTGTGTTTGACCTCTGCAGAGTTTGTATTGTATTGTTATCAGACCTGCCAGGCTGTCTTGTGTATGTGACTGTGTGTGTGCATATGTGTGTGACTGTATGCGTGCGTGTGCATTTGTGTGTATGCATGTGACTGTGTGCGTGCTTGTATCTATATGTATGTATACTGGTTTATGTTTGTATGTTACTGTGTGCGTACGTGTATGTATGTATGTGACTGTGTAGATGTGTGTATGTGCATGTGTATGCGTGTTTGAGATCTGCAGAGTTTGTATTGTTTTAGTAGCCTACCCCTGCCACTCAGCTATGCCCCACTATCGTACCTCCTACCCACCCCTACCACGTACCGTCCCTACCCACTTATGGCCCCCCTACTACAGTACCCGCTCCCTACCCCGTACCCTACACGTACCCACCCTACACACCTATGCCTACCAGCAGTACGATCCCTACCGACCTGAACACCGTTACCCGCCTACGCCACTATGCCCCCTACCAGACAAACTCCTAACCCCTACCCTACATCCCTATGTCACCCACCGTACCCTCCTACACCTTAGTAGTAAGATGGAATTTCTTGAACTGAGATGTGAAAGTTAGAGCACCGATTGGTGTTTTTGCATCAGACCGCCAGGCTGTCATGTTCACACCACAGGTGTGTGTGTATGTGACTGTGTGTGTGCATATGTGTATGCATGTGTGTGCATGTTTGTATGTGACTGTGTTTGCATATGTGTGTTACTGTGCATGTATGTGCATGTATGTATGTGCATGTGCGTGCATGTATGTATGTGATGTGTTTACTGTGCTATACTTGTGTGTGCATGTAGGTATGTGACTGTGTGTGCATGTGTGTTGCATGTAGGTATGTGGATTGCGATGTGTGTAATGTATGTGCATGGAGGTATACGTGGCTGTGTGTGCATATGTGTGTGACTGACTGTGTAATGTATGGTGCATGGAGGTATGTATGTTTCTGTGTGTGTGCAGGTGTGTGTATGTATGTGACTGTGTGCGTGCTTGTATGTGCGTGCATGTATCTACGTATGTATGTGACTGTGTGCATGTGTGTATGTTTGTATGTGACTATGTGCGTACATGTATGTATGTATGTATGTATGTATGTATGTATGTATGTATGTGACTATGTGGTTCGTGCTTGTATATGCTCGTGTGTGTATGTGTGTGTGTTTTGAGCTCTACCGTAGTTTCTATTATTTAGCCTACCTCCCTACCACCGTATCCCTAAGTAAATGGAATTTCTTAACCAGAGAATGAACCCTAAACCCCAACCAACTACCTCCCTAATCCCTACCCTCCTATCTTCCTACCCCCCTGGCACCAACACTTACTCCTATCCCCACCCCGCCTCACCCCTCACCCCTCACACCCCCTACCCTGGAGTCGAACTACATCCTATGGCCTGGATCCCTACCCTCCTATCTTCCTACCCCCCTGGCACCAACACTTACTCCCTATCCCCACCACCCCACACCACCTCACCCACTACCCCCCCAATCTGGAGCCCCCCCTGAGTTAACACACCTTTGGTCCCTATCTGAGGTTTGGCTTCTACACACCTCCGCCACAGATCATACTTCACATTTGTACTGGCCTACCCTCCGCAGCCCCTGACAGGCCACCACATACCCCCCCTAACCCCCTACCCCTCACGCATTCCTGAAGGCTGGAGCCCCCCCTAAGGTTACCACCCATGGGCTTTGCCTGAGGTTTGGTGGATATGAAACCTGCAACGCTACTCCCACACCCTGCTTCATTTCCCTCCTACCCCCTGGCACCAACACACCTCACGCACTAACTCCTACCCCCACCCCCCCCCTAACCCCCTACCTGCAGGCTGGAGCTCCCCCGAAGGTAACCACCTATGCTCCTTATCCAAGGTTTGGCAGCTATGCTCCGCCGCACTATCATACTTTGCATTTTTACTAGCCTACGCTCCACCCCCCTGACCACCACCACACGACCACCTCACCCGCCTACCCCTAACCCCTACCCTTCAGGCTGGAGCCCCCCCCCTAAGGTAACCACCTATGGTTCCTGTCCGAGTTTGGTGGCTATGACCCTGCAATGCTACTCCCCTACCCCTGCCTTCCTACCTCCTCCCCGCCTGGCAGCAACACACCTCACACTAACTCGTCCCCCCCCCCCCCCCCGCCCCCCCCCCCCCATAACCCCTACCCTGCCCTCCTACGCCCCGCCTGGCAGCAACACCACTCACACACTTCCCCCTAACCCTCTACTCCCAACCCC
Organism: Microglena sp. YARC; assembly: GCA_022414725.1. Taxonomy (NCBI): domain Eukaryota; kingdom Viridiplantae; phylum Chlorophyta; class Chlorophyceae; order Chlamydomonadales; family Chlamydomonadaceae; genus Microglena; species Microglena sp. YARC. The sequence continues at coordinate 108,850,855 of CM039462.1, forward strand.
CTCACCCCTACTCCATACCCTCCTACCCCTACCCTGCAGGCTGGAGTCCCTCCAGAAGTAACCACCTATGCTCCCTATCCGAGGTTTGGCTGCTACACCTCTGCCTCAGTATCATGCTTCGCATCTATACTGGCCTACCCCTCCACCAGTCCCTGACACCACCACCACCTAAAACACTACTCCCCTCACCCTTACCCTGTATACTGAAGCCCCCAGAGGTAACCACCTATGGTAACTTGCCTCAAATTTGGGGACTTTAATCCAGCAATGCTACTTTCCCACCCCTGCCTCCATTTCCTCCTACCCCCCTGGCACCAACACCACTCAACACTAACTCGTCTACCCGCCACCCCCATGACGCCTACCTTTATGCTGGATCCCCCCCAGAGGTAACCACCTATGGTACTTGCCTCAAGTTTGGGGACTTTTAATCCAGCAATGCTACTGGCCCTCCCCCCACCCTGCCTCCTCCTATTTCCTCCTACGCCCTGGCACCACCACCACCTCACACACTAACTCCCCTACCCACCCCATGACGCCCTTGGACCCTTTATGCTGGATCCCCCCAGAGGTAACACCTAAGGTTCTTGCCTCAAGTTTTGGGACCATAATCCAGCATGCTACTGCCTTACCCCTGCCTTCCTATCCTCCTACCCCCTGGCACCACACTCACACACTTTCCTCTAAATCGTCTACTCCCAACCCCCTCGCCCCCTACTCCATACCCCTCCTCACCCCCTACCCTGCAGGCTGGAGTCCCCCCAGAAGTAACGACCTATGCTCCCTATCCAAGGTTTGGCAGCTATGCTCCACCACACTATCACACTTTGCATTTTTAACTGGCCTACCCTCACCCTCCTTACACCACCACCACGTTACACACTAACTCCTACCCACCCCCCTAACCCATACCCTGCAGGCAGGAGCCCCCCCAGAGGTAACCACCTACGGCCCTTGCTGAGGCTTGGCTGGTATGTCCTCCGCCACACGATCATACTTCGCATTTGTACTGGCTACCCTCCATCCCCCCTTCCACCACTACACCTAAAAGACTACCCCTCCTCACCCCTCCCTTCAAGTTGGAGCCCCCCAGAGATAACCACCTATGGTTGTTGCCTCAAGTTTAGTGGTGATGACCCTGCAACGCTACTCCCCTACCCTGCCTTCCTACCCTCCCACCCCCTGGCACCACACCACCTCACACTAACTCCGTGCCCCCCCCCCCCCCCCCCCTCCCATAACCCCCTACCCTGCAGGCTGGAGCCCCCCCAGAGGTAACCACCTATGGTCCTTGCCTGAGGTTTGGTGGCTACGACCCCGCCACCCGATCCTACTTCGCATCTATACTGGCGGTGGCGTACCAGACCAAAAGCCCCCAGCCCCCCACTTTGTACTTCAGGGACATCAATGTTCGCCTAAGTAAGTTGTACTTCATGACATGAATGCAATCTTGTCGCACAGTGAATGGCTAAAATGTCGCATGTCATATCTTGTCGTACGATGGCGTCCTTGACAGCCCTACTCATGACCTGGAACCCAATGCCGACCCAACTCATGACCTGGAACCCAATGCCAACCCACGATAGCGTCCTTGACAGCCCTACTCACTTACACCGCATACCCCACCTATCACACCCCTCCTACATATACCCCACTCCACCCACCCACCACACATTGTCGTACGGTGAATGACTGGAAATGTCGCATGTCCCCACATATGCACTCACATACACATACACGTAAACTCACACACATGCACACATACATACACTTATACACACACATCATGCAGGAGTGAGACCTCAGTGTCGGCAGAGCACCTAGACCATTTCATGGGTCGCACCATACGCATACACACACATTCACACATCTAAACACACTCAAAGACATATACACACACAACCCCCCCCTCCCCCCCCCCCACCACGCACCACACCACCACCACCACACACACATGCACATACACATGACACACATCGTGCAGGATGAGACCTCTGTACCTTTGGCACAATGCGCACACATAACACTCATACCCAATCATGGCGCAAGGCAATACACATACATACACACATACACACACCGTGCAGGAGTGAGACCTCAGTACCGGCAGAGCATCTTGACCATTTCATGGGTTGCACCACACACATACACACACATACATACGCACACGTACACACACATGCACACACACACATACACTCACATACACACATACACACACATGCACACATAAACACACACACATATACGCATACACATACACACAGCTACACACCTTCTCACACACACATACACAGATTATGCAGAAGTGAGACCTCAGTACTGGCAGAGCACCTTGACTATTACATGGGTTGCACCACACACATACACACACATACATACGCACACGTACACACACACACACACACACACACACATACATACGCACACATACACACACATACACACACGTACTTACACACAAGTACACACACATGCACACATACACTCACATACATACATACGCACACATGCACACATACGCATACACACATACACACAGCTACACACATACACACACACACACATACACACATTATGCAGGAGTGAGACCTCAGTACTGGCAGAACACCTCAACCATTTCCATGGTTGCATCACAACATACACATGCATACACATTTATATACACACATACATGCACACATACACACACGTACACACATACACACGCACACACACACATACACTCACACACACACACATGCGCATTTCATGGGTTGCATCACACACATACACACACATATGTATACACATTTATATACCCACATACATGCACACATACACACATACACACGCACACATACACTCACACACACACACATACACTAACAACACACGCGCACATACCACATACACTCGCACACACACACACATTTATATACACACAAACACAACACATACAGCACATATTGGCAGGAGTGAGACCATCAGTACCGGCAAGCCCTGGACCATTTCATGGGTTTCAACTTTTTCCGTTTTAACCTGGCAGTGGAGTGTGGAGTACCGCAAAGAGTGATAGAGTACTGGGTGAAGTACACGGGCGACAACATGTTCAGCACTGAAGAGGTAACTATGTGTGTGTGTGTAGGAGAGGAGGGGTGGGGTGTGTGTGTGTGTGTGGGTGGGTGTGGGGGGGGGGGGGGGTATGAGAATGGATAGGTGTTGGTGTAGCACCCAGGCACTGAAAATGAGGTAAAGAAATAATTCAATAGTAAGCGGTAGAGGTGTGGAGTACCCCAAATAGTGATTGAGTAATGGTGAAGTACGTGGGCGACAACATGTTCCAGGCACTGAAGAGGTAATTCAATCATTCATAGCACGTGGGTGTGTTTAGGGGGGAGGGGGGGTGGGGATGGTGTGTGTGGGGGGGGTGGGGGGGGGAGAATGGACAGGTTGTTAGTGAGGCACCCAGCCCTGAAGAGGTAACATGTGTGTGTGTAGGGGGGGGGGGAGAATGGATAGGTTTTGGTGAGGTACCTGCCAGCCTGAAGAGGTATTGTGTGTTGTGTGTGTGTGTGTGTGTGTGTGTGTGTGGGGGGGGTGAGAATGGACAGGTGTTGGTGAGGCACCCAGCCCCTGAAAGAGGTAAACATGTGTGTGTGTAGGGGGGGGGGGGGGGGGGGGGGGGGGGGGGGGGGGATGGATAGGTTTTGATGTGGCACCCCCAGGCACTGAAGAGGTAACATATGTGTGTGGTGTGTGTGTGTAGGGGGAGAGCTGGCTGGGGGGGGGTAATGAGAATGGACAGGTGTTGGTGTGGCACCCAGGCACTGATGAGGTAAACAAATAATTCAATAGTACGCGGTAGAGGTGTGGAGTACCCCAAAGAGTGATTGAGTAATGGTGAAGTACACACAGGCGACAAGATGTTCCAGCCACTGAAAGGCAAATAATGTCAGAATGTTTTTTTGTTTTGAAGAAGGGATTATCCCAAGAAAATCCCTAGTTTACCTTGTGTCCACTCTCTATCCTCACTACCCTCTCCCTGCCGCTACCTACACTACCTGCACCTCTACACCACTACCTGCACCCTACCTACCCTCCCACTACCTACAACCTTCCCCATAGCCCCCTCCCGCATACCTTACCCCTCCTTACCCCCCTCCCCTACCCCCTCCTTACCTACCCCTCCCCTAACCCTTCTACCTCCCTCGCCTACCCCTCCCTTACTACCCCTCGCCTACCCTTACCTTACCTACTCCCCTCCTTTACCTACCCCATCCCTACCCTCTCTACCCCCTCCCTTACCTACACACCTCCGTTACCTACCCTACCCTACCTCATCCCTACCCCTTCCTTACCCTACCCTACCCCTCCCCTAACCCTCCCTTTACCTACCCCTCCTTACCTACCCCTACCCCCTCCTCCACCCCCTCCCCTACCCCTTCCTTACCCCCTACCCCGCTCTACCTTACCTACACCTCCCTACCTACACTCCCCTACCCCTCCCTTACCTACCCCCTCCTCTTACCTTCCTCACCCCTGCGATCCTTCCCTTAACCTACACCCTTCCCCCTACCCCTCCCTTACCTAACAATACCCTCCCTACACGCCTCCATACCCCTCCACCCTACTACCCTCCCCTCTTCCTCCGTACTACCCTCCCCTACCCTACCCTCCCTCTACCTTCCTTACCTACTCCTTACCATACACCCTCCCCTACCCCTCCTTAACCTAACCCTCCCCTACCCACCCCGTTTACCTTACCCCCTCCCTTAACTACCCCCTCCCTACCGCCCTCCCTCCCACCCTCTACTACCCTCCCTTACTACGCACTCCTACCTACCCTCATACACCCTCGCCTTACTACCCTCTCTACCCATCCCTTACTACCCCTCCCCTACCCCTCCCTTACCACCCTTCCCCTGCTTCCTTACTACACCTCCTTACCTACCCTCCCTTTACGCGCCTACCCCTCCTACCCCTCCCTTAACCTACACCCCCCCTAACCATCCCTTACCTACACCCTCCCTTAACTACATCCTTCTACCAGTTACCTACCCCTCCCTTTTACCTACCCTCCCTACCCTACCCTCCCTTACCTACCCCTCCCTACCCTCCCTTACCTACTACCCCTCTCCCTACCCCCTCCCTTACCTACCCCCCCCTACCCCCTCCCTATCCCTCGCCTCGGCTTACCTAACCTCCCTTAGCCTACCTCCCTACCTCCCTACCTCTACCCCCTCCCCTACCCCCTCCCTTATACCCCCCGTTAACTCCCCTCCCTCCTCCTAAACCTCCCTACACCCACCTCCCCTTACCTACCCCCCCTCCCTTTACCTACCCTCACTTACCCTACTCCCCTCCCTTACCCTACCCTCCCTTACTACCCCTCCCTTACCTACCCCTCCCCTACCCCCCCTCCTACTCCCTCCCTACCCCCTCATCCTTACTACACCCCCTTACCTACCCCCCAGAGAGACGTCATCCCTACCTCCCTTACCTACCCCTCCCTACCCCTCCCCTACCCTCTCCCTTACTACAACCCTCCTTACCTACACAACTCTACCCCATCCCTTACTACCCACTCCCTAACGCCCCTCCTTAACCGTTACCCCTCCCTTACCTACCCCTCCCCTACCGTCTCCCTTACTCAATCCTTACCTACCCCTCCCATACGCCCCTCCCTTACCTACCCGTCTCCTACCACCTCCCTTAAACTACCCCCTTACCCTCCACTACCTTACCACCCCTCCCCTATACCTACACCTACTCCCTCCTCCTGGAAGGTAACCAAATTTCCACATCCCTGGTAATTGACCAGAAATGGTTCTGGGGCTTCCACTAAATGTGACCACGCCAACCCACCACCTCGTACCACCCGCCACCGCACTATCTAACTTGCCCACCTATCTCACTACCCTCCTCATAACAGGTTACTGATTCCGCATGCCTAGTATTGGCCAGCAGTGGCACTGGGCTTCAATCATGTGACCACTTCCTACCCCACCCACCTCGTACTTACTTGCCACACCTATCTAACTTGCCCACCTATCTCACTACCCCTCCTCATAACAGGTACTGATTCGCATGCAGTGCTAGTATTGGCCAGCAAGTGGCAACTGGGGCTTCCACTCATAGTGACCACTTCCTACCCCACCCACCTCGTACTTAAACTCGCCACCCACCTATCTAACCTTGCCACCCACCTATCTCACCTACTCCCTCCTCATAACAGGTACTGATTCCGCGTGCCTAGTATTGGCCAGAAGTGGCACTAGGGCTTCTACTCGTGCAATAGCTTCCCACCCACCCACCTACACACCCACCTATACACGTACCTACCCACATACCTACCCACCACGCACCTAAAAAACCCTCGTACCTACACACCTACACACCTACCTCCTCCTACCTACCTACACCGACCCACCTACTACCACCCACCTACCCTCGTAATACAACACCTACCTACCCTCCTACCTACACACCTACACACACCTACTACCCTCCTACTACACAACCTACACACCTGTACCTACCCACATAGCTTAACCTTGACCACGCTACCTCACTACCCCCCTCCATGGCCAGAAGTTGCACTGGGAATTCACTCTTTCGACGGTTTCCACCCCAACCCGCCTACCTAACTAATCACTCCCACCTCACTACATCCCCACCCATCCTTCCCACAACTCACCTACCCTCCTCACCACCCACCACCTATCTTGCATACCCTCTCCTGCATAAACTGGTACCGATTCCACGTCACCAGGTATTGGCCAGAAGTGGCAAGTGGGGCTTCACTCTTGTAACCGCTTCCCACCTACCCACGAACCCATCTACCCACCTAACGACCCACAGAGCTAACCTTGACCACCTATCTCACCTACCCCTCTCCAATGGCCAAAAGTGGCAATGGGGATTCCACAAACCTGAGCAAGAGAAGGTATATGAAAGCATCCAGTCACAACACACACCTAATCACCATATACCCGCTACCCTCCTTTCCACCTACCTCCTCACCACCCACCCACCCAGCTCACTAACCCCTCTCCTCGCAACAGGTATTAATCACGTCCTGGTATTGGTCAGAAGTGGCACTGGGGGCTTCTACTCTTGTAATGGTTTCCACGATGGTGCTGGTATTGGTGGTGGTGTGGGTGCTGGTGCTGGTGGTTGCTGTTGGTGACCCTGACAGGAGAAGGACACTGGAGGTATCGCAGCCACTAGACCACCTCACATCCTTCCATCTAACCCCTCTAGACCCCACCCTACCTACCTCCTCACCACCACCCACCCAGCTCACCTAACCCTCTCCTCGCAACAGGTATTGATTCCGCGTCCCTGGTATTGGTCAAAGGTGGCACTGGGGCTTCTACTCTCATATCGGTTTCCACGACCCCGACCAGGGGAAGGAATATGGAGGTATCCAGCCACCTAGACCACCTCACATCCTTCCCATCTAACCCCCTACCCACCACCTACCTACCCTCCTCACCACCCACCCATGTAGCTCACCTAACCCTCTCCTCGTAACAGGTACCGATTCCGCGTCCCTGGTATTGGCCAAAAGTGGCACTGGGGCTTCCACTCTTTCAACCGCTTCCCACCACCTACCCACCCACTAACAGCCCACCCATAGCTAACTTGCCCACTGGCCACCTATCTCACATACCCCTCTCCCTCAAAACAGATACCGATTCCACGTCCTGGTATTGGCCAGAAAGTGGTGCACTGGAATTCTCCTCTTGTAACCGCTTCCCACCCATCCTACCCCCACTAGCTAACCTTGCCCACCTATCTCACATACCCCTCTCCTCATACCAGGTACCGATTCCACGTCCCTGGTATTGGCCAGAAGTGGCACTGGGGATTCTACTCTTGTAACGGTTTCCACGACCCCGATGAGGAGAGGGAATACGGAGGTATCCAGCACTATGGACGATGTGCTGCACACTGCCATGCCACCCATTCCCATCCATGTCATGGTGGGGGGAGGGGACCAGCTGTATAACGACAACATCTGGAATCTTCCGGCAATGGTGCAGGTACGATATCTGGTATCTGAGAAGGGTTATAGCAGTTTCTGTTATTAGCTGTTATACATTTGTGTAATTCTATTATTTATCAATTGCAGCACACCAATACCATCCATGTCATGGTGGGGAAAGGAGACTAGCTGTTTTACGATAATATATGAAATCTTCGGGCAATGCTGCAGGTGCGATGTATATGCATTAGGGTCATAGCAGTGTCTGTAATTAGTGAATATATGTATGGCATTATTTTTTTTTATTGTATGCCATGCCACCATCCCATCCATGTCATGGTGGGGAAAGGAGACTAGCTGTTTTACGTTAATATCTGGAATCTTCGGGCAATGGTGCAGGTGCGATGTATATGCATTAGGGTCATAGCAGTGTCTGTTATTAGTGAATATATGTATGTCATTCTATTCTTTATTGGTAATTTCCATGCCACCCATCCTATATGTCATGAAGAGGGGAAGAACCAGCTGTATTAAAAAAAAAAGATATACGTCTGGAGGGGCGTGGTGTTGAGGGGACCCTCCGTACGCCGCAGCTGGGGAAAGCACCATGATGGACAGACATAGTAAGTGTGACCTCCAGGCGGTAAGGAATCCTTCATGCACGTGTGGCACGAATGGCTGGTACAGGAGCGATAGATTCTTGGAGACACAGCTGTTTTGCTGTATAGCGATAATATCTGGAATTCTGCGGCATTGTGCAAAGTACTATGTATGTAGGGAACATTTTTCCCCGTCACTGGACCGGCATATCATAGATGAAGTGACCAAAAGCAAGTATGCTATATATGATATCATACAAACTGCATCATATGATATCACATGATATCAACAAACTGCATCATATGATGTATATACATGATAAAATTTAGCCTGTGTCAGACGCCGGCATCAAATGATATTATATAATGGAATGATATCATATGATATCATATTGCCCTTTCCTATAAATTTGACACTCGCTGCGCCTGCGTACGCTGGCTATGTTTTGGTGGAGCCCCCCCCTTCTCTTGGGAGCGGGAGCACTACACAACAACACCGATACACTACCCAACCACCAACACCACCACCCATTTGCAGTGGGTCAACTTCCAGACCTCTTGTTTGTAAACCCAAGCTCTAATTCACTGCCAATTGTCACCAACACCACACTACTACAATGGCACTGATAAATGACACCACCAACACCACTACACCCTATTTTGCAGTGGTCAAGCATCCCCAACCTCTTATATCCCAACTCTCATCACCTGCCACTCTCACAACAACACCAATACCACAACAACACAACCGGCGCTGATAAACTTACAACCACCAACACCACTATCACCCTTTTTTTGCTATGGGTCACATCCCCAACCTCTTATACCCAACTCTAATTTCACATGCATTTTCGAGACAACCACCTACAACCAAACTGTTAACTGACATAACACACCAACACCACCACGATCATAACACTGATAAAACTGACATCATCAACACCACACTACCACCAATGACATTGATGAAAGCTACACAACCACCAACACTACCACCCTATTTTGCAGTGGGTCAAAATTCAGATAACTCTTCTAAACCAACACTACTCCACTGCCATTGTCACACCACTACCACATACCAACAGCACCACTGATAAACCACACCACCACATTTTTGGCAGTGGTCAATCATCCCACCTCATACCAATACAATCACTGCCATTGCCACCAATATCACCGCTACCTAACAACACTGATAAACGACACAACACCCCAACACTAACCACCCATTTTGCAGTGGGTCAACATTCAGATCTCTATATCCACACTAATCCACTGCGTTTTTTGGCAGTGGGTTGAACATTCCAGACAAGGCCACCGCCTGTTACCCCCTTCACAAAAATGGTGGACCAAGTGTTCTGGTGCTGCTTCACCAACTCTTATACCGACACTAATCCACTGCCCGTTTTGCAGTGGGTGACATTCCCAGAAACAAGGCCACCTCGCTGGCTACCCCTTCACACAAGAAATGGTGACGCAAAGTGTTCTGGTGCTACTTTAACCAACTACCTCAACACTGGAGCCAGCCCCATGTTTTCTGAGGCAATAGCAAATGATCCCCCAAGTAATGACCAGGGGAAAAACGACCACGACATCTTTTTGATGGGTGGGGCTCTTACCCCCTGAGCTCCAGTTCTGTCCGTTTGCAGGTCGGTGGCATTGCAGGTGTGGGGGAGGGGGAGGGCAAGTCGGTGCTTGTCCGTGGTGGTGGTGGGGGGGGAGTACGAGGTGAGTCAAGGCATGGTGGCGGTGGTGGTTGTGTGGGGGGGAGTTATGACTGGGACGACACAGTCTTTGATGGGTGGGGCTCTTACCCGCTGAGCTCCAGTTCTGTCCGTTTGGCAGGTCGGTGCATGGTGGTGGGTTTTGTTTGTGTGGGGTGGTGGTGAGGGCAACCTGTTTTACCCTCCTTTTGTCTGAAATTTCAAACTATCACAATGGTAGTGGAGGGGGAGGCTGACGAATCGGCATGACCAGACATCTTTTTAATGGGTGGGCTCTCAAACGCCCCCTGAGATCCAGTGCTTTCACGTTTGGCAGGTGGGTGCATGGTGGTGGCGTTTGTGTGTCAGGGGGGTGGGGGAGGGGACAACTATTTTCCCCTCCTTTTTTTGTCTACTTTCAAAACTTCCACAATGGTAGTGGGAGGGGGAGTGATGGCATGGACGAACCACAGCATCTTTTTAATAGGGTGGGGCGCTGAACCCTGAGCTCAGTTCCAGTCCTTTTTCAGGCAGTCACGGTGGTGGTGTGTGTGTTTGTGTGTGCATGGTGGCTGTTATGTGTTTATGTGTGCGAGGGGGTGGAGGGTGAACCTTTTTAACAGACTATTTTAACCTCCTTTTGCCTAAAAACTTCCACAAATCTAAGTCTTCTAACTAAATCTAACCTAAGATTCGAACTGAATCTAAGTCTTCTAACTAAATCTAAGTCTTCTAACTAAATCTAAGTTTCAAAACTAACTAAATCTAACCTAGATTCGAATAATCTGAATCGGATGAAGTTTTAATGATGCTGTCCAAAATCAAAATCCAAAATCTCAAAATCTCCGGCTCTCCTTAGCTTATTTTCCTATATAACATTTCAACCACTGAACAAAACAAACATACACTAAACATGCATAGAGTAGACAAAAGTAGCGTAGGCTGGACTTAAGTACATTGAACTAAACCTATCTTATATGTTATGTTTAGAGTCTCAACCACTGAACAAAACAAACATACACTAACATGCATAGAGTAGACAAAGAAGTAGCGTAGGCTGGACTAAAGTAATTGAACTAAAACTACACTTATATGTTGTGTTAGATCTCAACACTGAACAAACAACATGACACTAAACAACTGTAGGCTGACTGAAGTACCTGAAGTAACAAGATAACCATCACTGACTAAACCAGGCTTACATCTTCGATTATTTCTCAACCTGTAACGAAAACAAACATACACTAAACTAGCGTAGGCTGAACCGCCAGTGAGTTCAAGAAAAGTGTGCGCAAATTTGGGAGCTGGGCTGATAGGTTAGTTGAGGTTGGGTTGATTGGGGTGCCATGTCACCACAATCTCATACAAATATGTTCGGCCTCTACATTCAGCAGAGTTGCAAAGGGTTGGGGTTAGGTCGGGTTGGGTTGGGTTTGGGTCGGGTTGCGCGCTTTGTAGTACCACTGCATCGAACGAGCATAGGCTATAACTAACTAAACCCTGTATTAAATACACTGAACAATTGGAGGTTGCCCCAGTGCCAACAAATGGGCTGGACCCTCAACCTCATGCTCACCATATGGTGTAAGTAATTTATTTATTATCTACTTTTTATTTATTTACTGCCGACTATGTAAAGGCCACTTCAATAAAATTTTGTATCTATCTATTTAACTTATTTATTTATTTATTTATTATTTATTTTTATTTTATTTATTTACTCCAAATTGTAGTTTCAGAAGTGCTATTTTAGTCTTTACACAGCCAGATCTATTAGTGAACTGAATCATATTTACAAATAAATCATGTAAAGAAAACTAAAGCCAACTCAATATAAACACTTATGCTGTGTCCAGTGTATTGTTTCACCATATAGGGGTCACACATAGGGGTCACATATAGGGGTCACACATAGGGGTCACATATAGGGGTCACACATAGGGGTCACATATAGGGGTCACATATAGGGGTCACACATAGGGGTCACATATAGGGGTCACACATAGGGGGTCCAACTGGGGTCACATATAGGATCTTCCTATGCAGGGCAGGAAATTCCTCCCTCTAAAACAATACTTTGAGTTTTCAGCACATTCATACTTTTCAATACTTATTCATACTTTTTCCATACTTGAGTTTCAGCAACTCAGTTAATGAAAATCTTCCCCGCCCCAACCCAAGAAACAAATCAATAGTGAACTGAATGATAATAAAATAAACTATATAGAATTGTGCGCGGGTCTTTCTATGCACC
>CM039462.1:108864382-108921628 GCA_022414725.1 Microglena sp. YARC
GATAGTAGAAGGCGTTATTTATAGATAGACTTACAGTTGAGTACGCTGGTTGCTGCAGACTATTCGCTCCACGTTAGCAGCGTTTTGTGTAAGCTTTGTGGTTTAAATTGTAGTGTAATTGGTATTATGGTAGCAAATATATATTTATACTTGCCGTTTGTTAATATAAAGCGCTATATATATATTAGATACTTAGCAGTTGAGTAGCGCTGTGCTGCAGAGCATTGCCTTCACGTAGCACCCTTTGTGGTTTAAATGCTGTAGGTGTATTGGTAATTTGGTTAGCATAATATATATATACTTGCGGCTTTGTTACATTCGTTAATAATATGATATAGAAGTTACGAGTTGAGTAGCAGGGGTCTTGCTTCAGACATTGCTCCACGTAGGGGCCACTGCCTTTGTGGTTTAAATTTGGCTTGAGTGCAATTGGTATTATGCGTAGCAAGAAATATTATATACTTGCCGTTTGTTGCATATAACAGTTATTATTATTAGAACTTCAGTTGAGTACGCTGTGCTCTGACATTGCCCCTCCATGTAGCATCACAGCCCTTTGTGGTGTTAAATGCTGGAGTGTAATTGGTATTATGGTAGAATAGTATATCTATATACTTGCGCTTTGTTACATATATACGGGTTATATTATATAGACACTTACAGTTGAGTCGGCTGTGGGCTCAGAGCATTACTCCTAGCGTAGCCGGCCTTTGTGGTTTATAATGCTGAGTGTAAGGTTCGCGTATTATGGTTTTTACAAATATAATATATATACTTGGCCTTTGTTACATAATAAACGTTATATATATAGTATGAATTAGCAGTTGAGTGCGCTGGGGCTCAGAGCATTCTCGAGCGTAGGGCACGCCTTTGTGTTTAAATGCTGAGTGTAATTGTATTAAATGGTAGCACATATCACCTATATTATACTTGTGCGCTTGTTAGCATATAACCCTATTAATATATATACTAGAACTTACAGGTTGCGTACCTTCAGACATCTCCACGTAGCCGGCTTTGCTGGTTTAAATGCTGTAGTGTATTGGTATTATGGTACAAATATGTATATATAGCTTGCTTTGTTAGCATATAAACCTTCTATATAATGACTTAGCAGTTGAGTTAGGCGCTGTGGCTCAGGACATTCCCTCGCTACTCGTAGGGAGGTCGCTGCTTTGTTGGTTGTAAATGCTGAGTGTTATTGGTATTATGGTACAAATATATATATACTTGCCTTGTTACATATAAGCTTTATATATATATGAATTACAGTTGAGTACGCTGGAGCTGTGCTCGCAGACATTCCTCTCACGTAGCAACGCTTTGTGGTTTAAATGCTGGTGTATACTGTATTATGGTACAAATATATATATATTAGCTTGGCCTTTGTTAGCATATAAAGCTTATATATTTATATACGAACTTACAGTTCGTACGCTGTGCTGCAAGACATTCGTCGCGTAGAGCGTAGGCTACGGCGCTTTGTGGTTTAATATGCTTGAGTGTCAATTGTATTATGGTACAGAATATATATATACTTGCCTTTGTTACATGATAACCTATATATATTAGAAGCATTATACAGTTGAGTCGCTGTGCTAGACATTCGGCTGCGGGCCGTAGGCACGCGCTTTGTGGTGTTCAAATGCTGAGTGTAACTTGGTATTGATGGTACAAATATATATCTAGTATAACTTGCTTTGTTAATAAAACGCTTTATATATATATACAGAACTTACAGTTGATAGCGCTGTGTCAGACATTCCCTCCACGTAGCAGGACCTTTGTGGTGTAAATGGCTGAGTGTAATTGGTATTATGGTATAAGTAAGCAATATACTTATATAAAGATACTTAAGGCAGTTGAAGTTACAAGTATATAGAGATGGGGCTGTGCTCAGACATTCGCGTCCATGGTATGACGTTAGCAAGGGCGCTTGTGTGTTTAAATGCTGGGAGTGTAATTGGTATTATGGTAGCAAATATATATATATACTATTGCCTTTGTTAGCTAATAAAACCTATATATATATGACTTAGGCTAGTTGATAGGCTTGGCTTCAGACATTCCCTCCACGTAGTTTACCCTTTGTGGTTAAATGCTGAGTGTTAATTGGGTATTGATGGTACAACATGATATAATATACTCTGCTTTGTTACATATAAATCCCTTTATATAGATAAGAACTTAGAGTTTGAGTAGCGCTGTGGTGCTTGGCAGAATTCCTCCACGTAGCACCGCTTTGTGGTTTGAAACTGGCTGCGAGTGTAATTGGTGTTTATTATGGTAGCAAATGATATATATATTGCTTTGTTACAATATAAACTCTTATATATAACTTAGAGACGTTACAGTTGAGTAGGCTGTGCTCAGACATTCGTCTCACGTAGGCACCCTTTGTGTTTAAATGCTGAGTGTAATTGGTATTATGGTACAAAATATATATATATAGTATGCTTTGTTACATATAAACCTTATATATATAGATAGAATACTTACAGTTGAGTACGCTGTTTGGTCTTCAGACATTACGCCCTCCACGTAGCACCCTTTGTGGTTTAAATGCTGAGTGTAATTGGTATTGATGGTATACAGAGATATATAGAGCGTACTTGCCATTTGGTTAGACATAAAAAGCCTTATAGTATATATATAGAACTTACACGTGTGGATGAGGTCACGGTGCTCAGGACATTCCCTCCACGTAGCACCCTTTGTCGGTTTAATGCTGAGTGTAATTGGTATTATGTCAAATAAGTAAAATATATATCATTGCCTTATGTACTATAGTAGAACTTACAGTTGGAAGGTGTATACAGCTTGAGGTACGCTGTGCTCAACAGATCGAGACAATTTCCCAGTCCACGTAGCACCGCCTTATGTGGTTTAAATAATGCTGAGAGTGTAATTGTATTAGGCCCGTATGCAATATTATATATACCCACTATGCCTTGCGATATAACCTATATATCCCTATCACATTAGGTTACAGTTGAGATAAGTAGCGGCTACGCTCAGAGCAATTCCCTATAGCACCTTTACAGTATGTGGTTAACATGCTGAGATGTAATTGGTATTATGGTGATTATATATATATACTTGCCCTTTGTTACATATATCTATGTATACTTGGCGGTTTGTATGATATATGAATTACACAGACATTGTCCTCCCAAGTAGCACCCAACTAGGAGTGTAATTGGTATTAGGTACAAGCTAGAACTCGTGGTTACATAATTAAACCCTATAGTATATAGAACTTACATAAGAAGTTTATGCTCAGCACGTAGCACCCTTTGTGTGGTTTAAATGGCTGTAGTGAATTGGTATTATGGTTACAATATAGAAGAGTGCTTTTTGTTACATCCCATATTGGATATGAACATGCAACATTCCTCCACCTACACCTTATTGTGGTTTAAATTCCTGATACATGGTATTCATAGCAATGTATAGAGTTACTTGCTTTGCTGTACATGTTTAAACCTTATATAGTTATGATGAGACTTACAGTTGTGAGAACGCTGTTCAGACTATTCCACGTAGCCTTGTGGGTTTAAATGCTGTAATTGGATAAATACTTGTAAGACGCCTTTTTTACTTATATAATAAACCCACGCTGTCATTCCTCTCCGTAGCACCCTTTTGTGGTTTAAATGCTGAGTGTAATTGGTACTATGGGTAAATATATATAAATTTGCCATTTGTTTACACGCACTACCACACTTTAATATTATACTTGCTCACAGTTGAGTATCGCTTTGTCGCATATAACAACTGAGTGCATTATAACAGACTCGTGGTCCTTTGGTTGTATCATCTAACATTATACTACTAATAGATGTTACATAGTTGAGTAGCTGTGCTAAGACATTCCTGTCGTCCACGTAGTAGCCCTTTGTGTTTAAATGCTGAGTGTAATTGTATTATGTATGGTACAAATATATATATACTTGCCTTTGTTGTATAAACTTATATATAGATAGAACTTACAGGATAAGGTCTTTGTGGCTTTGTGAATGTATTAATGGTACATTCTTCATAGATATATTACTTGTGTTACATAAAAACCTTATATATATTATAGCAGTTTTGAGTACGCGAGGTAGAATCGGCTTTGTGGTTTAAATGCTGAGTGTAATTGGTTAGCTAATGGTACATATATATATATACTTGCCTTTGATTACATATAAACACTTATATATATATAGTACAGTTGAGTACGCTGTGCTCAGAATTCCTCCACGTGCACCCCTTTTGTTTAAATGCGAGTGGTAATTGGTATGTGGATGCTGGGACTGCAGACATTCCCTTTATGCTGAGTGTAATTGGTAATTTGGTACAAATATATATATATATTGCTTTGGTTACATGATACGCCTTATATATATTGGAGTAGCTTGCCAGACAGTTGTAGTACGCTGTGCTCAACATTCCCTCCACGTCTTTGTGGTTTATAATGCTGAGTGTAATGGTACTTATGGGAAATATTTAGTATAAGCTGTGCTGCAGACCTTAGATATAATATAGAACTTACAGTTGAGTACCGCTGTGCTCAGAACCATTCCCTCCACGTAGCACCCCTTTGGTGGTTTAAATGCTGAGTGTAGATTGGTATTATGGTCAACAAATATATATATATACTTGCCTTTGTTTACATATAAACCTTATATATATATAGAACTTACAGTTAAGTACTGGCTGTGGCTCAGCACATTCATCATACGTAGCACCGCTTTGTGGATTTCAAAAAACGAATTGCTGAGTTCAACTATGGGTAAATAATATATAGTTAATATAACGGGCTTCAATATATTGAAGTATAGAGTGCGTGTGGCTCAGACATCCATCCCACCTAAATGCTATGGTACTTTGTTACATAGTAAAGTCTAGGCGCATGGTTTAATTGGATGTATTATGCTTATATATATATACCAACGAACTCCTTTAAACATATAAACCTGAACGTTTGAGTATCAGCCACGAGCACCCTTAATGATGCTGCAGCCCTGTTCAATGGTATTATGTACAAATATTATGATAATATACTTGCCTTTGTTACATATAAACCGTGTAGAACTTACAGTGTTGAGACTCTGTGCTCAGACCTCCTACGTGGCACGTCCTTTGTGGTATTAAATGCTGAGTGTCTTGGTATTATGGTCAAATATATAGTATATACTTGCCTTTGTTATACATATAAACCTTATATAGATAGAACTTACAGTTGAGTACGGCTGTGCTCAGAACATTCCCTCCACGTAGCACCTTTGTGGTTTAAATGCTGACGAGGTTGTATTGGTATTATGGTACAAACAGCAATATATATATCTATACTTGCGCTTTGTTACGTGAGAATATAAACCTTATGATGATTTATATATTGTATTTACGAACGGCTGTGCGTGCAGTTATCCCTCCAGTTGACCCGCTTTTGTGGTTTATGCCTGAGTGTAATTGGGTATAGATGGTACAAATATATATATACTGCATTTGTTACATATAGCGTATGATATATATAGAACGAGCGGAGTGTGAGTAGACCTGTGCTTCCATTCCCTCCCACGTAGCACGCGCTTTTGTGGTTTAAATGCTGAGTGTATATTGGTATTATGGGTAACACATGATATACTATATAATACTTGCCTTTGTTACATATAAACCTTATATATATACAGATAAGAACTTACAGTTGAGTACGCTGTGGACACTCAGACATTCCCTCCACGGTAGCACCGCTTTGTGGGTTTAAATGCTGAGTGTAATTGGTATTATGGTACAATATAGAACATATATATATACTTGCCTTTGTTACATACTAAAACCTTATATATATATAGAACTTACAGTTGAGTACGCTGTGCTCAGACATTCCCTCCACGTAGCACCCTTTGTGGTTTAAATTGCTGAGTGTAATTGGTATTATGGTACAAATATACATGCCCAAACATACCTCGATAACTTGCCTTTGACACAATGTACAAGAAATATATATAAACTTATATATATATAGAACTTACAGTTGAGTAGCGCTGTTGATGTCTCAGGACATTCCCTCGCACGTAGCACCCTTTGTGGTTTAAATGCTGAGTGTAAATTGGTATTATGGTACAAAATATATATATACTTCCTTTGGTACATAACTCTATACTTGCCTTTTGTTACTACATTTGCTTATAATATAGATAGAACTTAGCAGTTGAGTACGCTGTGCTCAGTCATTCCCTCACGTAAGCATTGGTATTATGGTACATATATTATATATGCCCCTTTGTTACATATATTATATATAATAGAACTTACAGTTGAAGTACGCTGTGCTCAGACATTCCCCTCCAGCGAGCAACCCTTTGTTGGTTTAATGCTGAGTTGTAATGGTATTTATGGTAACCAAAATATATATATACTTGCTTTGTTCACATATGAAAACCTTATATATATATAGCATTAGAACTTACAGCTGAGTACGCTGCTGTGCTCTGCAGACGTTCCCTAGCACCCTTTGTTGGTTTAAATGCTGAGTGTAATTGGTATTATGGTACATAAACAAATATATATATTGCGTACTTGCCTTTGTTACATATAAACTCCTTAATATACGCTGTTGCTATATAGAACCTTACAGTTGAGTACGCTGTGCTCAGACATTCCTCCACGTAGCACCCTTTGTGGTTTAAATGGCTGAGTGTAATTGGTATTATGGTACAAATATATATATATACTTGCCTTTGTTACATATAAACCTTATATAGTATATAGAACTTAGCAGTTGAGTACGCTGTGCTCAGGACATTCCCGTCCACGTAGCCCCTTTGTGGTTTAAATGCTGAGTGTAATTGGTATTATGGTACAAATATATATATACTTTGCCTTGTTACATATAAACCTTATATATATATAGAACTTACAGTTGAGTACGCTGTGCTCAGACATTCCCTCCACGTGCACCCTTTGTGGGTTTAAATGCTGAGTGTAATTGGTATTATGGTACAATATATATATACTTGCTTTGTTTGAATAATATTTATATATAGAACTTAACAGTTGAGTACGCTTGTCAGACATTCCCTCCACGTAGCACCCTTTGTGGTTTAAATGCTGAGTGTAATTGGTGGTAGCCAATATAATATTATTACTTCTTTGTTCATTATAAACCTTATATATATACGAACTTACACGCTGTGCTCAGACATTCCCTCCACGTAGCACCCTTTGTGGTTTAAATGCTGAGTGTAATTGGTATTATGGCAAATATATATATACTTGCCTTTGTTACATATAACCTTATATATATATATAGTTACAGTTTATGCAGATTGGGCGCCATGCTGCTTAGTGTATATTGGTATTATGGCTAAAGCATATAAACTTATATATATATCGAAGTCGGGGGCTGTGGGCTCGACGTAGCAACCCTTTGTGGTTTTCAATTGCAGGTCTGTAGCTTGGTCTCCAGTATGGGGGGGGGGGGGGTTGTGATGGTCTCTGAAAGTTAAAGATGGGGGAAGGGTATGGTTATCGGTATATGTACAGGTGTGGGCATGGGTATAGGTACAGGTGGGGGAATGGGTAAAGGTATGGGTGCGGGTTTGGGTATGGGATAGATACGTTGCAAGTCTGTAGCCTTGGTCTCCAGTAGGTCGGTAATGGTCTCTGAAAGTTAAAAGGATGGAGGAATGGCATGGCTATGGGTATAGGTGTCCAGCAATTATAATTAGGGAACGGCAATATGATATCATGTCATCATATGATATTATATGATGCCGACAGTCTGACTAGGCTAAAGTTACCATTTATATGCAATATCATATGATGCAGTTTGTAAGACATCATATGATATCATACTCGCCTTTGGTCCGCACAATATGATAAGCCGGTCCCTAAATATATGTATGCCAGTCCAAGGTTAGGCATATAGGGGGGCCCGAACCGTGATAGGAAGGGCTAACAAGAAAAAGCTTAGATGAAAAATAAGGGCCAAGTAGAAAAAGTCCACACAATATGATATGCTGGTCCTTAATTATAAGGCATACACATAGTCGTGTATGTATGCATGTGAATGCAAACACATACATACATTCATGCGCACAATAATACAGGACATTCAAAAATCGCATATATATATAAAGCTTACACAACTCACACACACAGGCATGTATGCATATGTATGTGAATGCAAACGCATACATTCAAACAAATAAATACACAGTCAAATTTCAAAAAGCACGTATATAAAGCTATCTCACAAATCACACACACCATATTAATGTCCATTCCCTCACCACTATAGATTTCTAGGAAGCCGATACTGCAATTGTATTGCACTTCACAGCCCCTTTTAGTGATAAGCATTGGTCTTGTGGTAAACCAAATCACTTTAAGGATAAAGAGTTGGGGGTTCGATCCCCCCTTCGGTCGCTCTTGGCGTTGCAGGTCGTTGTCAACCGCGATGGTAGCTTGTCCAGTTGAGGTAGAAGACCGCTCCCTACCAGCGTACAACGGGCCCCCCTAACACCACGCCCCACCAGGCGCTATCATTACCTTTTTTGCACTTCCTCATGCTCTCACACACAAGCATGTATGTAAACGCATATACAACTTGCACACAAACCAGCACAACGATATTCATCTTCACTTCCGCGACACCATTGTATATCTCCAAGAAGCTTGTGCTACAATTATATTGCACTTCATCATGCTCACACACACAAGCATGTATGCATATGTAAACGCACACACATAGACACGCACACACACACGCACGCACACACATACACACGCATGCACACACATACACATAGACACGCACACACATACACACGCATCCACACCCATACACATAGACACGCACACACATACACATAGACACGCACACACATACACACGCATGCACACACATACACATAGACACGCACACACATACACACGCATGCACACACATGCACATAGACACGCACACACACACACACATGTACACACATACACATAGACACGCACACACATACACACGCATGCACACACATACACATAGACACGCACACACATACACACGCATGCACACACATACACATAGACACGCACACACATACACACGCATGCACACCCATACACATAGACACGCACACACATACACATAGACACGCACACACATACACACGCATGCACACACATACACATAGACACGCACACACATACACACGCATGCACACACGTGCACATAGACACGCACACACACACACACATGTACACACATACACATAGACACGCACACACATACACACGCATGCACACACATACACATAAACACGCACACGCAATGCACACACATACACATAGACACACATACACACGCATGCACACACATACACATAGACACGCACACACATACACACGCATGCACACACATACACATAGACACGCACACACATACACACGCATAGACAGGCACAACACACACATGGCACACACACACTAGACACGCACAACATACACATACGCATGCACACACATGCACATAGACACGCCACACGCACACACGACACACACATGTACACACATACACATAGACACGCACACACATACACACGCATGCACACACATACACATAGACACGCACACACACACGCACGCACACACACGCATGCACACACATACACATAGACACGCACACACATACACACGCATGCACACACATACACATAGACACGCACACACACGCATGCACACACATACACATAGACGCACACACACATGTACATAACACAACGATATGAATATTAACGAAGGTGATATTACTTTATTTTCACTCACCGTTGTATATCTCCAAGAAGCTGATGCTACAATTATATTGCACTTCCCCGTGCTCACACAAACAAGTACACACACGTAAACATGCCCTCGCACGCAAGCTCACACACACAAACACACACACACAAATAAGCACACACACATACACACAAACACATACACCCGCACACTCACGAACACGAACTCGATTACTTTATTTTCACTCACCGTTGTACATCTCCAAGAAGGTGGTGCTACAATTGAATTGCACTTCCCCATGCTCGCACACACAAGCGCACACACACAAACGCACACACATAAAAATGCACATACATATACACATGTATACATACACACAAAAACAAATACCCGCATGTTCACAAACACAATTACTTTATTTTTACTCACCGTTGTATATCTCCAAGAAGCTGCTGCTACAACTGTATCGCACTACCTCGAGCGCACACACACAAAAACACACACAAAAACGCAAATACACAAGCACATGTTAACACACTAACACAATCATTCAAACGTTCACGTTCACAATTACTTTCATTTCCCTCACCGTTGTATATCTCCAGGAAGCTGATGCTACAATTGTAACGCACAACCTCATGCTCACACACACGTACACAAACGCAATCAATTTAACTCACCGTTGTATATCTCCAGGAAGCTGATGCTACAATTGTAACGCACAACCTCAAGCTCCTTGTTAGCTTCCTCCTGGGCGATCTTCTCAAACAGATAGTCAAACACTCGCGGGGTGAGACCTCTCTGCGTGATGGTAGGAGGGGTGCTGTGGGGTGGGGGGTACGAGTGCGTGTGTGTGGGGGGGGCTTTTGGGCGATCTTCTCAAAACAGATAGTCAAACACTCGCTAGGTGAGACCTCTCTGCGTGGTGCGAGGAGGTTGGGGGTGGGAGGTGTTGGGAGTGTTGGGGGGTGGGGGGGTATGTGTGTGTGTGTGTGTGGGGGGGGGGGGGGGGCTCCTGGGCAATCTTCTCAAATAAATAGTCAAACTCTCGGCAGGGTAAGGCCTCTCTGCGTGTGCAAGAGGGGTTGGGGGGGGGGGGGGGGGGGGGGGGGGGTGAATTGGGGTGGAGGTATAGGTGTGTGTGGGGGGGGGGCGGGGGGGTTCTCCTGGGCAATTTTTCAAAGAGTAAGTAACATCCGCGAGGTGAGGCCTCTCTGCGTGGTGCAAGTGGGGTGGTGTTGGGGTGTTGGGGTATGAGGGTATAGGGTATGTGTGTGGGGAAAGGGATGGGGAGTATTGGTATGTGTGTGGGGGTGGGGGCTCCTGGGGCAATCATCTCAAACTGATAGTCAAACACCAGCAGGGTGAACCCCCTCTGAGTGGGGCAAGGGGGGGGGTGTGGGGGTGAATAGGGGGTTGTTCGGGGGGTATTTTGTGTGTGTGTGTGTGTGTGTGTGTGTGTGTGTGTGTGGTGGGTGTGGTGGGGTGGTGGTGGTGGTGGGGGGGGGGGGGGGGCACCAACAAAATCACAAACGCACCTGTACTGACTGTTCCTCGTTGCTTGCGCTGATCTCGCCCAACATGGTGTGGGTCTTTCCAGCTCCAGTCTGCCCATAGGCAAAGATGGAAGAGTTGTAGCCAGTGAGGCAATGCTCCACCATGGGCAAGCCAACAACTGCAGGGGAGGGGGAATACTTACTTAGTACTTGCATACTTGTTGTGCTTTCTAGGTTCCTACATGGGCAAGCCAACAAGTGGAAGCGCAAGGGGCAACTGTGGTGGAGTGATCATGCTCTGTTTTGTTTGCTGCCCATAAGCAGAGATGGAGGAGTAGTAGCCAGCGAAGTAATGATCCAACAAAGTTTGCGCTATAATACTATGCTTGTTTATACTGACCACTCCAACACATTGCCTTCACCTCCAAATACCCCTCAACAAAATGAAAACAGAGGCCTTCACACTCGAACACTTCTTCCTGCGTTGAGCTCTCTCCCAGCACCGCGTCAAACTCAATCATGTGCCCATTCACACCACCCCAACTCATTTCCTTCACCTCCAAATACCCCTCAACAAAAGGCTCTCACACTCTCAAAGGCTCTCACACGTATTCC
Organism: Microglena sp. YARC; assembly: GCA_022414725.1. Taxonomy (NCBI): domain Eukaryota; kingdom Viridiplantae; phylum Chlorophyta; class Chlorophyceae; order Chlamydomonadales; family Chlamydomonadaceae; genus Microglena; species Microglena sp. YARC. The sequence goes on from CM039462.1 coordinate 108,876,259, forward strand.
TGCGTTGAGCTCTCTCCCAGCACCGCGTCTTACTCAACCATTTGCGCATTCACACCACCCCAGCACATTCACACCACCCCAACACAAAACCTTCACCTCCAAAAACTCCTCAACAATATGAAAGCAGAGGCCTTCACACTCAAACACTTCTTCCTGCGTTGAGCTCTCTCCCAGCACTGCGTCAAACTCAACCATGTGCGCATTCACAACACCCCAACTCATTTCCTTCACCTCCAAATACCCCTCAACAAAAGGCTCTCACACTCAAACACTTATTCCTGCGTTGAGCTCTCTCCCATCACAGCGTCTTACTCAACCATTTTCACATTCACACCACCCCAACACAATACCTTCAACTCTAAGTACCCCTAAGCAAAAGGCTCTCACACTCAAACACTTATTCCTGCGGTGAGCTCTCTCCCAGCACCGCGTCTTACTCAACCATTTTCACATTCACACCACCCCAACACAATACCTTCAACTCTAAGTACCCCTAAGCAAAAGGCTCTCACACTCAAACACTTATTCCTGCGTTGAGCGCTCTCCCAGCACCGCGTCAAACTCAACCATGTGCACATTCACACCACCCCAACAGACTGCCTTGGCCTCCAAAGGTAATGATAACGCCTGGTGGGGCGTGGTATTAAGGGAACCCGTCGTAAGCAGGTAGAGAGCGGTCTTCTACCTCAACTGGACAAGCTACCATCGTGGTTGACAACGACCTGCAACGCTTAGGGCGGCCGTAGGGGGAATCGAACCCCCGACCCTTCATCCTCAAAGCGACTTGGTGTACCACTACACCAATTGGTTTGCTGAAAGGGGCTTTGACCTTCAAGTACCCCCCACACAAAATGCTCCACTGCTTCCACTCAAACACTTCTTCCAGCATTGAGCTCTGTCCCAGCACTGCGTCAAACTCAACCATGTGCACATTCACACCACCCCAGCACATTGCCTTAACCGCCAAATACCCCTAAGAAGGCTCTTACGCTCAAACACTTCTTCCTGCGTTGAGTTCTCTCCCAGCACTGCGTCAAACTCAAAGTTGCCAGAGGTTGCAGCTGTTCGAAGGGTCATACGCCTTGTCCCTGACACAGACACACACGACCGCTCCGCTCCTGCACAATGGGTTGAGGTGGTGGTAGTGGTGGTGGACGAAAAGGTGTGTGTGTGTGTATGTGTGTGTGGGTTGGTGGGGGGGGGGGGGGGCATTCATAAATGTTTCACGCCTGGTACCTTATACAGACACACGCGATCGCTCCACTCCTGCAAGGATAGGCTCACTGGGTAGAGTTTGAAGCTGTTCGAAGGGTCATACGCCTTGACCCTGACACAGACACACACGACCGCTCCACTCCTGCACAATGGGTAGAGGTGGTGGTAATGGTGGATGGGAAAGGGAGTGTGTGTGTGAGTGTTAGGGGGGAAGGGGGGGGGGGGGGGGGGGGGCGGGGGGGGGCATTCATAAACACTTCACGCCTGGTGCTCGCCTGGTGCACGCCTGGTCCCTGATACAGACACACACGACCGCTCCACTCCTGCAAGGATAGGCACAATGGGTACAGGTCACGCAACGACTCCACGGTGTAAGATCACGGGGTACAAGCAATAAAGTACTCAGGCAAGTAGGACTTGTTCAGTCACCTAGCCGTGGCAGACAACAGGGGGACCATGCAACGATTGTTCGATAGAAAATCACGGGGTAAAAGCAATAAAGCAATCAGGCAGGTAGGACTGGCACACACACACACTACTATAGCAACCTACAGGGGGGTCATCCAACCAACAGGTCATCCAACCAACAGGTCATCCAACCAACAGGTCATCCAACCTACAGGGGGGTCATCCAACCTACAGGTCATCCAACCTACAGGTCATCCAACCTACAGGGGGGTCATCCAACCTACAGGTCATCCAACCTACAGGGGGGTCATCCAACCTACAGGTCATCCAACCTACAGGGGGGTCATCCCACCTACAGGTCATCCAACCAACAGGTCATCCCACCTGCAGGTCATCCCACCTACAGGTCATCCCACCTACAGGTCATCCCACCTACAGGTCATCCAACCATTCTTTTAGTGGAAGCTCAGGGGGTACAAGCAATAAAGCAACAAAGCAATCAGGCAAGTAGGACTAACTGCCGCACCTCGCTCTAGCAGCCAACAGGGGGGTCATGCAACCATTCTGTTAATGGAAAATCAGTGGGCACAGCAATCAGGCATGTAGGACTCGTTCGCTCACCTTGTCCAAGCTTGTTGGGGGTCATCCGACCATTAATTGAATGGAAAATCAAGGGGCACAAGCAATATAGCATTAAAGCTATCGGGCAAGTAGGACTAACACACGCACCTCGCACTAGCAGCCAACAGGGGGGGTCATCCAACCATTATTGGATGGACAAGTTCTAAGCAGCGTCGCCTGCGACGCTAAAAAATGGCGGAGATTGATCGCGAGGGAGCGACAGGTGGCAACAGAAGCGCGTTAGTTACGAGACCGTGGCTGACGTGTCTTCTTCTTCTGGCTTCATCACGGTCAGACGGATGGACGAACTGACAAATGGGTAACACTGGGGGCTCCCGCCCCCCAGAAGGGAGGGCTCCGCCAAAAATCACGGGACACAAGCTATAAAGCAATCAGACAAGTAAGACTTGTTCAGTCACGTCGCTCTAGCAGCATACAGGGAGGTCATTCAACCATGATTCGATGGAAATCACGGGGCACAAGCAACATAGCAATAAAGCTATCGGGCAAGTAGGACTAACACACGCACCTTGCATTAGAAGCCCACAGGGGGGTTCATCCAACCATTATTGGATGGAAAATCACGGGACACAAGCAATAAAGCAATCAGACAAGTAAGACTTGTTCAGTCACCTCGCTGTAGCAGCATACAGGGAGGTCATCCAACCATGGTTCGATGGAAATCACGGGGTACAAGCAATAAAGCTATAAAAGAATCAGGCAAGTGGGACTAGCACACGCACCTTGCTCTGGCAGAACACGGGTGGGGGGGGGGGGGGGGGGGTCATCCAACCATTCTTTAAAACAAAACAAAAAATTAATGGAAAATCACGGGGGACAAGCAATAAAGCAATCAGGTATGTAGGACAAGTTCTCTCACCTTGTTCAAGCTCATTCATATTTGCTGGTCGGACTCGCACAACAACCTGCGCCAATTAAATTTAATTCTGAATTCAGAAGTGTGGTAAAACTTTTAAAATCATAATGCATACTAACCATAGTTTATACGATGGTGAGTTTTCATATACATTTATATACATATTTAACAAAAGTGTTTAGTACCCAGTTTATACATTTATATACATATTTAATATATTATATATACATTTATATACATATTTAATATATTATATTTAGTACCCATATATACATTTATATACATATTTAACAAAAGTGTTTAGTACCCAGTTTATACTACCCTTTTTATACTAAGCATTGTGTATACTACCCATGGTTTGTACTAACAAGTTTATACTACCCATGGTTTAAACTACCCATGGTTTATACTTTGTACTCCTCCATTGCATGGGTGTCTGAGACGAAATGTAGGGTAATGGAACGTGACACTGTCCCCAGCAAGTATGTGCTCCTCCTTGCCCAACCTAAAACATTGCCTTGGTCAAATCCAGACTCCTCCATGACTATCAAATCCAGACTCCTCCATAGCCTACCTGGACACTATCTCCATCAAATTCGTACTCCTCCATTGCATGGGTGTCCGGGGCGAAATGTAAGGTAATGGAACGTGACACTGTCCCCAATAAGTTTGTACTCCTCCTTGCCCAACCTAAAAGATTGCCTTGGTCAAATCCAGACTCCTCCATGACCATCAAATCCAGACTCCTCCATAGCCTACCTGGACACTGTCTCCATCAAATTCGTACTCCTCCATTGTATAGGTGTCCGGGGCGAAATGTAAGGTAATGTAATGTGACACTGTCCCCATCAAATGCATGAATCTTCTTGCCCAACCTAAAACATTGCCTATGTCAAATCCAGACTCCTCCATAGCTTACCTGGACACTGTCTCCAGTAAATTCGTACTCCTCCATTGCATGGGTGTCTGAGACGAAATGGAAGGTAATGTAATGTGACACTGTCTCCATTGACTGCATGCATCTCCTTGCCCAGCCTAAAACATTGCCTTGGTCGAATCCAGACTCCTCCATGACCGTCAAATCCAGGCTCCATTAAATTCAACCTCTTCCATAAATGACATGGCCATCAACGCCAGCCTCCATCAAATCCAGACTACTCCATTACCTACCTGGACACTGACCCCATCGAATGCATGCACCTCCTTGCCCATTCTAAAACATTGCCTTGGCCAAATCCATACTCCTCCATGACCATCAAATCCAGACTCCTCCATAGCCTACCTGGACACTGTCTCCATACAATTTGTACTCCTCCATCGCATGGGTGTCTGAGACGAAATGTAAGGTAATGTAACGTGACACTATCCCCAGCAAGTTTGTACTCCTCCTTGCCCAACCTAAAACATTGCCTTGGTCAAATCCATACTCCTACATGACCTACTTGTAATTGAATACCCACTAGGCTGTCACATGCTTTCACCTACCTGAACACTGTCGCCGTCAAATTCGTACTCTTCCATTGCATGGGTGTCAGAGGCGGAGATCACACTAGCAGCTCGAGGGGACTCATCTCCATTGCATTCTGCATTTTCCGGGTCGTTGCTGTATGGCCTAGAATAATTGGATCGAGAGGTTTTGACGGCAGATTTGGGAATGCCCTTTGGGTTGGTCTGCATGTGGAGGGAGCGAGGGAGTGGTTGGGTGTGTGTGGGGTGCAGAGATTCAGGAAAGGGATTTTGACAGTACAGGGTTTTTGGGTGGAATGCCCTTTGGGTGAGTGAGCATGGGGAGGGAGAGGAGGAGGGGGGGGGGGGGGGGGGGGGGGGGGGGGGGTACAGAGATTCAGTAAAGGATTTTGACAATACAAGGTTTTTGGCAGTAGAGTTGGGTGGACTGCCTTTTGAGTGGTGAGCATGTGGAGGGAGGGAGGGGGTTTGGGTGTGTATGAAATGCAGAGATTCAATAAAGAGATTTTGATAGTAAAGGAATAAAGGCAGTTGTGTTGGGGGAACTGCCTGTGGGGTTGGTCTGCGTGTGGAGGGAGGGAGGGGGGTTGGGTGTGGGTGTGGTACAGACAGTCAGTAGAAAAGGTTTTGACTGTAGTAGAGTTGGGTGGAATGCCCTTTGGGTGAGTGAGCAAGGGGAGGGAGGGAGGAGTTTTGGGTGTGGGTGTGGTACAGAGAGTCAGTAGACAGGTTTTGAGTGTATTATTGCGGTGGAATGCCCTTTGGGTGAGCGTGCATGTGGGGGGAGGCTGTTTGGGGGTGGGGGTGGTACAGAGAGTCAGTAGACGGGTTTTGACTGTAGTAGAGTTGGGTGGAATGACTGTTGGGCTAGTCTGCATAGGGAGGGAGGGAGTTTGGGTGGGGTGTGGTACAGAGAGTCAGTAGACGGGTTTTGACTGTAGTAGAGTTGGGGGGGCTGCCTGTTGTCTTGGTCTACATGTGGAGGGAGTTTGGGTGTGGGAGTGGTACAGAGAGTCAGTAGACAGGTTTTGACTATAGTAGAGTTGGGGGACTGCCTGTTGGGTTGGTCTGCATGGGGAGGGAGGAGGGAGGGAATTGGGGTTTGGGTGTGGTACAGAGAGTCAGTAGACGGGTTTTGACTGTAGTTGAGTTGGGTGGAATGCCTTTTGGGTGAGTGAGCATGGGAAGGAGGGAGGGGGGAGTTTGTGTGTGTGTGGTACAGAGAGTCGGTATTTTTTTTTGCTGTAGAGTTGGGTGGAATGCCTTTTAGGTGTGTGAGCATTGAGAGGGAGGGAGGGAGGGGTTTGGGTGTGGGTGCAGTGCAGAAATTAAGTAGGGGGGGGGGTGACTGTACAGCTGGGTGGAATGCCTGTTGGGTTGGTGTGGATGGGGGGGAGGGAGGCTGTTTGGGTGTGGGTCTGGTACAGAGAGTCAGTAGACGGGTTTTGACTGCAGTAGAGTTGGGTGGAACGCCCTTTGGCTTGGTGTGGACGGGGAGGGAGGGAGGGAGGGGGTTTGGGTGTGGGTGCGGTGCAGAAATTAAGTAGGTTTTTTTTTACTGCACAGCTGGGTGGAATGCCTGTTGGGTTGGTGTGGACAGGGAGGGAGGGAGGGAGGGAGTTTGGGTGTGGGTGTGGTACAGAGATTCAGTAGACGGGCTTTCAGTGTAGCAGAGTACACGAGAGCAGAAGAAGAACTCATCACTGTCTTGGGCACATTCCCAACGACAGACTCACCTCTCTCAAACAAAACTATGACCACTTCAAAAATCACCACCCTACCAAATGGAACCAACTGACCCAAGGAGGGACATATCACACTGACTTAGCTGCCCTCTTCACCAGATACAGAGCTGCTCCTGTCGCCACCAACACTCTTTCTCCCCTCCTCTACTAAGCTGCAGCTGCCCTGGGCATCACTCACCATCGTACTTCTAACCCTCTTAGCTACGACCAAAGCCTCACCAGCTTCTCTTCTACCAGCCCTGCTGATCAGCTCTTTGGCTCTAATCAAGACCCCTTTCTTACCATCTGGACTGGGGGCTCCCTGGTGGACATCCCTAACTCCACTACACAAGCACACCAAGCTCTAAGGTGGGCCCTAGCCAGTGCTGACCATGCTGAAAATATTCTCAGCCCTACCTGCACCCTGATGCTCCTTCCTGACGACCTTGCTGCCCCCTACAAAACTCTCCTCCACCACTCATGGATTCACTATATTGACTCTAGACCACAGTCTGAATTTTATACTACCTCTGAAATCTGGCTTGGCAGCAAATCTCACACTCCACCCTCCACCCAAAAACTGCACCTCATCCTTATATGCAACCCCCACAGCCAAGCTACCTACTTTCCTAAACTCCAAGATTTTTTGAACCAATGGACCTACTACATGCAAAGCCTCTCCTCATCTTGGGAGCCCTCTACTATCACACCACCTCCCACTCTTACGTCCTCTGACATTGTAATTACCTACCCACGGAAACTCAAATCTCTTGTCAAAAAGCCCCGGCAACCTCTACTCCACCAACACCCTCCTCCCTCTCTTCTTACCACTACTCACCCATGTCTCCACCTAGCTACCCCCTCCTCAGGCCTTCAGGTCTACACAGATGGTAGCCTAATAAACGGTCAACCAGGGCACCCTAGCAAAATAGGTGCTGCAGTATAAGTCCCGGCTGCAGGACAAAGCTACACCATCAACCCTGGGGGAATAGGGGCCACCAAAACTAACAACAGGGCAGAACTGGTAGCCATCCACCAAGCCCTTCTCAATATTGACTATGACAAATCTCTTACACTCCATACAGACAGCCTCTGCTCTCTTCAACTTATAAAAAAATGATTCATGACCCTATCACAACAACCCGTTCTATTCATACTGAACTACTGCAATCAATTCAAAAACACCTCATTCAACGCATTCTGCATGGCTCCCACACCACTCTTTGTAAAGTCCGCTCCCACACAGGTATCCTTGGAAATGACAGGGCAGACATTCTGGCACGCAAGGCAGCTGAGCACCCTGCCTCCACCACTTTTACTGACAACACTGGGGAAATCCTCCGTCACAATGTCTACTGGCCCACAGTTCAACCTCCTCGCACATCCATGGGAGATATTCCCCCACGCATCCTAGCACCTAACCTTACACAAGGTATCACCTCCAACCTGCCCACTAGCTGCCACCTTGGCCAACACCCTCTTAAAGGGATTTATGCAACCACCTGGGCTGATAACACTCCCCACCAACTTCCCCATGCAAGTAACAAATTTTGGACCTCAACCCTTATCCAACATAAAACTAAATTCCACATCCTTAAAGCCCGCTGGGGTAGACTGTGGAACCGTAAACTTGCCTTCCGCTGGAAACTCCCTTATATTACCAGCACTCACCCACCCACGAACTCCCTATGCCCCATCTGCCACACCTGTGAGGACGGAGCGGGCCACATCCTGGCGGGCTGCACACACCGGACTTTCAAGGGGCTCTATATCAAGAGACATGACGCCACAGTGCGACTCATCCACAAGGCCATTTGCACCGGAGCCCTGGGATCCCGCAGAATGATCATGGACGCTGGCAAGGAAGAGGACCTCCCCAGGGGTGTCCTGGGCAAACGTCTCCCTGACTGGCTACGCCCCTCCACTATTACTGTAAAGGACTGGAAGAGAATGAGACCTGACCTCGCCGTCCTACCTGACATAGACTCTCCTACCTGTATGGCTGATAAAAAACTCTGGGTTCTTGAGCTTGGATACTGCTCTGATACCAACCATGCTACTAAGTTTATCACTAAACACGCCCAGCATGTTGAATTAGTAAATAGCCTTAGATCGGCTGGATACATCGTTCACTACGAAGTTATCACCGTTGGAACAACTGGTACTATTCCAACCTCTTTTTTGACTTCTATGACCACACTTGGACTTAAGAGACCGTGTGCCCTTAAACTGGCAGACAAAGTCCACTCCCACACCATCACTAGCTTTCAGAGTATTTTACAGTGCAGACGTTTCATGGAAGCACACCCCGGGTCGATACCCGGGGACTAGCGCACAGACCGTGCCCCCCCCCAGGTTTTGTCTTGCCAGCTGCATTGTGCTGGTGCTTCACAACCGGGGTGAAAAAAACCCGTATTAAGCTGCGCCGGCATGATGTGGCCACGGTGCCTACCGGTCAGGCATCGGTGGTGATTATTTTTACTGAGGTGGCCCTACGGTGACTATAGCTAGCTCCGGCTTACGCTATGGTGTCCTTAACTTCACGTCCTGTGAATAACGGTATTACACGGATGTAACAATTTCAATTTCAATTTCAATAGAACTCATACCTTCTGTGGTGTGGCCCCAGCACCCCGCATGAAGCGGGGGGCGCCACGTGCCGAATTAGGGGGCATGTCCTCCACCGCATGTCTGAACCTCGGAGTTCCACGTGCAGAGTTGGGAGGAAGAAGCTCGCTGGTGTGCGCAAACTTTGATCCACCCCGGGCGGAGTTGGGGGGAAGCTGCTCGCCAGCCTGGACATTTGTCGGCTGTTTAGTCCTCGGAGTGATTGGGTCTGTGCGGAGGCCCTTGGTCCAGTCACCCATTAGATTCTGTAAAAAATTGGAAGGTGTGATTTGGGTGTGGATGTTGGGTTGAAGCAAAGGTAAAAAATGGGAGTATGATTGGGTTTAAGCAAAGGTAAAAAATGGGAGTGTGATTGGGTTTAAGCCAAGGTAAAAAATGGGAGTGTGATTGGGTTGAAGCAAAGGTAAAAAATGGGAGTGTGATTGGGTTTAAGCCAAGGTAAAAAATGGGAGTGTGATTGGGTTGAAGCAAAGGTAAAAATGGGAGTGTGATTGGGTTGAAGCAAAGGTAAAAAATGGGAGTGTGATTGGGTTTAAGCCAAGGTAAAAAATGGGAGTGTGATTGGGTTGAAGCAAAGGTAAAAAATGGGAGTGTGATTGGGTTGAAGCCAAGGTAAAAAATGGGAGTGTGATTGGGTTCAAGCAAAGGTAAAAAATGGGAGTGTGAGTGTGATTGGGTCTAAGCGGAGGCCCTTGGTCCAGTCACCCATTGGATTCTGTAAAAAATGGGAAATTGTGATTTGGGTGTGGGCGTGAGTTTGAGTGTGGTGATTTGGGGTGTGGGTGATATGATTTGGGCGTGGGTGTGAGTTTAAGTGTGGGTGTGATTGGGTCTGAACGAAGGCCCTTGGTCCAGTCACCCATTGGATTCTGTAAAAAATGGGAAGGTGTGATTTGGGTGTGGATGTGGTGATTTGGGCGGGGGTGTGATTGGGTTTGTGCAAAGGTCTTTGGTCCAGTGACCCATTGGATTCTGTCAAATTTGGAAAGATTTGAGATTTGGGTGTGGATGTGGTGATTTGGGTGTGGGTGTGAGTTTGAGTACGGGTGTGAGTTTGAGTGTGGGTGTGGTAATTTTAGGTGTGTGTGTGGTGATTTGGGTGTGGGTGTGGTGATTTGGGTGTGGGTGTGAGTTTGAGTGGGTGTGATTGGGTCTGTACGAAGTTACTTGGTCCAGTCACCCATCGGATTCTGTAAAAAATTGAAAACAATTGTGATTTGGGTGTGGGTGTGATTAATTTGAGCTTGTGGGTGGGTGTGATACAGAAAGTTTGCCCCCTACCGCTCCTCACAGCATCCCTATGTGACCCCTTGTGTACCCTGCACCCCTTTCCCCTCCCAGCATCCTTATTTGCCCCCGTCAGTACACAGCTGTCTTCCACTCCCTGAACCCGTGCGATGCTATTCCGAACGTTGTCCAGCGGGGTCCTCTCTCCTGGATGATCGATGACAGCGAGTCAGAAACTGGCCCAAAACTCAGAAAGCTGCTATTTGGTCAGAGCGCATTCGCCAAATACTTTGCCGCGAAATTAATTGGCGCATACGGTACTCCGAGCGTTACCATGCGGAAGCCCTTATTCTAGATGTTCGATGAAAGCGACTCGGCGAGTCGGAAGCTATGTGCAGGGGTAAGCTAGCTAGTTTGATAACTCACACTGGTGCGTTTACTTGAATGCCGCGACTCTGACTGTTACTTGGAGTGCAGCAATGCTGTAATCTGCTGCCGGCTGCGTAGAACGCAGCAAGAGTGCGCAATCGCTTACTATTCGCAAAAATGTTATTTGTAGCTCGGCAACAGAAGGGTTTGGAGGCCGCAGCAAGGTGGGGGAATCGCTTGCGTATCTGTTGCGTTCGGAATCGCCTCTCAGGGGTGGAGGGAGAAATCTGAGGAAGAAACTAGAGGTTGGAATCGCTTGCTTATTGATGGCGCAAGCTAGCGGTTGAATTAGGCGATGGACGCAGCCTAGGCTTGTTTGGCACTAGCCCTCGAACGTCAGCTTCTGTTGTTCGAAATTTCATATTTGAAGTCACGACAGGTCAGCCATCAGGCCACCACCGGGCCACCACGGGGGCCACCACCCCGCGCCCGCGGTGACCACCCCGGACCACCCCCTGGGACCACCCCGGACCACCTCAGCACGCTCGGTGAGCACGCCTAGGTGAGCACGCCTGGTGAGCACGCCTGGTGAGCACTCCTGGTAAGCACGCCTCAGCACGCCTGGTGAGCACGCCTCAGCACGCCTCGCCATCGAGTCCACGCCACCTCTCCACGCGTGGCCACAATCCTTGTGCCCACCCACTTGAGTTTTCTCGTCTCAACCCCCAACAACAAGCTCATCCTCCAGCACTTCAACCAACCAGGTGCTGAGCAAGTAAAAGAAACAGCAGAATTGTAACACTACTTTTCAGGCAGCTCAAGTCTGGGCTGCTCACCGACTTCCGATTACAAGCCCCCCCCCGTGAGAAACCAGGGAGCACGCTCAGCGAATTCGAACCCATGACTGGGCTGAGCCCAATGCGGCCTTCGCCGCATGTTCACGTTCCTACGCGACCTGCAGGAGGCCCATGCGGCGCGCCCCCCTCTGTCCGCCCCAACAACCACAGTTGGAGTGGTCCCTCCCAGACCCCAGACCATGCAAGCAACAGGAGTTGGCTTGGCCCCACACAGACCACGCCAAAGTCAGGACCCATGCGACAATTCAGTGCTCAGTGTGTTGCACCATCAGCAGAGGAGGCCAGCACCAAGGTGTGTTTTTGGTGTTTTTTGTTTCAATTTGCTCAATTTTTTCACTTTGATAGAAAACCGAGGGGGGGGGGGGGGGGGGGGGGGGGGGGGGGCAAAAACAATCTCCTACCCATGCCCTTTTTTCTTAAGAGGGGTGGGTTTACCACCCACCCACCCACCCATCCACCCGGCTTCGGACCCACTTGGAGGCCATTATCTCCTCACACAATAATAATTAGGGGGGTCAAAGTAGGGTGCATTTTGTATAGCTTGAAAAGATCTATCTAATAGTTCTGCTCCCATAACCATGCACACTGCATGGAGCGAAAAAATAAAAAAGGCAATACAATCAGCGTTTGTGGGCACACGGACGAAGCGCATCATCACCATGAGAGGTAGGGCCTGGGGTTTAGGGCCCCCAGGACCCTAATATGCCATAGCCTATGAAATTAACATGCTTGGCTGTGCTTGGCCTATCTTAATCTCATGCTCAGCCAATATGAATCGCTGGCTTGCTCCCTCGCGCCTTTCTTTTTGCGTTTGCTTCTCTGCACGCCTTTGAGTTCTTGTGCCTTGCGACGTTCACAGGTTGCCTGTTCAACAATTCCCGTTCGCACTCGTCACATTCGATGCTAGAAGCAAAGGGGTCCATCGAACAACATGAAATGGTCCCAGATAGAAAGAAGAGATGGGAAGAAAGAAGAGCATGCACCAGAACGTTCGTTGCGGAATCCGTACTTCCTCGTTTTGTACTGCTGGGTGTGGTTTGGGGGCGTGTGGGAGGGGTTGGGGCGAGGGGGGGGGGGGGGGGGGAGGCCCTAATATCCTTAATGGAGACTGGTCTTAAGTAGAGAAATACCCCAGTTCCACTCCCATGTCATTCTGTGGGCTATGAAAACAAATCTTGAAAAGTACCTATTTTTTCTTAAATTCCAGTCTTTTCTCTCACCACCCACCCACCCACCCCAACTTTGGAGGCCCATAACTTTTTTCCTACTGGGCCACACAAAATATTACCAGATTCTTCATCCTCCCAACAAGCTTTACACATCTGGGGCATGGGGTCAGATTTTTTTTTCTGCCCCCCCATTGTAGAAAACCGCGAATTAAAACAAGGTTTTCCAAATTGCATCTATCAGCCGTCAGGCTGCTCACCGTCTGCAGGCTGAGTAAACATGGGTAGCAAAAACATAACTATACATGGGTAGTAAAAACATAACTATGTATGGGTAGCAAAAACATAACTATGTATGGGTAGCAAAAACATAACTATGTATGGGTAGCAAAAACATAACTATGTATGGGTAGCAAAAACATAACTATACATGGGTAGCAAAAACATAACTATACATGGGTAGCAAAAACATAACTATATGTGGGTAGCAAAAACATAACAATACAGCACTCATGAGTACAAACACAGTATTGTGTAATAAGGTAATTCATTTGTCACTGGAGCACAAACTCGTGGCCTCCGTTGGTTGGTTGGTCAGTGGCTTGGTTGTTTGGTTAGTCACTGGCGCACAAACTCATGGGTGCCTGCCAGCCTGGAGCACGAACTCATGGCCTCCGTTGGTTGGTTGGTCACTGGCTTGGTTGGTTGGTTGGTTGGTTGGTTGGTCACTGGTGCACAAACTCATGGGTGCCTGCCAGCCTGGAGCACGAACTCATGGTCTCTGTTGGTTGGTTGGTCAGTGGCTTGGTTGGTTGGTTGGTTGGTTGGTTGGTCACTGGCGCACAAACTCATGGGTGCCTGCCAGCCTGGCGCACGAACTCATGGTCTCTGTTGGTTGGTTGGTCAGTGGCTTGGTTGGTTGGTTGGTTGGTTGGTTGGTTGGTCACTGGCGCACAAACTCATGGGTGCCTGCCAGCCTGGAGCACGAACTCATGGTCTCTGTTGGTTGGTTGGTCAGTGGCTTGGTTGGTTGGTTGGTTGGTTGGTTGGTTGGTCACTGGCGCACAAACTCATGGATGCCTGCCAGCCTGGAGCACGAACTCATGGCCTCCGTTGGTTGGTTGGTCAGTGGCTTGGTTGGTTGGTTGGTCACTGGCGCACGAACTCATGGGTGCCTGCCAGCCTGGAGCACGAACTCATGGCCTCCATTGGTTGGTTGGTCACTGGCTTGGTTGGTTGGTTGGTTGGTTGGTCACTGGTGCACAAACTCATGGGTGCCTGCCAGCCTGGAGCACGAACTCATGGTCTCTGTTGGTTGGTTGGTCAGTGGCTTGGTTGGTTGGTTGGTTGGTTGGTTGGTTGGTTGGTTGGTCACTGGCGCACAAACTCATGGGTGCCTGCCAGCCTGGAGCACGAACTCATGGCCTCCGTTGGTTGGTTGGTTGGTTGGTTGGTCACTGGTACACAAACTCATGGGTGCCTGCCAGCCTGGAGCACGAACTCATGGTTGGTCAGTGGCTTGGTTGGTTGGTTGGTTGGTCACTGGCGCACAAACTCATTGGTGTCTGCCAGCCTGGAGCACGGATTCATGGCCTCTGTTGGTAATTCGATCGTTTGGGGTTGAGTTTGTCAGTGCTTTTCATGTTTGGGGTTGAGTTTGTCAGTGCTTTTCATATTTAGCACCTCCTGATATCATGGTGGGGCAAGTCCCTTCATACTATTTGGCTACCCCTGGAATGTAACAACATACGTAGGCACCAGTGCAGTCAACATAGCAATCTTCTAGCCCCTCGTGATATCATGGTTGGGCAAGTCGCTTTAGCCGATTTGGCTACCCCTGGACTGTATCGCAACATTCAGACTATTTGGCTACCCCTGGAATGTAACAACATATAAGACTAACAACACACGTGGTGGGATTTGCATGAATGCAGGAGTTAAGTGCAAGAGCTAGAGCTAGATTTCTGCAGTCCAGGTTGAGTAGCTACATGGGCTACTCAACCCTGATTTCAGGATAGTTGCGTAGCCATCGCATGGCAGAGCGCGAAGCGCGGAGCCTGGTGGGGTCGCGGGGCAGCGTGTCTCGATATCGGGGGGTCCGGGGGGCGTAGCATTCTACGGAATTACGTGGGATTTGCATGAATGCAGGAGTTAAGTGCAAGAGCTAGTTTGGGATGCAGCGGGCTGCAGTTTATATAAACAAGTGCATGAGGTATCAAAGAATTTGAATTATATGAATCTATAGACTCTAAAAATGTGCATTCTATTGCAATTGTAATGAAAATGTAAACAAGTTAGATGATAAGAAGTATTTTCAAAAATGCACCGATTACACGATGGATAAAACTTCTGTGCGAATATAATTCTTATATTGTGCAAGCAAAGTTATTTCCACGCTTGCTTGCTTGCTTGCTTGCTTGCTTGCTTGCTTGCTTGGTCAGTGGCTTGGTTGGTTGGTTTTCCGGGTGGGTGGGTGGGTGCCTGCCAGCCTGGAGCTGTGTGAGTGGGTATGTTTGTGGTTGGGTGTGAGTGGGTGGATGGGTGGTGGTGGTGGGGGGGGGGGGGGGGGGGGGGGGGGGGGGGGGGGGGGGGATATAGTATTGTGTAATAAGGTGGCCCCATTGTTTAGTCTCTCTAATTTATACTTCTAAATGCACACCTCCTTACCTCTACATACCCATCCCCCTAGGTTTACCAAAGTATGCTGAGGAAGGAGGAGAAACCTCTGAGTCAAAAGTCGTACAAACCTCCTTACCTCTTCATACCCATCCCCCTAGGTTTACCCAAGTATGCTGAGGAAGGAGGAGATGCCTCTGAGTCAAAAGTGGTACAAACAGAAGCAAGCTTTCATCACTCCCAATCAGAAGAAGGCGTTGCGTGATCATTGGCCAAGCATGGGGGTAGACTTGAAGTTTGGAGAGAAGCTGAACATGGAAGCGCTCTTTCCTTCATTTAGAGAGGCAGGGCAGGGGGGGGATGCACGCAGGCAGGAGGGGGAGTTGAAAGTACACCGGCAGGAGGGGGAGATGTTCCTTCATGTAGAGAGGCAGTGCAGGGGGGGGGATGCACGCAGGCAGGAGGGGGAGTTGAAAGTACACCGGCAGGAGGGGGAGATGTTCCTTCATGTAGAGAGGCAGTGCAGGGGGGGGGAAGCACGCAGGCAGGAGGGGGAGTTGAAAGTACACCGGCAGGAGGGGGAGTTGTTCCTTCATGTAGAGAGGCAGTGCAGGGGGGGGGAAGCACGCAGGCAGGAGGGGGAGTTGAAAGTACACCGGCAGGAGGGGGAGTTCTGCCTTCATGTAGAGAGGCAGTGCAGGGGGGGGGATGCACACAGGCAGGAGGGGGAGTTGAAAGTGCACCGGCAGGAGGGGGAGTTGTGCCTTCATGTAGAGAGGCAGGGCAGGGGGGGGGAAGCACACAGGCAGGAGGGGGAGTTTACTTGGTCAAGGCAGAAGAAGGGGTGGGGGCGGGCAGGTAGGAGGGGGAGGTGAAGTGACTCACGGAGGGCGGGGGGGTGAATGCTCAGGTGCGCGGCGTGGGCGCATTATTTGTGATATCGGCTTTGGGTTGGGAGATTCTCTCATCCACATGGCGTCTAGCAGCAGGGAAGACAACTTTCTAGGAGTAGAGATACACAGAGCTGGCTTGGCGACTTGCATAAGCCGGGCGGCTGAGTTGGGGTTAGATAATGTGAAGCTTATACGAACCGATGTTACGACTTTGTTGGAGAACCACCTATATGAGAGTTCGCTGGATGAGGTGCACATCTACTTCCCTGACCCCTGGCCGAACGAGACGCGGGATGGGCAACGGCGAGTGGTGCGTGCGAAAACGGTGGCCCTGTTCGAGAAGCTCATCCGCCCCGGAGGGTTACTGCGCATCGCCACAGATGTAGGCTTCTATGCACAGCATGTTGAGGCAACAATGCAGGCACGGGTACAAAGGGGGGCGTGGTGTCTAGTTGGGAAGGATGTCCATGCGCCCATGGCTTCATCTCCGCTGCGTGTGCGCGGGGAGACAAAGTATGAGAGGAGGGCTGCCGAGATGGGCACCGCTGACATCTTTGAGTTTGCATACCGACTGAAAGATTGATGCTACACACCGACTATGTTATGTTATGTGTTACGGTCCAGGGGTAGGCCAAATAGGCCAGGAGCTCTGCCAAGCCTCTATTAGCTGTGCACGCTTCTGCTCTAATTTTGTGGTCGCCAAAATCGAAAACATGTGACCAAAATCAATATCGAAATCAAATCTGTTCAATGAGACAAGAGTGTCATTTCATTTGATTTTGCTTTTGATTCTGCTTTAGAATTTTAGATCACAACCTACATCAAGGTGTAAAATATAATTGTCAAGTCTGAAAGTTGTAATGTTTACATATTGGAGACATAATTCCGTTGTTCTGAAAAGAAGGGAGGTGTAGATGGAGCTTGTTAAAAATGTCGATACATTTTATCCCATGACTCCATGAGGCAGAAACCCGTGTAGTGGTGCTCTGAGTGTGTGTGTGTGAGAGAGAGAGAGAGAGAGAGAGAGAGAGAGATGATTTGTACATTTTCTCTCAATATATGTAACACGATCCTTCTCATTTTCAGTTTTGGGGGCCACATCGCAACATAATATCAGCTTGCGACTGTGCCGAACCCACTTTAAAAATGGAAGGCAAGAAGCAGAAATAAATCAGAAGACGGTGGGGAAATAAATGAGTGAAAAAACATAAACACGGACTAAATCTGGACAAGATAATTAAAAAAGGTTCAATAAGTTCGAGACAAAAATCCAGGCTAAAAGCAAAATCGAACCAAATATCCCCCCCCCCCCCGTTGGTCACAGAGAGGGTTCGTTACATGAACTCAGCAAATCACAGCCGAGACTGGACAGCAGCACAGCCTGCCAACCATCCAATTTTAGAACACGGAAGCACGAGGGGTTTGAAGGCACCCCCACAAACCTGAAAACAAACTACCGGTAGGTCAAGTCCCAAAAAGGGAAACTAACTAGAGGCGGGAAGAAGAGCGGAAAGGGGAGCGTGAAGGGGAGGGATGCCGAGGCATGTAATCTAGAGCACCAAGCCCAACAAACACAAGAGAAGAGGACTGAGCCCAAAGAGCTAAAGACTAATCAAGGGCACGCGCTATGAGCACCTTAATATGCAGCGATAATGCCCAAGAAGAAGAAGATTACAATGGGCACTTATCCTGGCAGCGGAAACACCACCGCCCCCGAGGGAACGGACTCCGAACACCACTGTCTTCCGGCAGTGGGAAAAGTAATGACAGTCATCCATGTTGGCGTATCCATACCTGAGTCCAACGGTATTTCCAGAGAGAGGATATAGTTACATACTCAGCAAAAATCAATGCCGAGACTGAACAGCGCCGAGGCAGCCGGACAGTTTTATAACAGTGAGGGTTTGGGCAACATACCCCTCAGAACCTGGTCCAGGAGGTGACCTCCAAAAAAGCGTACGAAAGAGCAAATAAAAGGCTTGACAACAAGCAATTTCCATGGGTCCAACGACTGGCTGACCTCTGCGATACTTATGCGACTTGATCACATGCTGCTCTACGTGCTATTATCTCAACTTTGGACGGTTTAAATGTCAAAATGCCGATTAATTAACAATTATCTCATGGAATCTACGCGTGTCCGATTCCCGCTGTGGTCGGTATACTCTGAGGGCACTTTGCCGAGGACGGTTCTCAGGGTTGCGTACTGTGGACGCGGCGTTTTCATTTTTCGTTTCCCTCGTCCTGTGGGCGCAATCTATGGACCTGGAGCATGTCTACGATTTCCCCTTAAAAAAATCGCATCACGTGCCTCTGGCAGCTCATTGCATCAGCGCAATGTGCTTGACAAGGAAAGCTGCTGTTTTGAACTAGTACTTGCAGGTTGCGCAGTAGCAACTGTAGCCTCGGGAATTGCTGCACCTGCCTCCATGGAACTTCGGGGAGTCAGTGAGCTATTAAGTTCATAAGCCGTACCAAGCTGAATAATAATGCCAAGCCATGCTATATTGCTTCTTAACCCCCCAAATATTAAATTGTACGGCTTGTAACGGATAAGTAAGCACCTGCTTGAGTATCTTCCGCCAAGGAGGCTACCACTGCTGCTTGACGAACATTACACCACCCCCTGGGCCGAGCTCCAGGGGACCCGCCAGGGCACCCTACTATTTAGCTTTTTGGCAGATTTAGCTTTTGCTTTTGGTCCGATTTTTGACCGGTTTTTGTCCGACCAAAACATATTTTGTAGTATGGACCTTCAACCGTCACATCACATATCACAGCGCCCGCAAATTCTACCAGAACGAGAGGTACTCCTTTCTGATTCGACATTTAAGTTCTGACTTCTGAGGTCGAAGACGTAGTCTTGCTATGCATTGAATATAATCACTACCGGTATTGTTTCATCATAAGTTGGTGTACGTTGAAGCATAATTGGCTGTTCCAGTATTTTGCCCCAGCTGATGGATTTATTACATTACATTACATTACATGTTAAAGTCATTTATGAAACGTGTCCTAGAGTTGAAGGACTAGCTGATGGATTTATTATATTACATTACATTAAATACCGGTATTAAAGTTATTTATGAAACGTCTCCTAGAGGTGAAGCGATCTGTCCCCCAATATATTGCGTTGAAAGAAACAGGTCAATATACAATTCACTATTGCAGGTAGAAATCAGTGATTAAATTCTGGAACAATATTGTGAAATACTGTGATAGTAACTCTGGTATGATGAGGGAAGCTGCCCTTGCCGATCTCAATATGGCTAGAGAAATCAAAGACTGTTGGAGCAAGAATGTGCCTGATGCCCTAGCGAAGTTGCACTCCTTGGAGGATTCCCAGGATTAATCTCTGGCAACCAATTTACATGGAGGTGTGGGACCTTAGAAACTCAAACCAGTTAACTGGAACAAAGTTGAGAAGGTCGTATTCTCCAATCATCTTTTCTTTTACTAAAGCACAAGCAGTTCAGAAGACGAGGGGGAAACACGAAAAACTAATACATGAAAAAGTGATTTGTTCGCGTTTACATTCTACTGGTAATAATTTGTTTTACTGTCGAATATTTCCGAATACTGACGAGCGGCCAAATTGCTGGCTGAAGCTATGTAACCAAGTTCAAGTTCAAGTTCAGGTTCAATCTATCACATGTTTTTTTTAATGTAATGACGAAGCCTTACCGAATTCGGGAATTATCAGAACCCAAAATAACGTTTGTCCTGTTAGGGCGCCACCCAGTGGTTACCCCCCAGGATGGAACTTAGTCAACTGGTTAAGACTGGTCAAGGCTCAGTCAACTTAGTCAACTGGTCAAGACTGGTCAAGACTTAGTCAACTGGTCAATTGCTCAAGACTGTCGAGCGACTACCTCTCTTGCTAGCATTCGATTCCGTAAACAGCGCGGATCAAACATCTGACAGGAAATGCACAGCCCCCCCTATTCGAACAGGCTGATAAGGTGAGGGGGGCCCATACAGGCCCCCCTATTCGAACATCTGACAGGAAATGCACAGGCGCGCATCAGGGTTCTACTAAGCGGGCGCGGCAGCGCGGTGCTGCGCTGCCTTTTTGAGCCCCTCTGCGCGTTTCGCGCAGTTTTTTCAACCCCCTGTGGACGCAGCGTGCAGTTTTTCCCATTCCATTTGCACTAAAAAGCGCTGACCAATTTGACGTTTGTGCGCTTGAAGCGCTGACCAATTTGGCAAGAAGTAGTACCCTGGCGCGCGTGGCACACGCGGGAAGAAAAGAAAAGGCACCGAGAGGCGTTGCGCCAGCTATGGCTGTGATTCAGGGTTTGATCGTAACAGGCTTTGCTGTAAGGGGGCCCTTTAAGATGACTATTCAAACAGGCTGATGAGGTGAGGGGGGCCCATACAGGCCCCCCTATCAAACGGGCTGCTGAGGTGAGGGGGTTCACACAGGCCCCCCTATCAAACAGGCTGCTCAGGTGAGGGGTGGGGGTGAGGGGGGTCCATTCAGGCCCCCCTATCAAACAGGCTGCTGAGGTGAGGGGGGTCCATACAGGCCCGGCTGGGGGTTGTTGAACCCATTGCCAGGCTGTTGCATGTTGGGGTTGAACCCACCGCCAGGCTGTTGCATGTTGGGGTTGAACCCACCGCCAGGCTGTTGCATGTTGGGGTTGAACCCACCGCCAGGCTGTTGCATGTTGGGGTTGAACCCACCGCCAGGCTGTTGCATGTTGGGGCTGAACCCACCGCCAGGCTGTTGCATATTGGGGCTGAACCCACCGCCAGGCTGTTGCATGTTGGGGTTGAACCCACTGCCAGGCTGTTGCATGTTGGGGTTGAACCCACTGCCAGGCTGTTGCATGTTGGGGCTGAACCCACCGCCAAGCTGTTGCATGTTGGGGTTGAACCCACCGCCAGGCTGTTGCATGCTGGCATTGGGACTGCCCAGAATGCTCTGAGGTCCTAGTTGTTGTTGAAAAGGGGAGGAGGCGAACGGAGAGTTCCCATGGAGCTTTCCCTGTTGTTGCAAGGCTTGCTGTAAATGCATTGCTGCCTGCTGCTGAAGAAGTTGTGTTGGGCTGATCTCTACGCCCCTTTGATGCTGCATTGAGGGGGTGGGATTAGTAAAGCTGCCAGGACTTGACCCCCCGGGCTGCAGAGGAATTCCAAATTGCTGCTGGTTGGGATTAGTAAAGCTGCCTGGGCCTGATCCCCCGGGCTGCAGAGGACCCCCAAATTGCTGCTGGTTGGGGTTAGTAAAGCTGCCTGGGCCTGCCCCCCCGGGCTGCAGAGGACCCCCTAATTGCTGCTGCTGCTGAGGGTTCAGAGACTGGTAGAAAGAGCCCTGATTGTTCAAAGAGCCCTGATTGCTGAAGGATCCCTGAGGGTTAGGGTAAGCCCCCCCTTGGCTGCCCTGGGGGTATAGGCCTGGCTGCTCGCCCCCCATGCCTGGCTGGAGCCCCCCCATGCCAGGCTGTCCATAGCTGCCTCCTAGTTGACCACCAGATGGGCCTGCCGTATCTCCGTACAGCCCGAACCCCTGCGCCCCCCCTGGAGGCCCCCCCGGAGGGTAGGGACTGCCAGGGGGGTAGATTCCCCCCCCGGACGCAGCCCCCCCTCCCTCCAATGCAGCAGCGCCCCACAGGTGGGGCCGCTCAGGTGCAGCCATAGAGACCTGGGCAAAAGTAAAATATGGGGTCAGTTACTGAATGGTGTGGGTGTGTCGGGGGTCTGGGTGGGTAGGAGGGTGGGTGTTATTGTGTAGTTGTGGGGTCGTTGATGTGGGTGTGTGGGTGTGGGTATAGGTGTGCAGGTGGGAGTTGGTGTGTAGTTGTGGGGTCGTTGATGTGAGTGTGTGGGTGTGGGTATAGGTGTGTAGGTGGGTGGGTATTGGTGTGCAGTTGTGGGGTCGTTGATGTATGGTGTAGGTGTGTGGGTGTGTGGGTATAGGTGTGTAGGTGGGTGGGTGGATGTTGGTGTGTAGTTTTGGGGTCATCGATGTATGGTATAGGTGTGGGCATAGGTGTGTAAGTGGGTGGGTGGGTGTTGGTGTGCAGTTGTGGGATCGTTGATGTATGGTGTGGGTGTGTTGGTGTGGGTATAGGTGTGTAGGTGGGTGGGTGGGTGTTGGTGTGTAGTTGTGGGGTCGTTGATGTGGGTGTGTGGGTGTGGGTATAGGTGTGTAGGTATGTAGGTGGGTGGGTGTGGGGTCGTTGCTGTGGGTGTGTGGGTGTGAGTATCGGTGTGTAGGTGGATGGGTGGGTGGGTGTTGGTGTGTAGTTTTGGGGTCGTTGCTGTGGGTGTGTGGGTGTGGGTATAGGTGTGTAGGTGGATGGGTGTTGGTGTGTAGTTTTGGGGTCGTTGATTTGGGTGTGTGGGTGTGGGTATAGGTGTCCTTAAAAATAGAATAAACAGTTTTACTCAATCACAAACATGACAATCACAATCACAAACATTTACTCAATCACAAACATAACGGCCGTACCGTTGCAAGGCGGTTTCCTTGATACTGGCCCAAGGGAATGTCAAGCACAGGTGCTGTGAGTGTGTGTGTGTGGGGTGGGGGTGAGGGGGTGGGGGGGTAGGTGACAAACGTACCGGTGCAAGGCGGTTTCCTTGATACTGGCCCAAGGGAATGTCAAGCACAGGTGCCGTGAGCTCGTACACATCTGGCCGCTGGCCCTTCAACTCCTTCTTCTTCTCAAACCTTAACTGCCGCAGGATGGAGGGGAATGGTGAGTTGTATGTATGTGTATGTATGTACTAGTTCGGTAGCCCGTGTGGCCGTTGGCCACCCCCCACCTTGGTCCCGGGTCCTGGTCTGGGATACAGAATGGGTAACACCCTTGTATGTACCCACACCGTCGAGATATCCCCCCTTCAAAAAAAAAAATACATTACGCATGCCCCCTCCCCTTCCCTACTCTTTCTATATCCCCCCCCCCCCCCCCCCTTCCCAGGGCCTACATCATCCCCTACTTTGCCCTAAATCTTCCTGCCCCCCATCCCTACCCCTTGACACACACTATCTCCCCCCCTACCCACCACCACCACTCAGCCAAAAAGAAAGACCCGTAGTATCTCCTACATTCCCCGATCTCTCCCTGCCCCTCACACACCAACACCCACACGAATACAGCCATCCCCACGCAGGGTGGGCCACCCTCGACCCTCCCCCAAGAACCTGCGAACGCTTGCATAGCTATCGACCCCACAGAGAAAACCATACCAGCGCAATCGCACAGCTACATACATTAAGCTTGTTCTTTGCGCTCATTTACCCAGTCGGGCTAGTGGTGTTGACCGAACATCCATTAATCACCGCTGGAAGGTATTATTGAGCAAGATTTGTGTAACAGATGCAACAGCTTTTGCAACTGTTGGACGGTAGTCAGAAGTCAATTCGCCTAAACGGCGACGCTGGTTTCCCCTGTCCCCGGCGCTGGTTGCCCCTGTCCCCGACGCTGGTTGCCCCTGTCCTCGTCGTTCTCCAGAGCTCGCCTTGCTCGCTGAGTGGCAGTGTCCGCTGCTCTTCTGGTATAAAAATGGTTGCTGCTGCGGCATCTTGGTGGCCTGAAGAAGCAACAGCTTGTAGACAATGGGCCTAAGCGCCACTTGTGCTTAAGTTTGCGGAGAATCAAACCAATTTGACGAAGGATAGAAACTATTTCAATTTTCTTAGATCGTGAAAAGGAAGGCTGAAAGGAAGATCTCGAATGGAATGATTTGGCGGATAAACTGCGCTGGGAAAAATAGACAAGTGAAAGTTTGAAGTCGGAAGTACCTTTTACAGGGGTGTTTCAGAATCCTTCACGGCGAATTCGGAGCTGGCCGGGCCGCTGGCCGCGTGTGGTCCCGCTGTGTGGTGACACGGCGACCGATATGCCGCTCAGGGCCGGTCAATAGCGATATCCCTGTAATTCTACATATGTCTGTCTGTCTGTCTGTCTGTCTGTCTTTATAGATGGACTTATGTCTGTCTGTCTGTCTGTCTGTCTGTCTGTCTTTATAGACGGACTTATGTCTGTCTGTCTGTCTGTCTGTATAGATGAACGTATGAACGTATGTATGCATGCCTGCATGCATGTCTGTTTGTCTGTCTGTATGTTTGTTTGCTTGTATGTATGTATGTATGTATGTATGTATGTATGTATGTATGTATGTATGTATGTATGTATGTATGTATGTATGTATGTGTGTATGTATGTATGTATGTATGTATGTATGTATGCACACCATCTCCTCACAATATCTCACCTCCTCACAGTTACTTACCTCCTCACAATATCCCACCTGGAACAAGAGGGAGCCATCCTGACCTGCAGCTCTTAATGAGACCCGACTCTCCGACACCAAGTACCATCTCCTCACAATATCTCACCTCCTCACAATATCTCACCTGGAACAGGAGGGAGCCATCCTGACCTGTAGCTCGCAACAAGACCCGACTCTCCGACACCATGCACCATCTCCTCAGAACTCACACTCATCTCTCTACACGCAAACTCCCTATTCCCTTACCCTCTCTATCTGGTTACCCCCGTACTGCAACATATGCACGCCTAACACACATCTGCCCCCCACTTATAAATCACAGTACAATGCCTCACAAGATTTCACCTTGAACATGAGGAAGCCATCTTGACCCGGAGCTCCCGGCAAATCCGACTTTCCGACACCAAGCACAATCTCCTCACAATATCTCACCCCCTCACAAGATCTCACCTCCTCACAAGATCTCACCTGGAACAAGATTTCACCTCCTCACAAGATCTCACCTGGAACAAGATCTCACCTGGAACAAGATCTCACCTGGAATAAGAGGGATCCATCCTGACCCGGAGCTCCCGGCAATATCCGACTCTCCGACACCAAGCACCAGTTCCTGCTGTCTCACCTGGAACAAGAGGGAGCCATCCTGACCCGAAGCCCCCAGCAAAATCCGACTCTCCGACACCAAGCACTAGTTCCTCACAAGATCTCAACTGGAGCAAGAGGGAGCCATCCTGACCCGGAGCCCCCAGCAAAATCCGACTCTCCGACACCAAGCACTAGTTCCTCACAAGATCTCAACTGGAACAAGAGGGAGCAATCCTGACCCGGAGCCCCCAGCAAAATCCGACTCTCCGACACCAAGCACTAGTTCCTCACAAGATCTCAACTGGAACAAGAGGGAGCAATCCTGACCCGGAGCCCCCAGCAAAATCCGACTCTCTGACACCAAGCACAAGTTCCTCACAAGATCTCAAATGGAACAAGAGGGAGCAATCCTGACCCGGAGCCCCCAGCAAAATCCGACTCTCTGACACCAAGCACCAGTTCCTCACAAGATCTCAACTGGAACAAGAGGGAGCAATCCTGACCCGAAGCCCCCAGCAAAATTCGACTCTCCGACACCAAGCACTAGTTCCTCACAATATCTCAACTGGAACAAGAGGGATCCATCCTGACCTGGAGCCCCCGGCAAAATCCGACTCTGCGACACCAAGCACTAGTTCCTCACAAGATCTCAACTGGAACAAGAGGGATCCATCCTGACCTGGAGCCCCCGGCAAAATCCGACTCTCAGACACCAAGCAACATCTCCTCACAATATCTTACCTCCTCACAAGATCTCACCTCCTCACAAGATCTCACCTGGAACAGGAGGGAGCCATCCTGACCCGGAGCCCCCGGCAAAATTCGACTCTCAGACACCAAGCACCAGTTCCTGCTATCTTTGAGGCACCTCTTGACACCGAACAGGTTCATCATACACTCCCTAGTGTCAGCATCCAACATGCGGGGCTTAGCGGCAAACTGCAAGGCTTTGACGACTTCTGAAGGAGGAGGGGTGTTCCCGATGGCTGAGGAGATGACCTGCACATTAGGTTGATCGTGTAAGCGGTAGACATATATAGTTTCAGTATCCAGCATGCGAGGTTTAGCGGCAATCTGCAAGGCAACTTCTGAGGGAGGAGGGGTATTCCGGATGGCTGAGGAGATGACCTGCACATTGGGTTGATCGTGTTAGTGGTAGACATATATAGTGGTAGCACCCAGCATGGTAGGTTTAGCGGCAAACTGCAAGGCTTTGACGACTTCTGAAGGAGGAGGGGTGTTCCCGATGGCTGAGGAGATGACCTGCACATTGGGTTGATCATGTTAGTGGTTGACATATATCTGTATACGTATATGTACAAACATGTTTATGGAAGTGGTAGACAGTAGGTATATATATATATATATATATATGTGTGTGTGTGTGTGACATACTACAATAATGTATGTGGGAGACAGAGGCAAGCTAGACATATGTATGTTGAAGTATGTGGCCTACTTCAAGGCTTTGACGACGTCTGAAGGAGGAGGGGTATTCCCAATGGCTGAAGATATGACCTACACATTGGTTTGATTGTGTAAGTGGCAGGCGTATGTATGTATATATATATGGATGTTGTAGTATGTGACATACTACAACTATGCATGTGGGAGACAGAGGAAAGCTAGACATATGTTTTAGTGTGTTGCATACTGCAAGGTTTGACGACTTCTGAAGGAGGAGGGGCATTCCAGATGGCTGAAGAGATGACCTGCACATTGGGTCGATCGTGTAAGCGGTAGACATTTATAGTGGCAGCATCCAGCATGGTAGGTTTAGCGGCAAACTGCAAGGCTTTGACGACTTCTGAAGGAGGAGGGGTATTCCAGATGGCTGAAGAGATGACCTGCACATTGGGTCGATCGTGTAAGCGGTAGACATATATAGTGGCAGCATCCAGCATGGTAGGTTTAGCGGCAAACTGCAAGGCTTTGACGACGTCTGAAGGAGGAGGGGTATTGCCGATGGCTGAGGATATGACATCGGTAATATATATCTTCTGAATATATGTAATATAAAAAATATATATATGTATAATAAATCTTCTGAATATATACTATATATCTCTGTATAATAAATCTTCTGAATATATACAATATATATCTTCTGAATATATATAATATAAAAATATATATCTCTGTATAATAAATCGTCTGGATATATACAATATATATCTTCTGAATATATACAACATACCGTAGAAAATGTTAGGGTTCCCGAATAATTATCGTTGTTGCCCCCCCCGCGAACCTGCATTCGCGATGCGAAAATAATATTTTTTACCGCCCCGCGTACGATTAAAAAATGGGGTCGGCCTCAGATCAGCACCAGCACCCAGGAACTAGAATTGGGGCAGTACTGCCTGATTGCCAATACATATTTCAAGGGGTTCCTCCTCCCGCTTCGCAACTCTTCGCTCCCATCGTCTGAAATTGTTGCTCCTGCTCCGCCTTCAACATGGAGGCCAAAGTTGACACGCCTGATCTTGTAATAGTCGAATCTGACACTCCTGATCTCGAAATAGCTATAAATCTCGAAATAGGTATATCTTCTGAATATATATAATATAAAATATATATCTGTATAATACATATTCTGAATATATACAATATACATATTTCTGAATATATATAATATAAAATACGTATATGTATAATAAATCTTCTGAATATATACAATATATATATTCTGAATATATATAATATACAAAAAAAATATATATATATATATGTATATTAAATCTTCTGAGTATATATAGCATGTATAGGGAATTAGGTAGCTGATTAGGAGGCTGATCTCACCGGATCATGAAGCGCTGATCAGTGAAAAGGTTGAACTTGGGATGGCTGAGGACACTTTGTTTTTCCAACAATGCCTTGCCATTCCGTCGCTAAATTGCCATGCAAGGGTCTGGCTGAACTAGCCAGAAATGGCCCCGTACCCACCGGGCTCCGTGCTTGATCCCGCCCTATGGGGGGCGGGAGCCCCCAGGGTTACCACGTTGTCCGTTTGTGCGACCGCCCTCCCGAGACGAAGCCTGACATGCAGCCAACGGTCTTGTAACTAACTCACTTCCGTTGCCACCTGTCGCTCCAGCGTGAACACTCTCCGCCATTTTTTAGCGTCGCATGCGACACTGCATAGAACTTGTCCTTTCTGTATTAATTAATTTCTTTCTTTATTCATGTATTCATTCATTGATTTCAAGTTTGCTGTGTATGCATTGTGTATGGTTTCAACTACCCATAGCAGGTTCTAGGCAGCTACCTTTGCCTGTACTTGAGCCAAACTTGATCTTACCTGGAGCATGAAGCGGTGATCTGTTCGAAGGTTGGCCTTCGGGTGGCTGAGGAATTTTCCTGCCCCGCCTACATGAACATCTCCCGAGAGGAAAGTTATGCGGAATCCTCGCAGCGCTGACATCTCTTGGAGCATTCGGACCATGTAGAGCTTCTCTTCTGAGTGAATGTCAGCAGACCAGTGGTCCAGCAGGTCATCCTGCAGATCATGGTGTTGATTGTAGTGGTGGCGATGGTGGTGATGGTAATGGTGGTGGTGTTGACTGTGGTGATGGAGGTGGTGATGGTGAGTATGCAAACCATGTAGAGCTTCTCTTCTGAGTGAATGTCAGCAGACCAGTGGTCCAGCAGGTCATCCTGCAGATCATGGTGTTGATTGTAGTGGTGGCGATGGTGACAGTGTATGGAATAGATAATGAAGATCAAGTTGTACTGTAGCAGTACAGACCAGGTGGTGGTGTTGATACACGAGCTCATGAAGATGAAGTTGTACTATAGCAGTACAGTCCAGGTGGTGGTGGTGACGGAGGAGATGATGAAGATTAAAATGTACCAGCTACCAGCTAGCCCTACTAGCTTCTGCATTAAGGCGATCAGGATTCAGGGTATTTGTGGAAGATAACCTACCTGGACTGCAACCTGTCTGAATGCGTCATACAAGCTGCCAGCAAGACCAGCCTTCTGCCTGAATGGCTGCAGGGTTTAGGTACACTGGTGGTTCCACCATCAGTGCACACCCATACCTCCTATAACAGTGCAGCCTACCTGGATGTCAATCTCTCCGAATGCGTTGTACAAGCTAATATGTCAAATGTAATGTAATGTAATATGTAATATAATGTAATGTGATGTGTAATTTAATGTAATGTAAGCTGTCAGCAAGGCATACTAGCTTCTACATACACGCGATCAGGATTCAGGGTACTGGTGGAAGATAACCTACCTGGATTTTGACCTCTCCGAATGCTTTGCACAAGCTGTAGGCAAGGCTTAGTAGCTTCTGCATAAACGCGATCAGGATTCAGGGTACTGGTGGAAGATAACCTACCTGGATTTCGACCTCTCCGAATGCGTTGTACAAGCTGTCTGCAAGCCCCGTTTTCTGCATGAATGCGTTAACCGCTTGACGTGTCCTGCCTTTGCCTGCAACAACCATGCAGTACAAATCTTAGTGGACTACTTTTGCCTGAAACAGCCATGCAGTACACATCTTAGTGGAATTCCTTTGCCTGCAGCAACCATGCAGTACAAATCTTAGTGGAATGCCTTTGCCTGCAACAACCATGCAGTAAACATCTTAGTGTCCTGCCTTTGCCTGCAACAACCATGCAGTACAAATCTTAGTGTCCTGCCTTTGCCTGCAACAACCATGCAGTACACATCTTAGTGTCCTGCCTTTGCCTGCAACAACCATGCAGTACAAATCTTAGTGGACTGCCTTTGCCTGCAACAATCATGCAGTACACATCTTAGTGGACTGCCTTTGCCTGCAACAACCATGCAGTACAAATCTTAGTGTCCTGCCTTTGCCTGCAACAACCATGCAGTACACATCTTAGTGTCCTGCCTTTGCCTGCAACAACCATGCAGTACAAATCTTAGTGCCCTGCCTTTGCCTGCAACAACCATGCAGTACACATCTTAGTGTCCTGCCTTTGCCTGCAACAACCATGCAGTACACATCTTAGTGGACTGCCTTTGCCTGCAACAACCATGCAGTACACATCTTAGTGGACTGCCTTGGCCTGCAACAACCATGCAGTACAAATCTTAGTGTCCTGCCTTTGCCTGCAACAACCATGCAATACAAATCTTAGTGTCCTGCCTTTGCCTGCAACAACCATGCAGTACAAATCTTAGTGCCCTGCCTTTGCCTGCAACAACCATGCAGTACACATCTTAGTGGACTGCCTTTGCCTGCAACAACCATGCAGTACACATCTTAGTGGACTGCCTTTGCCTGCAACAACCATGCAGTACAGATCTTGGTGTCCTGCCTTTGCCTGCAACAACCATGCAGTACAGATCTTGGTGTCCTGCCTTTGCCTGCAACAACCATGCAGTACACATCTTAGTGTCCTGCCTTTGTCTGTAAAACAACCATGAAGCACACATCTTGATTTTGGCACTTGCAAAGCATTGCATAAGATGGTATTTAATTGCATCAGCATCAGCAGCAACAAATCTTAATTTTGGCTCTTGCCTTGCTTGCAAAGCATTGCTTAGGATGCTATATTATTGCATAGGATGCTATTTCATTGCATAGGATGCTATATTATTGCATAGGATGCTATTTCATTGCATAGGATGCTATTTCATTGCATAGGATTTCATTGCATCAGCATCAGCAGCAACAAATCCAAATTTTGGCACTTGCCTTGCTTGCATAGGATGGCATTTCATTGCATAGCATTTCATTGCATCATCATCAGCAGCAAATCTTAATTCTGGCACTTTGCTTGCATAGCATTGCATAGGATGGCATTTCATTGCATCATCATCAGCAGCAAATCTTCATCTTGGCACTTGCCTTGCTTGCTGGCATAGCATTGCGTATAGAATTTCATTGCATCATCAGCAGCAGCAACAAATCTTCATTTTGACACTTTACTTGCTTGCATAGAATTCCATTGTATAGCATAGCATTTCATTGCACCAGCAGCAACAAATCTTTATTTTGGCACCCCAGCTCCCTTGCATAGCATAGCATTGCATAGGATGGCATTCCATTGCATATAATAGCATTTCATTGCATAGCATCAGCAGCAACAGCAACAAATCTTTATTTGGGCACTTAGCGCTTGCATAGCATTGCATAGCATTGCATAGGATGGCATTCCATTGCATATAATAGCATTTCATTGTATAGCATCAGCAGCAACAGCAACAAATCTTTATTTGGGCACTTAGCGCTTGCATAGCATTGCATAGGATGGCATTCCATTGCATATAATAGCATTTCATTGCATAGCATCAGCAGCAACAGCAACAAATCTTTATTTGGGCACTTAGCGCTTGCATAGCATTGCATAGGATGGCATTCCATTGCATATAATAGCATTTCATTGCATAGCATCAGCAGCAACAGCAACAAATCTTGATTTGGGCACGTAGCGCTTGCATAGCATTGCATAGCATTGCGTAGGATAGCATTCCATTGCATATAATAGCATTTCATTGCATAGCATCAGCAGCAACAGCAACAAATCTTAATTTGGGCACTTTGCTTGCTTGCATAGCATTGCATAGGATAGCATTCCAATGCATTTAATAGCATTTCATTGCATAGCAACAATTCTTAATTTTGGCACCTTGCTTGTTTGCATAGCATAGCATTGCATTGTATTTTATTGCAACATCATCATCAGCGGTACACATCTTAGTTTCGGCACTTGGCTTGCTTGCTTGCATAGCATAGCATAGCATAGCATTGCAGAGCAGCGATAAAACTTAATTTTGACACTTTGCTTGCTTGTTTGCATGGCATAGCATTGCATAGCATTTCATTGCATCATCATCAGCAGCAGCAGTACACATCTTAGTTGCGGCACTTGGCTTGCTTGCATAGCATAGCATTTCTCTGCTAAGCATGGTATTTCATTTCACAGCATTTCAATGCATAGCAGCAGCAGCAGCAGCAGCAGCAGCAACAAAACTTGCAAAGTTTTGGCACTTAGCTTTCTTGCATAACATTGCATCAACAACAGCAGCAACAAAACTGCATCAACAACATCAGTACTAACATTGCATACGCAGCATCAGCAGCGGTAGCAACAACGAGAAATTGCAAAGGCAGGGTAGGGCAGAGGGCAGGCAGAGGCAAGGCATAAGGCAAGGCAGAGGGCAGGGCAAGGCAAGGCAGAGCAAGGTAGGGCAAGGCAATGCAAGGCAGAGGGCAGGGAAAGGCAAGGCAGGGGCAATGCAGGGCAGGCAGAGGGCAGGAAGAGGCAGGCAGGGGCAAGGCAAGGCAGGGCAGGAAGAGGCAGGGCCAGGTACCATACCGGTCATGAATTATACGTGAAGGACAGTTGTGGGGAGGGCAGCCAGAGGCAAGGCAGGCAGGCAGGCATAGGCAAGGCAGAGGGCAGACAGGGGCAAGTAGGCAAGGCAAGGCAGGCTGAGGGCAGGCCAGGCAAAGCAGAGGGCAGGCAGGGGAAAGGCAAGGCAGGCAGAGGGCAGAAAGAGGCAGGGCAAGGCTGGGCCAGGTACCATCCCGGTCATGAATTATACATGAAGGACAGTTGTGGGGAGGGCAGCCAGAGGCAAGGCAGGCAGGCATAGGCAAGGCAGAGGGCAGACAGGGGCAACTAGGCAAGGCAAGGCAGGCTGAGGGCAGGCCAGGCAAGGCGGAGGGCAGGCAGGGGCAAGGCAAGGCAGGCAGAGGGCAGAAAGAGGCAGGGCAAGGCAAGGCAGGGCCAGGTACCATACCGGTCATGAATTATACGTGAAGGACAGTTGTGGGGAGGGCAGCCAGAGGCAAGGCAGGCAGGCAGGCATAGGCAAGGCAGAGGGCAGACAGGGGCAAGTAGGCAAGGCAAGGCAGGCTGAGGGCAGGCCAGGCAAGGCGGAGGGCAGGCAGGGGAAAGGCAAGGCAGGCAGAGGGCAGAAAGAGGCAGGGCAAGGCAAGGCAGGGCCAGGTACCATACCGGTCATGAATTATACGTGAAGGACAGTTGTGGGGAGGGCAGCCAGAGGCAAGGCAGGCAGGCATAGGCAAGGCAGAGGGCAGACAGGGGCAAGTAGGCAAGGCAAGGCAAGGCAACGCAGGCTGAGGGCAGGCCAGGCAAGGCAGAGGGCAGGCAGGGGCAAGGCAAGGCAGGCAGAGGGCAGAAAGAGGCAGGGCAAGGCTGGGCCAGGTACCATACCGGTCATAAATTCTATAGCTGACTCCATGATTTTAATCTTTGGGTAGATGACAGGCACCGTGGCCACGATCACTACGTGACGGACAGTTGATGGGAGGGCGGCCACTCTTTGTTGAATCATGGCCCACGTGGCCGGTCTGATGATCTGAAAGGTGGCGAGGTGTATGGATGGTATGTTTGTTGAGTGGTGTGGGTATGGTGTTGAGTGGTGGCGAGTTGATGGGAGGGCAGCCACTCTTTGTTGAATCATGGCCCACGTGGCCGGCCTGATGATCTGAAAGGTGGTGAGGGGTATGGATGGTATGTTTGTTGAGTGGTGTTGAGTTGTGTTGAATCGTATGGGTATGGGTGTTGAGTTGTGTTGAGTTGATGGGAGGGCAGCCACTCTTTGTCGAATCATGGCCCACGTGGCCGGCCTGATGATCTGAGGAGGGGGGGGGGGGGGGGGGGGGGGATGACAGGTGGTGAGGTGTATGGGTGGTATGGGTGTTGAGTGGCGGGGAGGGCAGCCACCCTTCGTTGAATCATGGCCCATGTTGCCGGCCTGATGGTCTGAACAAAGAATGGATGAGTGGTGTGGGTATGGGTGTTGAGTGATGGTGAGTTGTGGGGAGGGCAGCCACTGTTGTTGAATCATGGACCCCGTGGCCGGCCTTATGGCTTGAACAAAGCATGGGTGAGTGGTGTTGAGTGGTGGTGATGTGAGATGGGTAAGGGGTCTTGAGTGGTATGGGAATGGGTGTTGAGTGGTGGTGAATAGTGGGGATGGCGGCCACTCTTAGTCGAATCATGGTCCATGTTGCCAGCCTGATGATCTGAACAAAGCATGGATGAGTGGTGGTGAGTGGTTGTGATGGGTAAGGGGTGTTGTTGTGTGGGTGTTGAGTGGTGTTGAGTGGTGTTGAGTTTGTGGTGAGTGGTATTGGAGGGGGGTGTTTGAGTGGAGAGGAAATATGGGGAGGGCGGCCACTCTTAGTCGAATCATGGTCCATGTTGCCAGCCTGATGATCTAGACAAAGCATGGGTGAGTTGTTGTGAGTAGGGGCTGGCATATCGTATGATGTTCACCAAAGGCGAGTATGATATCATATGATATCATATGAATCGCATCATATGGTATTGCATATAAATGGTATAAATGGTATATTTAGCCTAGACAGACTACCTGCATCATATGATATCATATGATGACATGATACCATATGATATCGTGGGTTGCGTTGGGTTGCGTGTGGTTGTGTGTGGTTGTGTGTGGTTGTAAGTGGTTGTGAGTGGTTGTGAGTGGTTGTCAGGCGTGATGGGAAAGCGATGATGAGCCTACTGCATACGCTTGTCAATCACAAGCAAAGCTGTTTTGTATGCTAAGTAAACCGTCTAGTTCCATCCATCTCACCAAAGGCCTGGAGGATATGTGGTTATGGTCTAGGGCTGGCTAGGGGGATTTTTATTTCCGCTATATATAGCGATCGCTAGTTTTTGACCCCCGTTTTGGAGAAATTATCGAACAATAAAAAGTAAAAAAAAAAATGTTTTGTCCCTACAAGGCCCCTGCTGCTAACCCAGCCCATTGCCAATCTGTAGACCAACAAGAGGGGCTAACATGCAAACAACAAACAAGGGCCTCACCTGCTGCCTTGAGCGCTCTGTGTGTGTGTCCGTCACAAGGAGAGCAGGTGCGTGGATCTAAAGCAACCCAGCCCATGGCCAATCTCTAGACCAGCAAGAGGGGCTAATATGCAAACAACAAACAAGGGCCTCACCTGCTGCCTTGAGCGCTCTGTGTGTGTGTCCGTCACAAGGAGAGCTGTGGTGGGATCTAAAGCAACCCAGCCATGGCCAATCTCTAGACCAGCAAGAGGGGCTTAATATGCAAACAACAAATATAAGAGCCGCACCTGCTGCCTTGAGCGCTCTGTGTGTGTGTCCATCATAAGGAGAGCGTGTGTGGATCTAAAGCAACCCAGCCCATATTCTCTAGACCAGCAAGAGGGGCTAATATGCAAACAACAAACAAGGGCCTCACCTGCTGCCTTGAGCGCTCTGTGTGTGTGTCCGTCACGAGCCCAGCTGATTTGGTGGAATGATAAAGCAACCCAGCCCATGGCCAACCTAGACCAGCAAGAGGGGCTAATATGCAAACAACAAACAAGGGCCTCACCTGCTGCCTTTGAGCGCTCTGTGTGTGTGTCCATCACAAGGAGAGCTGTTGGTGGATCTAAAGCAAACCCAGCCCCAATGGCCAATCTCTAGACCAGCAAGAGGGGCTAATATGCAAACAACAAACAAGGGCCTCACCTGCTGCATTGAGCGCTCTGTGTGTGTGTCCATCACAAGGAGAGCTGTGGTGGATCTAAAGCAACCCAGCCCATGGGCCAATCTCTAGACCAGCAAAGAGGGGCTAAATGATGCAAACAACAAACAAGGGCCTCACCTGCTGCCTTGAGCGCTCTGTGTGTGTGTCCGTCACAAGGAGAGCTGTGGTGGATCTAAAGCAACCCAGCCCATGGCCAATCTCTGTAGACCAGCAAGAGGGGCTAATATGCAAACAACAAACAAGGGCCTCACCTGCTGCTTTGAGCGCTCTGTGTGTGTGTCCATCCATACAAGGGAGGCAGCTGTGGTGGCCTTGATCCTAAAGCAACCCAGCCCATGGCCAATCTCTAGACCAGCAAGAGGGGCTAATATGCAAACAACAAACAAGGGCCTCACCTGCTGCCTTGAGCGCTCTGTGTGTGTGTCCATCACAAGGAGAGCTTGTAGGTGGATCTAAAGCAACCAGCACCGCCTTATGGCAAACAATCTCTAGACCAGCAAGAGGGGCTAATATGCAAACAACAAACAAGGGCCTCACCTGCTGCCTTGAGCGCTCTGTGTGTGTGTCCGTCACAAGGAGAGCTGTGGTGGATCTAAAGCAACCCAGCCCATGCGTGCAACAATACACCAGCAAGATGGGCAATAGCAAAACAACAAACAAGGGCCTCACCTTGCTGCTTTGAGCGCTCTGCTGTGTGTCCATCACAATGAGAGCTGTAGTGGAGTCTAAAGCAACCAGCCCATGGCCAATCTGCAGACCAGCAAGAGGGGCTAATATGCAAACAACAAACAAGGGCCTCACTTGCTGCCGTTGAGCTGTGAGCGTCCACAAGGGAGAGCTGTATGATCTCTCGCAACCCAGGAAGGCTGGGTAAATCTAAGAACCCAGCCCATGGCAACTCTCTAGACAGCAAGAAGGGGCTATATATGCAAACACAACAGAACAAGGGTACTCACCTGCTGCCTCTGAGCGCTCTGTGTGTTGTGTCATCTGGTGGTGTGTCACAAAGAGACTGTCAACAGGAGATCCTGGATCTAAAGCAAACCCAGCCCATGGGGCCAATCTCTAGACCAGCAAAGAGGGGCACGCAGGCTGGGCCACCTGTGACGCAGCAAGAGGGGCTAAGGTCTCACCTGCTGCCTTGAGCACTCTGGTGTGTGTCCGGTCGAAACAAGGGCTCACCTGCTGCCTTGAGCGCTCTGGTGTGTGTGTCCGTCACACAGGGAGAGCTGTAGTAAAGCAACCCAGCCCATGCCAACCTGTAGACCAGGCAAAGAGGGCTAACATGCACAAACAACAAACAAGCTGGCCTTCACCTGCTGCCTTGAGCGCTCTGTGTGTGTGTCCGTCACAAGGAGACTTTAGGATCTAAAGCAACCAGCCCATAGCCAATCTCTAGACCCAGCCAAGAGGGCTAATATGCAAACAACAGAACAAGGGCCTCACCTGCTGCCTTGAGCGCTCTGTGTGTTGTCCATCACAATGAGACTGTATGATCTAAGAAGCAAACCAGCCCTTATGCTCTGTAGACCAGAAGAGTGGCTAATATGCAAACAAACAAACAAGGGCCACTCACTGCGCCTTGCTCTTATGTGCGTGTGGTGCCTACAAGGAGGAAGCTTAAATCTAAAGCAACCCAGGCCTATGGCCAGTCTCTAGACGCGCCAAGAGGGGCTAATATGCAAAACAACAAATGATAAGAGAGCGCAGCCTGCTGCCTTGAGCGCTCTGTGTGTGTGTCCATCATAAGGAGAGCTGTTTGGTGGATCTAAAGCACCAGCCATGGCCAATCTGTAGACCAGCAAGAGGGGGCTAATATGCAAAACAACAAACAAGGCCTCACCTGCTGTTCCTTGAGCGCTCTGTGTGTGTGTGTCCGTCACAAGGAGAGCTGTAGTGGATCTAAAAGCCAAACCCGGCAGCCAGTGGCAATCTCTAGGCACAGCAAGAGGGCTAATATGCAAACAACAGAACAAGTGCCTCACCTGCTGCCAAGCCTCTGTGTGTTGTCCCCACAAGCGAGAGCTGTGGTGGATCTAAAGCAACCCAGCCATGGCCCAATCTCTAGACCAGCTAGGAATATGGGGCAACAATGCAAACGGCCAAACAAGCCTGCCTTGGGCGCTCTGTGTGTGTGTCCGTCACAAGGAGAGCTGTGGTGGATTCTAAAGCCGCCCAGCCCTGCAAATCCATCACAAGGAGAGCTGTGGTGGATCTAATTATGCAAACAACAAACAGGGCCTCACCTGCTGCTTTTGATGCGCTCTGTCTGTGTGTGTGTCCGCACAAGGAGAGCTGTGGTGGATCTAAAGCACCCAGCCCATTGCCAATCTGCAGACCAGCAAGAGTGCTAAACATGCAAACAACAAACAAGGGCCCTCACTGCTGCCTTGAGCGCTCTGTGTGTGTGTCCGCACAAGGAGAGAGCTGTTCGTGGATCTAAAGCAACCCAGCCCATTGGCCAATCCTTAGACCAGCCAAGAGGGCTAATTATGAAACAACAAAACTAAGAAGCCGCACCTAGCTGCTCTGAATCAGCAACCCAGCCCATGGGCCCAATCTCTAGACCAAGCAGAAAGGGGTAATATGCAAACAACATACAAGGAGCCCGCACCTGCTCTTGAGCGCTCTGTGTGTGTGTCGTCACAAGGAGAGCGGTAGTGATCTAAAGCACCCAGCCCAAGTGGCAATCTCTAGACCGCAAGAGGGGCTAATATGCAAACAACAAAACAAGGGCCTCACCTGCTGCTTTGAGCGCTCTGTGTGTGTGTCCATCACAAGGAGAGCTGTGGTGGATCTAAAGCAACCCAGCCCATGGCCAATCTCTAGACCAGCAAGAGGGGCTAATATGCAAACAACAAATATAAGAGCCGCACCTGCTGCCTGAGCGCTCTGTTGTGGGTCCATCTAGGAAGCTGTGGTGGAATCTAAAGAACCCAATGGCATCTCTAGAACCAAAGGGGCTAAATGCAAACAACAACAAGGCCTCACCTGCTGCCTTGAGCGCTCTGTGTGGTGGTGTCCGTCGTCACAAGGAGAGCTGTAGTGGATCTAAAAGCAACCCAGCCCATGGCCAATCTCTAGACCAGCAAGAGGGGCTAATATGCAAACAACAAACAAGGGCCTCACCTGCTGCTTGCTTTTGAGCGGCTCTGTGTGGTGTGTCCATCACAAGGAGAGCTGTGTGGATCTAAAGCACCCAGCCCATGGCCAATCTCTAGACCAGCAGAGGGCTAATATTGCAAACAACAACAAGGGCCTACCTGGCTGCCTTGAGCGCTCTGTGTGTGTGTCCGTCACAAGGAGAGCTGTGGTGGATCTAAAGCAACCCAGCCCATGGCCAATCTCTAGACCAGCAAGAGGGGCTAATATGCAAACAACAAACAAGGGCCTCACCTGCTGCTTTGAGCGCTCTGTGTGTGTGTCCATCACAAGGAGAGCTGTGGTGGATCTAAAGCAACCCAGCCCATGCCAACTCTAGACCAGAAAAGGAGGGGCTAAATATGCAAACAACACAACAAGGGCCTACCTGCTGCTTTGGCGGCTCTGTGTGTGTGTCCATCACAAGAGCAGCTGTGGTGGACTAAGAGACACACCCAGGCCCATGGCCAATTCTCTAGATAGACCAGCAAAGCAGGGTGCTTAAATATGCAAACACACAAACACAAGGACCTCACCTGCTGCATGAGCGCTCTGTTAGTTGCTGTCCGTCACAAAGACTGTGGTGGATCTAAAGCAATAAACCCAGCCCATGGCCATCTGACCAGCGCAAGAGGCTATATTGCAAACAACAAACAAGGCGCCTCACCTTGAGCGCTCTGAAGCGCTCTGTGCTTATGTGATCCATCACAAGGAGAGCCTGTGGGATCTAAAGCAACCCAGCCCATGGCCAGATCTCTAGACCAGAAAAAGGTAATATGCAAACAACAAATATAAGAGGACCTGCTCTGAAAGCGCTCGTGTGTGTATCCAATCATAATGGAGATGCGTGGTGATCTAAAGCGAAACTAGCCCTTGGCAATTCTAGACCAGCAAGACCGGGACTAATTTGCAAACAAACAAACAAGGCTCACCTGGCTGCTTGAGCGCTCTGTGTGGTGTCCGTGCACAAGGAAGCTGTCGGTGGAATCTAAAGCAACCCAGCCCCATGGCCAATCTCTAGAACCAGCAAGAGGCCTAATTGCAACACAACAAACAAGGCCTCACCTGCTCGCTTTGAGCGCCTGCTGTGGTTGTCCGTCACAAGGAGAGCTGTGGTGGATCTAAAGACCCAGCATGGCCAATCTCTAGACCAGGCAAAGCGGGCTAATATGCAAACAACAAACAAGGGCGCTCACATGCTGCTTTAGGCGCTCTATGTGTGTGTCCGTCACAAGGAGAGCTGTAGTGGATCAAATACCAGCCCATGGCCAATCTCCTAGACCACTAAGAGGCGCTATAATATGCAAACAACAAACAACGGCTCACCCTGTCTGCCTTGAGCGTTCTGTGTGTGTGTCCGTCACCAAGGAGAGCTGTAGTGGATCTAAAGCAACCAGCCCGATGGCCAATCTCTAGACCAGCA
This sequence comes from Microglena sp. YARC, assembly GCA_022414725.1. Lineage (NCBI taxonomy): Eukaryota > Viridiplantae > Chlorophyta > Chlorophyceae > Chlamydomonadales > Chlamydomonadaceae > Microglena > Microglena sp. YARC. The sequence goes on from CM039462.1 coordinate 108,916,202, forward strand.
AGAGGGGCCTAATATGCAAAACAACAAACAAGGGCCTCACCCCCTGCTTGCTTTGAGCGCTCTGTGTGTGTGTCCGTCACAAGGAGAGCTGTGGTGGATCTAAAGCAACCCAGCCCCATGGGCCAATCTCTAGACCAGCAAAGAGGGGCTAATATGCAAACAACATTCTTACAAAGGCCTCACCTGCTGCCTTGAGCGCTCGTGTGTGTGTGTTCGTTCATCACAAGGAGAGCTGTGAGTGGATCTAAAGCAACCCAGCCCATGCGCCCAATTTCTCTTAGACCTCAGCAAGAGGGGCAATATATGCAAACAACAACACAAGGGCCTCACCTGCTGCCTTTCGAGCGCTCTGTGTGGTTGTCCGTCCGTCACAGGAGAGCTGTATGGATTCTAAAGCACCCAGCACTGGCCAATCTCTAGACAGCAAGAGGGGCTATATATGCACACACAAACAAGGCTCACCTGCTGCTTGTAGCGCTCTGTGTGTGTCTCCCTCATAAGGAGAGCTGTAGTGGATCTTAAAGCACCCAGCGCCATGGCCAATCTCTAGACCAGCCAAAGGGCTAAATAGCAAACAACAAAATTAAGAGCCGCCTGCTGCCTTGACAATCATCAAAACTAAAGCAACCTAGCGGCCTCACCTGCTGCCTTGACGCTCTGCTGTGTGTGATCCGTCACAAGGAAGTCTGGTGAGTTCTTAAGGAACCCAGCCATGGCAATCTCTAGACAGCAAAGAGGGCGCTAACTATGCGCAAACAAAAAACAAGGTGCCTCAACCGCTGCCTGAGCGGCTCTGTGTGTGTATCCATTCCCATTTTGCAGGAGAAAGCTGATATGGTAGTGCGAATCTAAAGGCAACCAGCCATGGCAATCTCTAGACGCAGCAACGAGGCTAATATTGCAAAACAACAAACCCAAGGGGCCTACCTGCGCCTTGAAGCGCTCTGTGTGTGTTCCATACAAGGAGAGCTGTTAGTGGATGCTAAAGCAACCCAAGCCCATGCCAATCTCTAGACCAGCAAGAGGGCTAATATGCTAAACAACAAAACAAGGGCCTCACTGCTGCCTTGAGCGGCTCTGTTGGTGTGTGGTCGATCAGAGAAGAGCCTGTAGCTGGATCTAAAGCAACCCAGCCCATGGCAATCTCTAGACCCAGCAAGAGGGCTTATGCAAACAACAATATAAAGAGCCGCACCTTGCTGCCCTGAGCGCTCTGTGTGTGTGTCCATCATAAGGAGAGCTGTGACTTGGACTAAAGCACAACCCACCCCACATGGCCATCCTCTAGACCATAGAGGCAATATGCAAACAACAAACAAGGGCCTCAAAAACCTGCCTGCCTGAGCGACTCTGGTGTTGTGTCCTCACAATTTGGAGCTGTAGTGGATCTAAAGCAACCCAGCCCTAGTGGCCAATCATCTAAGACCAGCTAAACGCGGCTAATTATGCAAACAAACAAAACAAGGGCCCTCACTTGCTGCCTGCCGCTCTGTGTGTGTGTCCGTTCACGAAGGAGAGCTGTTAGTGGATCTAAAGCAACCCAGCCCCCATGCCCAATTTCGTCTAGATCCAGAAAAAGGGGACTAATATGCAACAACCAAAAATAAAGAGCCGCACCTGCTGCCTGACCTCTCTATGTGGTGATCAGATCCATACGGGAGAGCTCGATGGTGGATCTAAAGCACAACCAGACCCCATGACCACATTTTTCATAGACCAGCAAGAGGACTACATATGCAAACAACAAACACAGGGCCCCTCAGCCTGCTGCTCTTGACGCTCTGTGTGTGTGTCCTCACAAAGGAAGAGCTGTGGGAATCTAAAGCAAACCCAAGCCACTGCCAATCTCTAGACGCAGCAAGAGGGGCTAATATGCAAACAACAAACAAGGCGCCCCACCTGTGCTTTGAGCGCTCTGTGTGACCAATGTGTCCGTCACAAGGGAAGGCTGTGGTGATCTAAAAGAACCCACCCATGGCCAATCCTAGACCAGAAGCAGGGCGCAATATCGCAAACACACAATATACAAGGCCTCACCTGCTGCCTTGAGCGGCTCTGTGTGTGTGTCCGGTCACCAAGGACGAGCCTGTAGTGGATCTAAAGCAACCCCAGCCCATGGCCAATCTCCTAGACCAGCAAGAGGGTGCTAATATGCAAAACAACAAACAAGGGCCTCACCTGCTGCCTTGACGACTCTGTGTGATGTGTCCGTCACAAGGAGAGCTGTAGTGGATCTAAGCAAACCCCCCATGGCCAATCTCTAGACCAGCAAGAGGGCTTATATGCAAAACCAACAAATGATAAGAGCCGCAACCTGCTGCCTTGAGCCTCTGTGTGTGTGTCCATCATAAGGAGAGCTGGTGGTGGCGATCTAACAGCAACCCAGCCCATGGCCAATCTCGTTAACCAGCGAAAGGCGCTAATATGCAAAACAACAAACAAGGGCCTCACCTTGCTGCCTTGGGCGCTCTTGTGTTGTGTGCTCCGTCACAAGGAGACTTGTAGTGGATCAAAGCAACCCAGCCCATGGCCAAATCTCTTAGACCAGCAAGAGGGGCTAAATGCAAAACAACAAACAAGCGGCCCTCACGCTGCCTCCTTGAGCGCCTTTCTGTGTGTGTGTGCCCGTCACAAGGATAGAGCTGTATGCGATCTAAGCAACCCAGCCCATGGCCAATCTCTAGACCAGAAAAAGGGGCTCAATATGCAAACAAACAAATATAAGAGCCGCACCTGCTGCCTTGAAGCTCTTGTGTGTGTATCCATCATAAGGAGAGCTGTGGTGGACTCTAAAGCAACTTAGCCATGGCCCAATTCTGACCCCAGCAAGAGGGGCTAATATGCAAAACAAACAAACAAGGGCCTCACCGCTGCCTTGCAGCGCTCTGTGTGGGTCGCGTCACAAGAGAGCTGGGTGGATCTAAGAACCCAGCCCATGGCCAATCTCTAGACCAGCCAAGAGCGGCTAATATGCAAAACACAAACAAGGCCTCAACTGCTGCCTTAGCGCTCCTGTGCTTGTTTGTCTTTTTCAAAGGAGAGCTGTGTTGGAAAAATCTAAAGCCAACCCAGCCCATGCCAATCTCCCTAGACCCAGCAACGAGGCGCTAACATGCAAAACAACCAAACCAAAGGCCTCACCTTCTGCCTTGAGCGCGATCTGTGTGTGTGTCCGTCAAACAAGGAGAGCTGTGTGGATCTATAAGCAACCCAAACCGATGGCCAATCTCTAGACCAGCAAGTGGCTAATAATGCAAACAACAAACAAGGGCCTCACCTGCTGCTTCTTTGAGACCTCTGTGTGGTTGTCCATCACAAGGAGAGCGTGATCATAAACAACCCAGCCCATGGCCAATCTGAGACCAACTAGAGGTGCTAACATGCAAACAACAAACGAAGCGGCCTCACCGCTGCCTGAGCGCTCTGTGTGTGTGTCCATGACAAGGAGAGCTGTGGGGCATCTAAAGCAAACCCAGCCCAATGCCAATCTCTAGACCAGCAAAGGGCTAATATGCCAAAACAAACAAACAAGGGCCTCACCTGCTGCTTGAGCGCTCGTGTGTTGTCCATCACAAGGAGGCTTGTGGTGGATCTAAAGGACAAACCCCAGCCCAATGGCCAATCTCAAGACCAACAAGAGGGCTAACATGCAAACAAAACAACAAGGACCTCCTCACCTGCTGCCCAAGACTCTACGCCACACTACCACCACTGTTGTTGCGTGAAGCTCCAGTATCACAAAGAGAGGAAGCTGTCACACTCTAAAGCAACCCCATCCTCGTAAATGGCCAATATGCTATCCCTTAGACCCAGGCCCAAGTAGTTCAGCTAATAATGACAACGAACAAACAAGGGCCTCATCCTGTCTTGCCATGGTTGAGCGCCTCTATTCGTGAGTGTCCATCACAAGCGAAGAGACTGTAGTGGAATCATTTTCATAATCTAGCACACACAAGACTCCTCGCCAAGGTGCCAATGTCTGTAGAGCCCAACTAGAATATGGTGCTACATGCAAAACAAACAACAAAGGGTCACCTGCTTGCTGTGTGTTGCGAGGCGCTTCTTGTGTGTGTGTCCGTCACAAGAGAGCTGTGCGTGGATTCTAAAGCAACCCAGCCCATGCAATCTCTACCAGCAAGAGGGCCTAATATGCAATACAAACAAAACAAGTGGGGTGACCTCAACACGCTTGGCTCTTTGAGCGCTCTGTGTGTGGTCGAATCACAAGAGAGCTGGTGTCGGAGCTTCTGAGAAGCAACCCCCAGGCCCATAATGCCAATCTCTAGACCCAGTATCTAACGGTGGTTAATCTGCAAACAACTAGAGCAAATAGCCTCACCTGCCTGCTAGCGCTCCTGTGTGGTGTCCGTCACCCTACATGAGGAGAGCTATTGGATCTGTAAAGCAAACCCCAGCCCGAGTTTGGCCACTCTAGAACCCAGCAAGAGGGCTAATATGCAAACAACAAAACAAGGGCCCTCACCTGCTGCCTTGCCAGCGCTCTGTGGTAAGTTTGTGTGTCGCGTCGACCAGAGCCAAGGAGACTGTTAGTGGATCTAAAGGCAAACCCTAGCCAAGGATGACCAAATCTCAAAGCATAGAACCAGCATGAAGGGCAATATGCCAAACAACAAACACAAGAGGCCGTTCACCTGTCCTTGAGCTGATCGGTGTGTTGTGTCGCGGTCACAAAGAGAAGCTGATTAGTGGATCTAAGCAAAACGCCAGCCAATGCCAATCTCTAGACCCATGCAAGAGTGCTAATAATGCAAACCAACAAATTATAAGAGCCGCACGCTGCTTGCCCTTGAGCGCTCTGTGGTGTGTGTCATCCATCATAAGGAGAGCTGTGGTGGATCTAAAGCAACCCAGCCCAGGCCAATCTCGTAGACCAGCGAATGAGGAGGGGCTAAATAAAATGGCAAACAACAAACAAAGCCTCACCTGCTTCCCTTGATGCCTCCGTGTGTGTGGTGGAGCCAGACACTGTGTGTCCGTCACTAAGGAAAGCTGTAGTGGATCTAAAAGCAAACCACAAACAACCTGGATGCCAATCTCTAGACGCAGCAATGAGGGCGGCTAATATGCAAACCAACCGAAACAAAGGCCTCACACTGCTGCTGACGCGTCTCGTTCTGTGTGTTGTGTCCGTCACAAGAGAGCTTGTAGTGGATCTGAAAGCACCCCATGCCCCCTGGGCCCAGACTCTAGAACCAAGAAAAAGGGCTACTATGCAAAAACAAACAAATATAAGAGTCTCGATGCTCACGCTCCTTTCCTGCCTCTGCCACAAATGAGCGCCTCTGTGTGCTGTATCCATCCATTAAGGAGACTGCTGTGGATCTAATAGCAACTCCTAGCCACTATGTGCCAGATTTCTCATAGCGCACCAGCAAGAGGCAATATGCCCAACAAAAAACAAGGGCC
>CM039462.1:108922628-109010128 GCA_022414725.1 Microglena sp. YARC
AAAAGAAGGAGATACCCAAATCTACCCAACAACCCAACCCAACCAACCCAGACCGCAACCCAACCCAACCCAACCCACCCAACCAACACCAACTAACCAATCTAATCAACTCCCAAACCCAACGCCAACCAATCCCTAACCCAACCCAACCCAAACCCAACCCACCAACCCACCCACTAACCAATCATAACCTAAACTCAACCCAACCCAACCCACCCACCCAACCCAATCCCAACCCAACCCAACCCAACCAACCCAACCAAACCCCACCCAACCCACCTAACCCAGATCTAACCTAAACTCAACCCACCCAACCAACTAAACCCAACCCAAGCCCAACCCAACCCAACCCAACACCAATCCGACCCAAAACCAAACCAAACAAAACAAACAAAACAAACCAAAACAACCAACCAAACCAACCCAACTAACCCAAGCAACCCAGCTTAACCCAACTCAACCCAACCAACCTCAAACTACACCACTCAAAACTAACCCACTCAAACAACCCAAAACTAACACAAACCAACCCAACCTCATATACTAACGACATCAACTAATCAAACTAACCCAAACTCAAGAACCCTACCCCAAACCTCAAAACTAACCCAACTCTACTAACCCAACTAACCCAACCGAACCCAACCCAAACTAACCCCAAACAACCCAAACAAACAACCCAACCCAACCCTGCCACCAAAATGCAATCCACCCAACCAACCAAAACCAGACCAAACCAAATTCCCACCCCAGGATGGAGCGCTTAAGAGGGTAGCCCTGGGAGTAAAGATAGTCCCAGGGAGACCAACATAAGGAAACCGTGAAATAAACCAGTCCCCTGAACACCGCCCCCACCCTTCAGACTAAACCTCTACCCCTCGCACCTCCTACTCACACTCCTCTTACCCCAACAATCCCTCACCCACCAATCTCCTCGCCCACCACGCATTCCCTCAGGATGTGATCGCGTAGGGGGGAGCCCTTTGGGAGAACAAGCACAGGGGAACACAAGGAAGGAAACCGTGAACATATAGACCAGTCCTGACCATCTCACCATCCCACCCCACCCCTCGTCTCTGCCCCACCCATCCACCACGACCCAGACCACCCTCCCACCCCATCGCCTCTAAGCCACCATCCTCACCCTACGCACCCTCCACTAAGCGACCCACCAACGTCTCTTACCCTCACCATCCAACACTCCACCACCTCCTCACCACGTGCTCTTCTTACACCACCCCCTCACCCTCCACGCCTCTTACCCCTTACCATCCTCACACCCACAGCTCCTTAACCGCACCACCCTACCTCACCCCCACCGCCTCTTACCACACCTACCATCCTCACCCACACCCTCCTCTTCCCACAGCCTCTTACACCCACACAATCCACACACCCCACGCCTACTCCCCACATCCCCCCTCCTCACCCACCACCATTCCCCAGGTGTGGAGCGCTTGAAGGGGGAGCCCTTGGGGGTGAACAGCCCAGGGAGAGCACAGGGAAGGAAACCGAGTGACATATAAACCAGTCTCTCCTTATCTCAGCCGCCAAACGGACTAGAGCCTCGAACTCTAGACCCAGAGATGAATGGCAGAGACAAAGAAGGGGGCTTGCGCCCATTGGTGTGGCCTTTCAGGTGCAAAATCTAACGTCACTATCTGTGTTACCTGATTACAGGACTCAAGCTTACCTTTTTGCTACAGGTTGTTGAATGGTGGGTGGTGGTGGGGTGGTGGGGGGGGGTCCACAGAAGGGCTGTGCCATGCAGCTTACCACAACAGGACTCAAAGCTTTACCTTTTGCTTAACAGGTGTGTGATGTGGGTGTCGGTGTTAGAGTGGGGGGGGTGCTGGGGCGGGGAGTAAGGGGAGCATAGAAGGGGGGGCTGTGTATGGCCCATACGGGCGCACTGGGTTGACAATATGGGGCAGCAAGGTTACAACCAGGGACCTTAGAATCTTTACCCTTTTTGCTACAGTGTGTGTTGAGTGGTGGGTGGGGGATGGTGGTGGTGGTGGGGGGGGGGGGGTCCCAAGAAGGGGCTGGTGTGCCATGCACTTACCACTACAGGGACTTCAAAGCTTAACCTTTTTTGGCTACAGGTGTGTTGATGTTGGCGTGTGGTTGGTAGGGGGGGGTGGTAGGGGGGGAGGGGGGCAAGAAGGGGCTGTGCCCATGCACTTACCATAAACAGGGACTCGAATCTTACCTTTTGCTAACAGGTGAGTGTGGATGGGTGGGTGGGGTGGTGGGGTGGGTGGTGGGGGGGGGGTCCAAGAAGGGGGGCTGTGCCCATGCACTTACGGCATAATCAGGACTAGAATCTTACCGTTTTTGCTTACGGGTGTGTGGATGTGTGGGTGTGGGTGGTGGTGGTGTGGTGGTGGGGAGGTCAAGAAGGGGGGCTGTGCCTCATCGCAACTTACCATATCAGGGACTCGAATTCTTACCTTTTGCTACAGGTGTTGAATGGATGGGTGGGTGGGGGTGGGGCTTGGGGGTCCAAAGAAGGGGGCTGTGCCCATCCGCACTTACCTATACAGGGACTCGAATCTTACCCTTTTTTGGCTAACAGGTTGTGTGGATGGGTGGGTGGTTGGTGGTGGTGTGGGGGGGGGTCACAAGAAGGGGGCTGTGGTGCCCATGCACTTACCATACAGGGACTCGAATCTTACCTTTTTGCTACAGGTGTGTTGATGGGTGTTGGCGGTGTGGGTGGGTGGGGGTGGGGGTGGGGTCCCAAGAAGGGGGCGCGGCCCATGTAGTGACTTACACATAAATCAGGGACTACCGAATCTTAACCTTTTTGCTACAGGTGTGTGGATGGGTGGGTGTGGGTGGTGTGGTGGTGGGGGGGGGGGGTACCAAGAGATAAGGGGGCTGTGCCCATGGAACTTAACCATAACACAGGACTAGAATCTTACCTTTTTGCTATGGGTGATGGTGGTATACGTTGTGTGGAATGGTGAGAGTTGGTGGTGTGGTGGGTGGGAGGGGATGGTCCAAGAAGGTGGGCTGATGCCCCATTTCACATTACTACTCATAACAGGGACTTCGAATCTTACCTTTTTTGCTACAGGTGTTGTGAATTGAAATGGGTTGGTGGTGGTGGTCGTGGTGGGGGGGGGTCAAGAAGGGGGCTGTGCCCATTGGCACTTATTACACCCAGGGGACTCAGAAATTCTTACCTTTTCTATCAGTGGTGTGTTGATGGTGGGATTGGTGTGGTGGTGAGGGTGGGGGTGGGGGTCCAAGAGAGGGGATCTGCGCACCATGTTACTTACCATACAGGGACTTCGAAAAGATCTGTACCTTTTTGCTACAGGTGTGTGGATGGGTGGGTGGTGGTGGTGGTGGTGGTGGGGGGGTCCAGAAGGGGGCTGTGCTATTATGCACTTTCCTCAGGGACTCCGAATCTTACCCTTTTGCTTCTAACAGGTGTGTTTGATGGCGGGTGGTGTGCTGGTGGTGTGTGTGTGTGTTGGGGGGGGGGGTTTCAAGAACGGGGAGGCTGTGGCCCATGCACTTACCAATTACAGGGACTCGAATCTTACCTTTTTTGCTACAGGTGTGTGTGGCGTTGTGGGGGGGTGGGGGGGTGGGGGGCTTATCAAGAGAGGGGCTTCGCCCTCATATTGCACGCCTTATACAATGTGTGCATAGCAAGTGTGTGTGTGAGTGTGTGTGTGTGGTGGGGGGGGGGGGGTGGATACTCCTTTGCTGCTGGACTTCGAACATAGGGTGCGGGTGTGGGTGGGTGGGTATGGGTCGGGGATATAATGGCATGATGGAATATTATCAATATGGCTCATATCGATTCCATACATATGGCTGCATCATCAATGTCCCGCACAATATCGTAAGTCCCCTCTCACCCTCATCCTGAACACAAGGGATCGCTGGGGCTCGGAAATGCCAAACCACGATCGTGGGCGTTTGGTAAGCCCCTGCCCTGTCATGAGTCCTCCTCACTCAGCTTACCATCTGTAGTTCACAGGGCTCGTCTGATGGATATTAGCGCGAACCAACGATCGTATGCGTGTGTACGCCCTCTGCCTGTACCCCTGAATTCTCCCTCTCACCTCTCATCTGTACAGGGCCTCGCCTGGGTGGAAGTGCCAAACCAACGATCGTCGGCGTGTGTAAGCCCTGCCTGTCCTGCAGCTCCTCTCCTCTCAACCTTTCATCTGTCACACAGGGGCTCGCTGGGTGGAAATGCCCAAACCAACGATCGTGGCGTTTGTAAGCCCCTGCCTGTCATGAGTCCTCCCTCACCTCCATTCTGTCACAGGGGCTCGCTGGTGGCATATGCCAAACCACGATCGGGCGTTATTGTAAGCCCTGCCCTGTCCATTGGTTTCTGAGTTCCTCCTCACCTACTCCATACTGTCACAGGGCGCTGGGAGGTGGATATGCCCAAAACCAACAGAGATCGTGGGCGTTTGTAAGCCCTGCCTGTCCTGAATTCTCCTCTCACCTTCATCTGTCACAGGGCTCGCTGGGTGGAAGTGCCAAACCACGATCATGGCGTGTGTAAGCCCTGCCTGTCCTGAGTCCTATCTCTCACCTTCTATCTCTCACAGGCTCGCTGGATGGAAATGCCAAACCACGATCGTGGCGTTTGTAAGTGCCCTGCCTGTCTCTGAATCCTCCTCTCACCTGTATTTGCCTCAGGATTCGCTTGGTTGAAAGGCCATAACACGATCGTGGTGTGCGTAAGCCCTGCCTGTCCTGAGTCCTCTCTCACCTCCATCTGAATCAGGTCTTGCTTGATGGAAACGCCAAACCACGATTTTAACAAATGTAAGCCCTGCCTGTCCCGAGTCCTTCTCTCACCTATATATTTATGTATCAGTAGAATCGCTTGGTGGAACTGCCAAACAAAACAGGTCGTGCTCCTCGCGTGCTTAAGCCCTGCCTGTCCTGAGGTCCTTCTCTCATCACCCTCCATCTTGTATCAGGGGGGCCGACGATTCCCTCGCTTGGTGGAAATGCCAAAACCACGATCGTGGCGTGTGTAAGCCCTGCTTGTCCTGAGTCCTCCCTCACCTATATATGTATCAGGATTCGCTTGGTGGAAATGCCAAAACCACGATCGTGGCGTGTGTAAGCCCTGCCTGTCCTGACGAAGACACGAGCAAACCCTGAAAGTTTGTTCAAAAGTGCCAAAAGCATAGTGAACCGAGCTACCATTAAAGCAAATCTGGATTATCGGGGTGACGTGCGGGAGTGCAAAAAAGAGATCCAAAAGTGGGTATGCTGCTGTTGCGTTGTGTTGTGTTGTGTTGGGTCAAAGGTTTTTTCGGTTCAGTGTGTTCTGTTAGGTTTAGGCTTTTTTTTTTATTACCATCAAAATCTGGATTTTTTGGGGAGATGTGGCGGAATTTTGCAGACAGAGGATTCAAAAGTTTAGTATTATGTTGTGTTGTGTTGTGTGAGGTGCCCCAGGCCTCAAATTTGTTACTTATCTACCGAACATAACTGTATCATTATATTATTATTGCCATCAATCTTGATTACTGGGCGATGTTTGGGAGTTGCAGAAGGACATCCAAAAGTGGGTATGCTGTTGCGCTGTGTTGTGTTGTGTTGGGTCAAGGCTTGTTGGTTAGTGTGTTCTGTTAGGTTTAGGCTCTATTTTTTATTTTATTTTTTGTTATCATTATTATCATCAATCTTGATTATCGGGGTGATGTGCGGGAGTTGCAGAAAGAGATCCCAAAGTGGGTATGCTGTTGTATTGTGTTGGGTGCCCAGGCCTCAATTGTTTATTTATTCTGATCAATTAAATACAGAGGAAGTACCTCCATCTGCATTATAACATCAATCTGGATTACCAGGGCGATGTGCGGGAGTTGCAGGAAAAGATTACAAGTTGGCACTATGTTGTGTTGTATATGTTGTATATGTTATATGTGTTGCATAAAAGCATATGTTGTATGTGTTGTATATGTTGTATGAGGTTCCCAGGCCTCCTTTTTTTACATCTTCCGATCGATGATATATAGAGGTAGTACATCCATCTGTATCCTTTGTTGTTTGTGCTGTCTGTTGCCTTTTCATGTTTGTTGTCATTTGATGTTGTTTGTGTTGTCTTCATCACTTGTTGTTTTTACGTTGTTGTTCGTGTTGTTTGCTGTTGTTGTTTTCTGTTAGTTGTTGTTTGCGTGTTGTGTTCTGTGTTAATGTTTTGTATGTATGTGTGTTTATGTGTTTGTGTGTTGTTCCTTTGTTTGTGTTGTGCCATCATAGCTCATGTTCTTGTTCCCTGACAACACTGAATGCTGAACATCAGGGTACTTCGAATGCTGAACATTACACAGTATATACATAGTACATACATTACACAGTATATACATTATACACTGACACAGAGAACATCAGGGTACTTCGAATGCTGAACATTAGGGTACATCGAATGGAACTAGCGGCTGGCCTGCCCTGCGGCCAGGGTATGTAACCCTGGCCGGGGCACTAACGTATCCGAGGTTAGTATGGTACGACCAAGAAGGCGAACCATAACAAAAGGAGTGGGAGCAGGGTGCTTCAAATGGCCAAATTGGCCAGCGCATTAGCGCACTTGATAACAAAAAAACTGCGCTTTGTAGTGCAAAAAGCGCAAAAAATGCTTGCTGCGCCCACAGGGGGTTGCAAAAAACTGCGTTTAAAGCGCAGAGGGGGTCAAAAAGTCAGCGCCCAAAAGCGCAAAAGCGCGCGCTTTGAATTACCCTGCTGAACATACCGTCCATCTTTGTGCAGGTTGAACTCAGATCTAGAGGCTCTATGCAAAAGGGAAGGGAGCAGAGTGGGGTGTTTGGGTGTGCTCGAAGGGGGGGCAGAGGGAGCAGAGTGGGTTGGAGTGGGAGATACTGGAGTCTTGTGGGGTGATGCTTGGCTGTGGTGATTCGGTGTGTGTGTATTGGGGTGGGTGGGGATTGGATTGTGGAGTGTGGCAAAGCACTGAAACATGGTAAGCGAATGTACAACTAATCCACACCACAGACCCACTCACTCACACCCACCACCCTCTCACACACCCACTCACAACCATCTTTGTGCAGGTTGAACTCAGATCTAGAAGCACTACGCAAGGGCTTCACGGACCCGGCTATCCAAGAGGCTAAGTCTTTGAGAGCAACACTTGCAGAGTAAGTGACCCTCCACCACCAACACAAGCACCACCAACAACACCAGTACCACCAACACCACCAACAACACCAGCACCTCCACCACCACACAACACCACCAGTACCACAACACCGACCAACACCAACAGTACCAACACCAACACCAACAGTACCAACACCAACACCAACAGTACCATCAACACCACCAGCACCTCCACCCACACACACCAGTACCACCAACACCACCAACACCACCAACACCAGTACCACCAACACCACCAACACCACCAGCACCTCCACCACCAACACCACCAGTACCACCAACACCAACACCACCAGTACCACCAACACCACCAGCACCTACCACTCAACCACAACCACCACTACCACTCAACCACAACCACCAAAACCACCACTCAACCACAAACCACCAAACCACCACTTCAACCACAAACCACCACTCAACCACAACCACCAAACCACCACTCAACCACAAACTACCACTGAACCACAAACCGCCCTTCAACCACAACCACAAACAACCAACACAGGCATGAGAAGCAGCACAATGATCTTTAGATGAAGTTCACAAACCACCATACCACCACAAACACCATACCGCTTTACCACAAACCACCACTCAACCACAACCACCAAACCACCACTCAACCACAACCACCAAACCACCACTCAACCACAAACCACCACTCAACCACAATCCACAACCCACACTCAACCACAACCCACACTCAACCACAAACTACCACTGAACCACAAACCACCACTCAACCACAACCACAAACAACCAACACAGGCATGAGAAGCAGCACAATGATAAAGTTTGCAACACCACCATACCGACCACACAACCATAACCAACTCAAGACCCACCACTCAACCACAAACCACACTCAACCACAAACCACCACTCAACCAAAACCCACACTCAACCGCAAACTACCACTGAACCACAAGCCACCACTAAACCACAACCACAAACAACCAACACAGGCATGAGAAGCAGCACAATGATAAAGTTCGCAAACCACCATACCACCACAAACACCATACCACTCAACCAACCCCCCCACTCAACCACAACTACCACTCAACCAAACCCACCACTCAACCAAACCCACCACTCAACCACAACTACCACTCAACCACAAACCACCACTCAACCACAAACACAAACAACCAACACAGGCATGAGAAGCTGCACAATGATCTTCAGATGAAGTTCACAAAGCTTGCGGCCGAGAGCGTGCGTCACAAGCGCGAGCGCCAAAGGTTGGAGGACAAGCTTGCAAACTCACAGAGCCAAGGCGGAATGTGAGTATAATCTTCTCTCTCCCTATATATATGTGTTTATCTATCTATCTATCTATCTATCTATCCATCTATCCATATATCCATATATCTATCTCTAATTACAAACGCGAGCGCCAGAAGTTGGAGAACAAGCTTGCTAATTCACAGAGTCAAGGCCTTCATGTGAGTCCAATCTTCTCTATCCCTTTCTCTCACTCTATATATATGTTTATCAATCTATCTTTCTATCTATCTATCTATCCATCTATCTATCTATCTCTGTATCTCTAATTACAAATGCGAGCGTCAGAGATTGGAGGACCAGCTTGCAAACTCACAGAGCTAAGACGGAATGTGGGTAAAATCCCCTCTCTCTCTCTATATATGTATATGTATATATATAGATATAGATATAGATATAGATATAGATATATAGATATAGATAGATAGATAGATAGATAGATAGATAGATAGATAGATAGATAGATAGATAGATAGAATATGTATACATATGTGTATATGTATATGTATATGTATACATATATATACATATATATGTATATATATATACATACATATATATATATCCACATATATATCCAACCACAAACACAAGTGTCAGAGGTTAGAGGATAAACTTGCAAACTCATAGAGCAAAGGTGGAAAGTAGGTATAATCTTCTCTCTCCTTCTCTCTCTGTATATATATATTGATCTATCTATCTGTCTATCTATCTATCTTTCTTTCTTTCTATGTATCCATATATCTATCGCTAATTACAAATGCAACGTCTCATCATGAAGGTGGACATAGCAGAGGCCCCCAACCACCACCGCCCTGCCCTCCACTACCACCTCCCACCACCACCACCACCACCCTCCACCAACCACCCCCAACCACCACCGCCCTGCCCTCCACTACCACCTCCCACCACCACCACCCTCCACCAACCACCCCAACCACCCCCAACCACCACCGCCCTGCCCCTCCACTACCACCTCCACCAACCACCACCTACCACCACCACCACCACCACCCACCACCACCACCCTTCACCCTCCACCAACCACCACCTACCACCACCACACCTACCACCACCACCACCACCCACCTACCACCACCACCCACCACCTACCACCACCCTTCACCCTCCACCAACCACCACCTACCACCACCACCCACCTACCACCACCTACCTGCCCTCCACTACCTCCACCCACCACCACCACCTACCACCCACCACCCACCTACCACCTCCTACCACTACCACCAACCTCCACCACCCTTCACCCTCCACCAACCACCTACCACTACCACCAACCACCACCAACCTCCACCAACCTCCTCCAACCACCACCACCCACTTGCATCCTTATGGATAAAGTGCAACGACTCATCATGAAGCTGGAAATAGTAGAGGCTGCTATCCACCACCACCCTGCCCTCCACTACCACCACCCTGCCCTCCACTACCACCACCCTGCCCTCCACCTACCACCAACCACCACCAACCACTTGCAGCCTAGAGGATAAAGTGCAACGACTCTTCCTGAAGCTGGAAATAGTAAAGGCTGCTATCCACCACCACCCTGCCCTCCACTACCACCACCCTGCCCTCCACCTACCACCAACCACCACCAACCACTTGCAGCCTAGAGGATAAAGTGCAACGACTCTTCCTGAAGCTGGGAATAGTAGAGGTTGCTATCCACCACCACCCTGCCCTCCACTACCACCACCCTGCCCTCCACCTACCACCAACCACCACCAACCACTTGCAGCCTAGAGGATAAAGTGCAACGACTCTTCATGAAGCTGGAAATAGTAGAGGCTGCTATCCACCACCACCCTGCCCTCCACTACCACCACCCTGCCCTCCACCTACCACCACCCTGCCCTCTACTACCACCAACCACCACCACCCACTTGCAGCCTGGAGGAGAAAGTGCAACGACTCTTCATGAAGCTGGAAATAGTAGAGGCTGCTATCCACCACCACCCTGACCTCCACTACCACCACCCTGCCCTCCACCTACCACCAACCACCACCAACCACCACCAAACACTTGCAGCCTGGAGGATAAAGTGCAACGACTCATCATGAAGCTGGACATAGCAGAGGCTGCCAACGAGGCAGCCAGGTCTACCTGGCTCCAGTCAAGCGCTACTGAGGTACAGATACTAAAGCTTGAGGCGACAGCAGCTCAGGAGGAGTTGCAGGTAAGGGCTCGATGTGTGTTTACGGTTCAGAGAGGTGTATGGGGTGTTTTCACGTTGTTTAGGAGAGCTATTTCACTTGAATTCACGTTGTTTAGGAGAGCTATTTCAGTTGAATTTGCAAGCTTTTATTCGAGTAACTTGCGCCAGTGAAGTGCCTTAGTGGCAGAAATCAATACATTACTGACAACAGCCAAGTTCTGCTAGGTTGTTTTGGTATGTTAGGGTTAGGTTTCTTCATTAAGCTCCAGGAGAGGTGATCCAGTTGTTTAGCAGAATTTTCTTCAAGTTACTGGCGCCAGTCTAGCGTTACTGGCACCAGTCAAGAGTTACTGGCGCTAGTCAAGCGTTACTGGCACCAGTCAAGCGTTACTGGCGCAAGTCAAACGTAACTGAGGTAAAGATACTAAAGCTCGAGGCGACAGCTGCTCGAGTCGTCCAAGTCAAAGTGAATGGCCTTATACCACGCTCAAAACTACGAATGTACTCCCCCACACGTACGCACACACCACACCCCCAACCAACCCAACATAGATCACGTGATGGCCATGCATGTGGAGAGAGCAGCCAAGATGATTGATTCGACCCTCAAAGTGAATGGCGTTGTACCATGCACTGCGTCGTACCATGCACGTGCGTTGTACCACGCTTGGAACTAAGAATGTACTCCCCCCCCATACACACATGCACAAACACCCAACCAACCCAACATAAATCACATGCAGGCCATGCATGTGGAGAAAGCAGCCAAGATGATTGAGTCGACCCTCAAAGTGAATGGCGTTGTACCATGCACTGCATTGTACCACGCTTGGAACTACGAATGTACTCCCCCCCCCCCCCCCCCCCCCCCACACACACACCACACACACACACGCACAGACACACACCCAACCAACACAACATATTTCACCTGCAGGTACTGTATGTGGAGCAAGCAGCCAAGATGAAACACAAACTGGATTCAGTCCTGCTCGAGTCGTCCTTCAAAGTGGATGACCTACCACGCACAGAACTACACATAACCACCAAATCAAACCAACATAAATAATGATAACGCCTGGTGGGGCGTGGTGTTAAGGGAGCCCGTCGTACGCAGGTGGGGAGCGGTCTCCTACCTCAACTGGACAAGCTACCATCGCGGTTGACGACGACCTGCAACGCCAAGAGCGACCGAAGGGGGAGTCGAACCCCCCAACCAACATATATCACCTGAAGGTACTGTATGTGGATCAAGCAGCCAAGATATAACACCAACACGATCCAGTGCTGCTCCAGTCGTCCAAGATGCAACACAAACTGGATTGGCGCTGCTCGAGTCGACTCTCAAAATGAATGGCCTTATACCACGCACGGAACTACTAATCCCCCCCCCCCCCCCCCCCCCCACACACACACACCACCACCACCACCACCACCACACCCAACCAACCAACCAACCCAACATATATCGCATGCAGGCACTGTATGTGGAGCAAGCAGCCAAGATGCAACACCTTCTGGAGTTGGCGCTGCTCGACTCGACTCTCAAAATGAATGGCCTTATACCACGCACGGAACTACTTATTCCCCCCCCCCCCCCCCCCCCCCCCCCACACACACACACACACAAACACCCAACCAACCCAACATATATTGCATGCAGGCACTGTATGTGGAGAAAGCAGCCAAGATGCAACACAAACTGGATTTGGCGCTGCTCGACTCGGCTCTCAAAATGAATGGCCTTATACCACGCACGGAACTACTAATCCCCCCCCCCCCCCACACACACACTCACACACACACACAAACACAAACACAAACACAAACACAAACACCCAACCATCCCAAACATATATCGCATGCAGGCACTGTATGTGGAGCAAGCAGCCAAGATGAAACACAAACTGGATTCATCGCTGATGGAGTCGTCCCTCAAAGTGAATCGCCTTGAGCAGTGTCTAAATATGGAGGAGGGTAGCAGGCAGCGAGCTGAGCAGCAGGTAGAGGAGCTGCTAGCAGCTGTAGCCGCTACACAGCAGGAAGCTGCCGAGCAGTTGGAGGAGCTGCAAGCAGCTGTAGCCGCAACACAGCGGGAAGCTGCCGAGCAGGTGAAGGAGCTGCAAGCCGAGTTGGAGGCTTCCAAGCATGAAGCTACCGAGCAGGTGCAGAAGCTGCAAGCAGCTGCAGTCACAACACAGCAAGAAGCTGCTGAGCAGCTGGAGGAGCTGCAAGCTGAGTTGGAGTCTACCCTGCAGGGTAGGGTGGAGAAAGAGGAGGTGATAGTTGGCCTTTCGGTCACTTTGGCTGCTAGGCAGATGGAAGCTGCCCAGCAGGTGGAGTTGCTACAGACGGTGAAGGCTGATCTGGCAAAAACAACTGCTAAGCTGGATGCATCCTGCCAGGCTGTCAAGGCTTGGGAAGCAAGAGGGCATGAGCAAAAGAAGAGAAACGAAACTCTCGAGAATCAGCTTCGGGTGAGCATTTAAATTTGAATGTGAATGTGAAGAAGATTAGTGAAACTCTCGAGGATCAGTTTCTCGTGAGAATTTGAATTTGAATGTGAAGAAGAGTAATGAAGCTCTCGAGAATCAGTTTCTGGTGAGAATTTGAATTTGAATGTAAAGAAGAGTAATGAAACTCTCGAGAATCAGCTTCTGGTAAGAATTTGAATTTGAGTGTGAAGAAGAGTAATGAAACTCTCGAGAATCAGCTTCAGATGAGAATTTGAATTTGAATGTGAAGAATGTCAACAAAACTCTCGAGAATCAGCTTCATGTGAGAATTACAATTTGAATTTGAATGTGAAGAATGTCAATGAATCAGTTTTAGGTGAGAATTTGAATTTGAATGTGATGAATGTCATTGGATAAGCTTCAGGTGAGAAATTGAATATGAATTTGAATTTGAATCAGAAATTAAGGGCCAAACCAATCCAAACCAAAGTAAATCAATCCAAACCCATCGCTACCAGACCAGTCCCATACAGACCAAACACAACCACTCCCCACCAAACAAAACAAAACACCCCCACCCAAATCCAAGTCGAGACACAACCCCTTCCCACAAAACAAAACAACCCCACCCAAATCCAGGTCGAGACACAACCCCTCCCCACCAAACAAAACAAAACAACCCCACCCAAATCCAGGTCGAAACACGACCCCTCCCCACCAAACAAAACAATATACCCCCACCCCAATCCAGGTCGAGACACAACCCCTTCCCACCAAACCAAACAAAACAACCCCACCCCAATCCAGGTCGAAGCACAACCCCTTCCCACCAAACCAAACAAAACAACCCCACCCAAATCCAGGTCGAGACACAACCCCTCCCCACCAAAAAAAAAAAAAAAAAAAAAAAACCCAATCCCAGTCGAAGCACAACCCCTTCCCACAAAACAAAACAACCCCACCCAAATCCAGGTCGAAATACAACTCCTTCCCACCAAACAAAACAAAACAACCCCACCCCAATCCCGGTCGAGACACAACCCCTTCCCACCAAACAAAACAATATACCCCCACCCCAATCCAGGTCGAAACACGACCCCTCCCCACCAAACAAAACAATATACCCCCACCCCAATCCAGGTCGAAACACAAGCTCGTGCCACTGCTATGGCCAACATGACAGCTGTGCACAATGAGCTAGAACATCAGCTCCGAAACCGGATGGATGAGCTGGCAGCCTTGAAGCTGCAGATGGAGCATGGGAGAACAGCGTGGAATGCAGAGAAGGCCTCGAAGGATGAGCAGGTGTGTGCTCGTAATTAAATCGCAACACAGCACACACACCATACCCCCCCCACGTACCCCCCCCCCCCCCACACACACACACACACATACACACAAGTACCAGAACACAACATGCACAACAACACTCTACACCAAAAACACTCACACTCACACACACACACACACTACTACCAAACACACAAGACCCGCACACCAAAACACAACGCACACACACAACACACACTAAAACACACACCACAAACGCCAAGGGCGCAATAAGAACACCAACAGCAAACGGAATCGCATCACACAGAGAACAGAGGGGAATGCATCAAAGGATGAGCAGGTGTGTGCTGGTAACAGAATCACAACACAGCCCACCCACCCACCCACCCATCACCACGCATCACACACAGAACAGAGTGGAATGCTGAAAAGTCATTTGAGGATGATCAGGTGTGTGCTGGTAACTGAATCACATCACAGCCCCCCCCCCCCCCCCACACACACACACACACACACACACACTACTACTACTACCATAGCCCCCCACCCCCACCCCACCCCATCCCACCACCCACCACCCACTACTACTACCATAGCCCCCCCACCCCACCCCACCCCACCCACCCCACACACACAAACACTACTAGATGTTGGTGTACTTATTGCGCCCTTGGCGTTTATGGTCTGTGTTTTGGTGTGTATGTTGTGTTTTGGTGTTGCTTTTGTGTGTGTCTGATGGAGTGCATGGTGTGTGTGTGTGTGGTGGGGGGGGGGGGGGGGGGTAGTCTTGGTGTGTGTTTTTAGTGTGTCTGTTGTGTTTTGGTGTTGCTTTTGTGTGTTCTGGTGGAGTGCATGTTGTGTTCTGGCAGTATTGTGTGTGTGTGTGTGTGTGTGTGGGGGGGTGATTCATTTACCAGCACACACCTGATCATCCTCAAATGATTTCTCAGCATTCCACTCTGTTCTGTGTGTGATGCGTGTGGGTGGGTGGGAGGGGGCTGTGTTGTGATTCAGTTACCAGCACACACCTGCTCATCCTCAAATGACTTCTCAGCATTCCACTCTGTTTTGCTTGTGATGCGTGTGTGTGTGGGGGGGAGGGGGGGGGGGGGGGGGGGGGGGGGGGGGGGGCTGTGTTGTGATTCAGTTACCAGCACACACCTGCTCATCCTCAAAAGACTTCTCAGCATTCCACTCTGTTTTGCGTGTGATGCGTGTGTGTTTGTGGGTGGGGGGGGGGGGGGGGGGGGGGGGGGGCTGTGTTGTGATTCAGTTACCAGCACACACCTGCTCATCCTCAAATGACTTCTCAGCATTCCACTCTGTTTTGCGTGTGATGCGTGTGTGTGTGTTTGTGTGTGTGTGTGTGGGGGGGGGGGGGGGGGGGGGGCTGTGTTGTGATTCAGTTACCAGCACACACCTTCTCATCCTCAAAAGACTTCTCAGCATTCCACTCTGTTTTGCGTGTGTGTGTGTTTGTGTGTGTGTGTGTGTGTGTGTGTGGGGGGGGGGGCTGTGTTGTGATTCAGTCACCAGCACACACCTGCTCATCCTTAAATGACTTCTCAGCATTCCACTCTGTTTTGTGTGTGATGCATGTGTGTGTGTGTCTGGGGGAGGGGGGGGGGGGGGGGGGTGATTCAGTTACCAGCACACACCTGCTCATCCTCAAATGACTTCTCGGCATTCCACTCTGTTTTGCTTGTGATGCGTGTTTGTGTGGGTGTTTGTGTGGGTGGGGTGGGGGCTGTGTTGTGATTCAGTTACCAGCACACACCTGCTCATCCTCAAATAACTTTCTCAGCATTCCACTCGGTTTTGCGTGTGATGCGTGTGTGTGGGGGGGGTGGGGGGGTGGGTGGGGGGGGGGTGTTGTGTTGTGATTCAGTCACCAGCACACACCTGCTCATCCTCAAATGACTTCTCAGCATTCCACTCTGTTTTGCGTGTGATGCGTGGTGGTGGGTGGGTGGGTGGGCTGTGTTGTGATTCTGTTACCAGCACACACCTGCTCATCCTTTGATGCATTCCCCTCTGTTCTCTGTGTGATGCGCTCCCGTTTGCTGTTGGTGTTCCTAGTGCGCCCTTGGCCTTTGTGGTGTGTGTTTTAGTGTGTGGTGTGGTGTGTGTGTGCGTTGTGTTTTGGTGTGCGTGTGTTGTGTGTGTTGGTGTTGCAGGTGTATGCTCTGGTGTAGTGCGTGGCGTGTGTTGGGGAGTGTTCTGGTAGTATTGTGCTGTGTTGTAATTCAGTTACCAGCACACACCAACTCATCAGCTTGACAGGAGGTGGTGGTAGTGTGTGTGTGTGTGTGTGTGGGGGGGGGGGGGGGGGTCTTGGGAGGAGGGAGTGGGGGGGGCTTGACAGGAGGTGTTGGTGGTGTTGGTGGTGGGGGGGCCTTCCCAGCACTGCACTCTGTCCTCTCTGCGATTAGCTTCCGTGTGCTGTTGAAGTTCTTATTTTGCCCTTGGCGTTTGTGGTGTGCGTTTTAGTTCATGTGTTGTGTTTCTGATGAGCTTGTGTGTGATGGGGACGCCACACTTTTTTCTTTTTAGACCGCTCACCACCAATGCTCCCGAAACATTGCTCACCTACCACCATCATCCATGCTTATGCCAACGCCGCACTCAGCTTGCGGAGCTTGCCCTGCAGTTCATGGCCTCCAACGCCACTCTTGCCTATCTACCACCATCAATGCAGCCACCAACCACCAACCACCAATGCCTATGACACACTTCGTTTGCTCACCTGCCACAACCACCAACCACCAATGCCTATGACACACTTCGTTTGCTCACCTGCCACAACCACCAACCACCAATGCCTATGACACACATCGTTTGCTCACCTGCCACAACCACCAACCACCAATGCCTATGACACACTTCGTTTGCTCACCTGCCACAACCACCAACCACCAATGCCTATGACACACTTCGTTTGCTCACCTGCCACAACCACCACCACCAACCAACAATGCCTATGACACACTTCGTTTGCTCACCTGCCACAACCACCAACCACCAATGCCTATGACACACTTCGTTTGCTCACCTGCCACAACCACCACCACCAACCACAAATGCCTATGACACACTTCGTTTGCTCACCTGCCACAACCACCAACCACCAATGCCTATGACACACTTCGTTTGCTCACCTGCCACAACCACCAACCACCAATGCCTATGACACACTTTGTTTGCTCACCTGCCACAACCACCACCACCAACCACCAATGCCTATGACACACTTCGTTTGCTCACCTGCCACAACCACCAACCACCAATGCCTATGACACACTTCGTTTGCTCACCTGCCACAACCACCAACCACCAACCACCAATGCCTATGACACACTTTGTTTGCTCACCTGCCACAACCACCACCCTTGCTCATGCCAATGCCACCTTCAGCTTGCGAAGCTTGCCCAGCAGTTCATGACCTCCAACGCCACTCGTACTTACCTACCTACCTACCCACCACCACCACCAATTCCACTATCAGCTTGTGCTTGCTTGCTCACCTGCCACGACCACCACCCTTGCGCATGCCAATGCCACACCCAGCTTGCGGAGCTTGCCCAGCACTTCATGACCTCCAAGGTCACTCCTACTTACCTACCTACCCACCACGACCGACCACCACCATGACACTCTCTTCGCTTTCTTACGAAACACCACCACCACCCATACTAATGCCAATGCCACACCCAGCTTGCCCAGCAGTTCATGACCTCCAACGTCACTCTTACTTACTTACCTACCTACCTACCTACCTACCTACCTATCTACCTACACAACTACCCTCCTACCAACCTACACACCTACCTACCTATCTACCAACAATCCTACCCACCTACCTACCCACCTATCTATTTACACACCTACACACCTACACACCCACCTACACACCTACCTATCTACCTATCTACCTACACACCTACCTACACACCACCACCGACCACCACCATGGCACTCTCTTCGCTTGCTGACGAAACACCGCCACCACCCTTGCTCATGCCCATGCCACACCCAGCTTGCGGAGCTTGCCCAGCAGTTCACGACCTCCAAGGCGACATCAGAAGAATTGAGACTCTCTCTGCAGAGAGAGGCAGTTGCAAGGAGCGTTGCCGATGCAACTGTGTGCGAGCATGAGAACAACATCAACATCCTAACCGAGAAGGTAGTGGAACTGGAAGAAGAAGCACTCAGGTATGTGTCATTTCCACAAGCCAAATCGCGTTACGGTGTATAGCACAATTATAGCACCATTATAGCACAAAATCGGTCCTTTGACGGGTATCCACACAAAAATGAATGAGCGTTGCCAAGGCAGCAACTGTGTGCGAGGATGAGAACAACATCAACATCCTAACTGAGAAGGTAGTGGAACTGGAAGAAGAGGCACTCAGGTATGTGTCATTTCCACAAGCCAAATCGCGTTACGGTGTATAGCACAATTATAGCACCATTCTAGCACAAAATCGGTCCTTTGACGGGTATCCACACAAAAATGAGCGTTGCCAAGGCAGCAACTGTGTGCGAGCATGAGAACAACTTAGCAATCCTAACTGAGAAGGTAGTGGAACTGGAAGAGGAAGCACTCAGGTATGTGTCATTTCCACAAGCCAATTTACGTTACGGTGTAATAACAGCACAATTATAGCACACACTCGGTAATTCTACGGATATTTACACAAAAGGGAGCGATGTCATGGTGGAACTGGAAGTAGAAGCAGTGCCCGGGTATGTGTCAGACCCACATGCCGAATCACGTTACAATGTAATTACAGCACAATTATAGCACAAATGCAGTCCTTCAATGGATATTCACAGAAAAATAGCATTGCCGATGTAACTGTGTATAAGGATGTGTACAATATCAACATTCTAACTGAGGAGGCAGTGGAACTGGAAGTAGAAGCACTAAGGTATGTGCCAGACCCACAAGCCGAATCACGTTACAGTGTAATTACAGCACAATTATAGCACAACTCGGTCCTTCGATGGATATTCACACACACAAGGGAGCGTTGCCTATGCAACTGTATGCAAGCATGATAAGAATATAGTAGTCCTAACTCAGAAGCTAGCAGAACTGTAAGAAGCAGCTCCAAGCTACGCATCATTCCCTCAAGCCAAATCACGTTATTGCACAATTATAGCACACTATTCGGTCCTTCGTTGACCATTCACACACCATCATCACCATCATCACCTCATGGCCGTCATCATCATCACCGGTAAAGTCATTGTAGCAATTCAGGGGATGAACTGGACATAACGTTTCCACGAGAACTCGTACTTCGTCGAGAATTTTGGCCTGGAAATCCGAGAATTCTCGACAATTTGGCCTGGAATTCTCGACAATTCTCAACAAAGTACGAAATGTTAGTCCAGTTCATCCCCTGAATTGCTATAAGAGTGTGGAACTGGAAAAGCAGCACTCAGGGCACGCAGTTTACCATACTTTTTCATTTAGGCCCTTTCTGTCACGGTTAGGCAAGTCCCTTAAGCCTATTTGGCCTACCCCTGGACTGTAGCATACATACATCGTGCTCTAGTTTGAAAGCAAGGTCCGTAAGCCTATTTGGCCTACCCCTGGACTGTAACATACATTCATACTAACACTGCTATCCAACTTGCCAGCTAACCAGCCACCTGACCAATAAACCACCCAAACACCCACCCATCCCACCTCCCACCCACCCCACTACCTCACCACCCAACCAACCAACACCCAATCAACCACCCACCCCAACCACACCACCACCCACCCACCCACCTACCCATCCACTTACCCATCCACCCACCACACACACACACACATGCACATGTACCCACTCATGCATACACACACTGCTATCCAAATTGTAGGCAGGAGGAGTTGGCAGCTTTACAAAGAGGGGAGAGTGAGAGGCAGGTCAGCAGCCTGACGACGGCAATTGGCTTGGCCCAGACAGAGCAGGCTGAGCTCCAGGTGTGTGGGAATATAATTGAAATCTGGTGGAACAGGAAGGAAGGAAGGAAGCAGTCTGGACTGTTTCGGACCACCATTCTGGACTGGACTGGAAACTATCCGAAGGGGGTCCTCGGACAACGCCAGTGGGGGAAGGGTGTGTATGTTACAGTCCAGGAGTAGGTCAAATAGGCTAAAGGGACTTGCCCAACAGTGATATGAAGGGCCTAGGTAATCATAACGCCTGGTGGGGCGTGGTGTTAAGGGAGCCCGTCGTACGCGGGTGGGGAGCGGTCTCCTACCTCAACTAGACAAGCTACCATCGCGGTTGACGACGACCTGCAACGCCAAGAGCGACCGAAGGGGGAGCCAAACCCCCGACTCTTTGTCCTCTAGCAACCTGGTATGAAGGGCTTAACAAGTAAAAGCATTGATGAAGTGAACCCCAAACAATCATTTTACCAACGGGGGAAGAAGGTTATTGGAATGGAATAGGGCAGGGTTTAGATGGTTAAGGGTGGTGGTTGAGGGCAGGGTGGTGGATGGTCAAGGGAATGTAATAGGGCAGGGTGGAGGGTGGTCATGGGAAGAATAGATAGGGATCACATTACAGTTGAATAAATAGGGCTCTATCACAAAGAGGGGAGAATGAGAGGCAGGTCAGCCGTCTGGCGATGACAATTGGCTTGGCCCCGACAGAGCAGGCTGGCCTTCATTTATGTGGGGTAGTAGAGAGGGAATGTGTGTACGTTTGAATGCACCATTTATGACAAACCCATGTACGCAAACAATGTAGTAGTAAACCATATAGTAGTAAACCATGTAGTAGTAGTAAACCATTGACTAACAAACCCAAGTTTGGTACAAACACATCATCCGTGAAATTGCTAAGATTGAAAGGTATGCGCCCACATCAAAAATCGGAAAACACTTGAAAATGTTGAGGATCAATATGGTAGTTAATCAAACCCATGCGAACATCACAGAAAAATATCAAGGAACAAGGGTTGGAGATGGCTAAACTGCGTGAGGCCCTAGCTGGCCAGTGTGCTGAATCTGCCAAGTTGAAAAGCCAGCTGTCACAGAAAGATGATGAGCTGGCGATGGCCAAGTGCTCGCTTGGAAAGAAGCTTGAAGAAGCTGAGAAGAAGCTGACGACACAGGATGCAACGATCTATGGACTTCAGAAGGTAAGAGGGGAACGCTGGGGAGGTAGGGGGGGGAGAGAGAGAGACAGAGAGAGACAGAGACAGAGACAGAGAGAGAGACAGAGGGTGCGACTATCAATGAACTTCATTAGTTACGAAGAGAAAGCTGGTGAGGTAGAAGGGGGGGGGGGGGGGGGGGGGGAGACGGGGAGAGAGAGACACAGAATGCAACAATCAATTTGCTTTAGAATGTATTAGGGGAAGCTGGGGGGGCAGGAGGGGAGAGAGAGAGAGAGAGAGAGAGAGAGAGAGGGTGCGACAATCAATGAACTTCATAAGTTATGAAGGGAAAGCTGGTGAGGTAGAAGGGGGGGGGGGGAGATAGAGAGACACAGAATGCAACAATCAATTTGCTTCAGAAGGTATTAGGGGAAAGCTGGGGAGGCAGGAGAGGGGGGAGAGAGAGAGAGAGGGTGCGACTATCAATGAACTTCATAAGTTATGAAGGGAAAGCTGGTGAGGCAGAAGGGGGGGGGGGGAGATAGAGAGACACAGAATGCAACAATCAATTTGCTTCAGAAGGTATTAGGGGAAAGCTGGGGAGGCAGGAGAGGGGGGAGAGAGAGAGAGAGGGTGCGACTATCAATGAACTTCATAAGTTATGAAGGGAAAGCTGGTGAGGCAGAAGGGGGGGGGGGGGGGGGGGGGAGAGAGAGACAGAGAGACAGAGAGACAGAATGCAGCAATCAATTTGCTTTAGATGGTATGAGGGGAAAGCTGGGGAGGCAGGGGAGAGAGAGAGAGAGAGAGAGAGAGAGAGAGAGAGAGAGAGAGAGAGAATGCGACGATCAATGAACTTCAGAAGGTACGAGGGGAAAGCTGGGGAGGCAGAAAGGGGGGGGGAGAGAGAGAGAGAGAACTTCAGAAGGTACGAGGGGAAAGCTGGGGAGGCAGAAAGGGGGGGGAGAGAGAGAGAGAAAGAGAGAAAGAGGGTGTGCATACAAATGTGGGGACATGTTAATGTGTGTATATGTATACATGTGGAAACACATAAATGTTAGACAATATAAATGTGGGAACATATACATTGGGGCACATGTAAAAGTGGTAACATATACATGTGGGAGCACTTGGGAGCATATAAGTGTGGGAGCATATTAATGTGGGGAAATATAAATTGGGGCACATGTAAAAGTGGTAGCATATAATTGTGGGAACATGTTCATGTGTGTACATATACATGTGGGAGCACTGGGGAGCATATAAATGTGGGGAAATGTAAATTGGGGCACATGCAAGAGTGGTAACATATAATTGTGGGAACATGTTAATGCGTGTACATATACATGTAGGAGCATATAAATTGGGGCACGTATGAAAGTGTGACTTTATAATTTGAGGCTCATATAGTTGTGAGAACACCTAAATGTAGATTCGTATGAATGTGGGCACTATTAAAATCTAAATGTAGATTCTTATGAATGTGGACACTATTAAAATCTAAATGTAGATTCGTATGAATGTGGACACTATTAAAATCAATTTGTCACGATCCTGTTGTTAACCCAGGAGTTACAAGATACATGTGGAAGCAAGGGCGCACTTGAGCACCAGGTGCGAACCAAACGTGTTGTATTTATTTTTAATTTATATTATATTGATATCATTTTGAGTGTGCTGAACCCAGGAGTTACAAAGGACATATGGAAGCATGGGCGCACATGAGAACCATGTTCGAACCTAACACTTGTTGTTTATATTACATGATTTTGTTTTTATTATTTGATTGTGCTAAACCCAGGAGTAACAGTACACATTTGGAAGTAAGGGCGCACTTGAGCACAAGGTTGCAACCCAACACTTTTTTTATTTCAATCTTTTTTATTTCAATCTTTTTGAGTGTGCTCAACTCAGGTGTTGTAAGATACTTGTGGAAGCATGGGCGCACTTGAGCACCAGGAGCGAACCCAACACGTTTTATTTATTTGCATTTATTTATTTATTTCATCTGTTTGAGTGTGTTAAACCCAGGTGTTACAAGATACAAGTGGAAGCAATTTAGAAGTAAGGGTGCAGTTGAGCACAAGGTTTGCACCAAACATGTTTTCGTTTTTAATTACAAATTGATGAATTAAAACCCATTATATGAATTAAAACCCATTATATGAATTAAACCCATTATATGAATTAAAAACCATTATATGAATTAAACCCATTATATGAATTAAACCCATTATATGAATTAAAACCCATTATATTATTTGGGGTGTGCTGAACCCAGGAGTTACAAAGGACCTGTGGAAGCAAGGGCGCACCAGGTGCGAAGCTAACACCTTTTATTTATTTTGTATTGATTTATTTCGTATTGATTTATTTCGTATTGATTTATTTCGTATTGATTTATTTCGTATTGATTTATTTTGTATTGATCTATTTCGTATTGATTTATTTTGTATTGATCCATTTCGTATTGATTTTGTATTGATTTATTTATTTTTATTATTTTGAGTGTGCTGGACCCAGGAGTTGCAAAGGACATATGGAACCATGGGCGCACTTGAGCACCAGGTGCGAACCCAACACGTTGTATTTATTTATGTGTAATTATTATTTTGAGTGTGCTGAATCCAGGAGTTACAAGACACATTTGGAAGCATGGGCGCACTTGAGCACCAGCTGAGAACCAAACCCATTTTGTTCATCTTAAATTATTTTATTCATATTATTTTGAGTGTTCTGAACCCAGGAGTTACAAGATACAAGTGGAAGCAAGGGCGCACTTGAGCACCAGCTGAAACCCCAACACGCTTTATTTCTTTAGTATTTACTTATTTATTTTATCATTTTGAGTGTGCTAAACCCAGGTGTTACACGATGTAAGTGGAAGCATGAGCGCACTTGAGCCCCAGGTGCGTACCCAACACGCTTTCAATTTATGTTACATTTATTTTTATTATTCTGAGTGTGCTGAACCCAGGTGTTACAAGATACATGTGGAAGCATAGGCGTGCTTGAGCTCCAGGCTAGATGCAAACATATTTTTCTGTGTTATCATTTTTATGTATTATTGTTTTTATGTATTGATTGTTTTTGTTTTTTTTTTATTCTCGTTTTTTATGTGTTATTGTTTTTACGTATTGATTATTTTTAGTTTTTATGTTTTTTTTTTTTTACGTAGTGATTGTTTTTAGTTTTATGTATTATTGTTTTTACGTATTGATTGTTTTTAGTTTTTATGTATTATTGTTTTTACGTATTGATTGTTTTTAGTTTTTATGTATTATTGTTTTTATGTATTGATTGTTTTTAGTTTTTATTGTGTCTATGTATTATTCCTTATTCTGATGTGCCTGGAAACCGTCAGAACCAAGTATTTCACGAGATCCGTCGCCTGATCAGTCATTACATTAATTCATGCAATCATCAGCAATCATGCAAATATATTCACGCAACCATATTTTCATCCGGTTGTATGTGAAGGACTATGAGGTAGCTCAAATCCGTCAAAACCAAGCATTTCACGAGATCCGCCGCCTCATTAGTCGTTACATTAATTCATGAATGCATGCATGCTTTCATCCGGTTGTATGTGAAGGACTTTGAGGTAAATCAAAACTGTCAGAACCAAGCATTTCAAGAGATCCGCCGCCTTATCAGTCATTACAGTAATTCACGCATTTATTCACGCAACCATGTTTTCATCTGGTTGTAGATAAAGGACTTTTAATGCTACAAGCAGCGATCGCTTCCTGGGACCCTGTCTTGGCCAAACCTTCCGCTACCACAAGACTTGAATATACGCCCCGAACCTCCCAGGCCGCCTAACCAAATTGTAACGAGAAGCCCAATCTTGAAAAACATCAAATCCCTGATCGTCCCTGAGTTGACTTGAATTCGTCAAAAACAAGCATTCCACGAGATTCCTCCTCTCATTAGTCATTACATTCATTATTAGTGCATTCATTCATTCATGCCATTATTCATTTATTCACGCAACCATGCTTTCATCTGGTTGTAGATAAAGGACTTAGAGGTGACTTGAATTCGGCAAAAAAAAACAGAAATCAGAAACCAGAAACCAGAACCAAGCATTCCTCGAGATTCCTCCCCTCATTAGTCATCACATTCATTTGTTCATGCATTCATTCATTCATGCAATCACTCATTTATTCACGCAACCATGCTTTCATCCGGTTATAGGTGAAGGACTTCGAGGTGAATCGAAACCGTCAGAACCAAGCATTCCACGAGATCCGACGCCTTATCAAATGGGCTGCTTCTCCCATCAGCTCACGGCCCTCCTCATTGAATGGGTAGGTATGGGGGAATGGGTAAGGGTAGGCATTGAATGGGTAGATAAGAGTGGATGGGTTGGATGGGTAGGTCCTCATTGCATGGGTAGGTCTGGGGGAATAGGTAAGGGTAGGCATTGCATGTGTAGGATGGGTAGATGGAGTGGATGGGTAGATCCTCATTGGATGGGTTGGATGGTTGTCCGCCGCCTTATCAAATGGGCAGCTTCTCCCATCAGCGCACGGCCCTCCTCGTTGAATGGGTAGGTTAGGCGCAAGTGATAGATGCTAGTGATAATGATAGTGCTAATGCTAATAATAGTACTAGTAGCTTATCACATGGGCTTCTTCTCCCGTAGGCTCACAGCCCTCCTCATTGAATGTGTAGGTATGGGGGAATGGGTATGGGTAGGCATTGCATAGGTAGGCATGGGGGAATGGGTATGGGTAGGCATTGCATAGGTAGGCATGGGGGAATGGGTATGGGTAGGCATTGAATGGGTATGGGTAGGCATGGGGGAATGGGTATGGGTAGGCATTGAATGGGTATGGGTAGGCATGGGGGAATGGGTATGGGTAGGCATTGCATGGGTAGGCATGGGGGAATGGGTATGGGTAGGCATGGGAGAATGGGTATGGGTAGGCATGGGGGAATGGGTATGGGTAGGCATTGAATGGGTATGGGTAGGCATGGGGGAATGGGTATGGGTAGGCATTTCATGGGTAGGCATTGAATGGGTATGGGTAAGCATTGAATCTGTAGTATGGGTAGATGGAGTGGAAGGGTAGATCCTCATTGGATGGGTTGGATGGTTGTCCGCCGCCTTATCAAATGGGCTGCTTCTCCCGTAGGCTCACGACCCTCCTCATTGAATGGCTAGGTGCTAGTTATCACGCTAATGATAGTACCACTGCTAGTTCCAGTGCTAGTTTAAATGCTTATGCTAGTACAAATGCTAGTGGCAATGCTAGTTCTAATGATAATGATAGTGCGAATGCAAATTATAACGCAAGTGCCAATGCCAGTTATAATGCTAATGCCAATGCTAATTCTAATGAGAACGCTAGTGCTAATGCAAATTATAACGCAAGTGCCAATGCTAGTTATAATGCTAATTCCAATACTAGTTATAATGCTAATGATAGGATTAATGCTAATGATAATACTACTGATAGTGCCAATCCTAGTTATAACGCTAATGATAGTGCTAATGCTGGTTCTAATGCTAATGATAGTTATACTGGTAGTACTAATGATAATGCCAATGCTAGTTTTAATGCTAATGATTGTGCCAATCCTATTTATAACGCTAATGATAGTACCAATGCTGGTTCTACTGCTAATGATAGTTATACTGGTAGTACTAATGATAATGCCTATGCTAGTTATAACGCTACTGATTGTGCCAATCCTAGTTATAACGCTAATGATAGTACCAATGCTGCTTCTAATGCTAATGATAGTGCCAATGCTACTTCTAAAAGGTTTCTTGTGGAGCTCCTTGCGGACAGCGCCAATCATGCTAAGTCTGCCCTTGAATTGAACCCAGTTTAATACCACCCAGGCTTCAATGCATGCCCTTACTATCATCATGTCTCCTGTGGAGGTAGGGCCCAATCCAACCTAACCCAAACTAAACCAACATAGGTCTGTAGAGGGGTCCCCTGTGGGGGTGGGGCCCAACCCAGCCCAACCCAATCCAAACAAATCCAAACAAATATAATCCAACCCAACACAGGTCTGTAGAGGGGTCCCCTATGGAGGTGGGGCCCAATCCAACCCAATCCAAACAAATTCAACCCAAACAAATCCAAACAAATCCAACCCATCCCAAACCAAACCAACTCAATCCAACCCAACTCAATCCAAACAAATCCAACCCAACCCAACTCAATTCAAACAAATCCAACCCAACCCAACACAGGTCTGTAGAGGGGTCCCCTATGGAGGTCCTTGGTGCCAGCTCTCATCCAGCTAGGTCGTTCCCCGTGACAGCCATTACTGTTCCAGGCTGTGCCTTCCCAGGCTCCAATGAGTCCCCCCTCTGCTCAGCTAAGGATGCTGAGGACAATGGCCTTCCCCTCCGCCACCCCGTCGCCTCCCAATCCCCCCACATGAAGCGTCGCAACACCAGCAGCCCGGGGCGAAAGGGGGCTGTGGCCAAGAGCGTTGACATCAGCAGCCCCAGGGGGGCCCTTACCCGCAATGCTGGAGAGGACCTCGCGGCCACCACCGAAGGAAAAAAGCCCCTCGTCCCAAGCGCCATCCGCAACCAGCACCTACGAAAGAGTGGGGGCCATCACCCACGTGCTGGGATCACTACGGCATCAATGCTACGGGGCTCGAAAAGGGCAGCGGGTTCTGAAGGAAGGGTACAGGGCGTGGATCGCTCCCCAAGCGCGTCTGGAGACTCAGGGGGAGATGAATTTCCTGTAAGGGACCAAGCATCAGATATGCGTTGCCCTTAGACATGGTACTGTACTGACACTTGGTTGGATACTGTACGCATGTGCTTATGTGGTTGGATACGGAACTGACACTTGGTTGGATACTGTACACTGTACTGCCATTTGCATATGCTTGTGTGGTTAGATACCGTACCGACACGCTGTCGGATACTGTACTGCCATTTGCATGTGCTTGTGTGGTTAGATACCGTACCAACACGCTGTCGGATAATGTACTGACACTCCGCATGTGCTTATGTGGTTGGATACGGAACTGGCACTTGGTTGGATACTGTATACTGTACTGCCATTTGCATATGCTTGTGTGGTTAGATACCGTACCAACACGCTGTCGGATAATGTACTGACACTCCGCATGTGCTTATGTGGTTGGATATCGAACTGACACTTGGTTGGATACTGTACTGCCATTTGCATGTGCTTGTGTGGTTAGATACCGTACCAACACGCTGTCGGATAATGTACTGACACTCCGCATGTGCTTATGTGGTTGGATATCGAACTGACACTTGGTTGGATACTGTACTGCCATTTGCATGTGCTTGTGTGCTTAGATACCGTACCAACACGCTGTCGGATAATGTACTGACACTCCGCATGTGCTTATGTGGTTGGATACCGTACTGACACGCTGTTGGATACTGTACTGACACTCCGCATGTGCTTGTGTGGTTGGATACCGTACTGGCACTCCGTTGGATACTGTACTGACATGTGCTGATACTGTACTAATATGTGTATGTGCTTGTGTGGTTGGATATCGTACTGACACGCTGTTGGATACTGCACAGACATGTGCTGTTACTGTACTAACATGTGCATGTAATTGTGTGATTGGATACCGTACTGACACTTGGTTGGATACCGTACTGACACGCTGTTGCATAATGTACTGACACTCCGCATGTGCTTGTGTGGTTGGATACCGTACTGACACTCCGTTGGATACTGTACTGGCATGTGCTTGTGTGGTTGGATACCGTACCGACACTTGGTTGGATACTGGACTGACATATGCTGTTTCTGTACTGACGTGTGCATGTGCTTGTGTGGTTGGATACCGTACTGACACGTTGGATACTGGACTGACACTTGGTTGGATACTGTACTGACATATGCTGTTTCTGTACTGACGTGTGCATGTGCTTGTGTGGTTGGATACCGTACTGACACGTTGGATACTGTACTGACACTTGGTTGGATACTGTGCTGACATATGCTGTTTCTGTACTGACGTGTGCATGTGCTTGTATTTTAGTGTGTGGTTGGATACTCCTAATGTATCCGCGACCTGACTAAGTCAAGGGGAACTTATGGGGGAGTCAAGAGGAACCTAATGTATTTATGTATGTATGTATGTTACAGTCGAGGGGTAGGCCAGATTGGCTAAAGGGACTTGCCAAACCGTGATAGGAAGGGCTAAAAGAAAAGGCATAGATGAAGTGAGCCTCAAATAATCGTTTACCTACGGGGGCCCTGAGTTCGTGTTATCCTAAAGTGATCAGTTAATTATACAAATATTATAATTTAACAAGTTGGATTGCAGTTTTTCTGTTGGTGTGTGTGTATTTGTGTTGATGCGTGTGTTTATGTGAGTATGACATGTTTGTGTTGGTGCGTGTGTTTTATGTTTGTGTTTATGTGAGTATGATCTACATTGATCATTTAAATCTAGAATGTAATGTATGATACGGATACACAAGGTACTTAAATGCACCGAGTGTAACGAATTAATGAAGGGTTGGGCTATCAACAACAGGCTATTTCAGCCAACTATGGGCTCCTCATCATCTTCCAAGTCCCACCAAGCGACACCCACCCTCCTGACAAGTTTTGGCCATCTGTGGTTTGTGTATATATTTAAATATATATATATATATATATATATATATATATATATATATATATATATATATATATATATATATATATATATATAAATAGACCTAGCCTCTTTAGCGATTACAATGGTCTAGTGGTAGACCAGATTGCTAAGGAACGAAGAGTCGGGGGTTCGACTCCCCCTTCGGTCGCTCTTGACGTTGCAGGTCGTCGTCAACCGCGATGGTAGCTTGTCCAGTTGAGGTAGGAGACCGCTCCCCACCCGCGTACGACGGGCTCCCTTAACACCACGCCCCACCAGGCGTAATCATTACTTTTATTTAAATAGACGGTCTTGGGTGTCAGTTGTCCAGGAAACTCGTATAAGTAGGAGTAACAACGACGATCAGCCCCCCCCACCCACCCACCCACCCACCAGGGTACTTCAAATAGACAAGTTTTGGCCATCTGTGTTAGGCCACTGGCTGCGGGTGTAACGACATGGATCCGTTACCTAGCCATTGCGACCCCTTCGGTCGCTCTTGTCGTTGCAGGTTGTCGTCTACCGCGATGGTAGCT
Source organism: Microglena sp. YARC (assembly GCA_022414725.1). NCBI lineage: Eukaryota > Viridiplantae > Chlorophyta > Chlorophyceae > Chlamydomonadales > Chlamydomonadaceae > Microglena > Microglena sp. YARC. The sequence continues at coordinate 108,953,283 of CM039462.1, forward strand.
TGTCCAGTTGAGGTAGGAGACCGCTCCCCACCCGCGTACGACGGGCTCCCTTAACACCACGCCCCACCAGGCGTTATCATTACCTTTTAGCCATTGCGACATTTGCCAAAGGAGTTGTATTTTAGGCCAGGAGCAGCTAGGAGACTAGGAAACCAAGAGATTTTAAGGGGGGGGGGGGGGGAGACAAGAAAAGTAGGAAACTGAGATACTAGGAGATTATAAGATTCGGAGACTAGGATATTAGTAGGCCAGGCACCTGATTTTTTCTGGTATAAGTGTTACTGTGAGAAACATGATGGGATGAGAAAAAGTAGAGCTTGAGACAGGGGCACCTGGTGTTTTTGAGAGTGGGAGATTTTGGAATCCGAGATTTTTGAGACTTTGGAGATTTTCTTAGGCCAGGAGCAGCTAGGCGGCTAGGAAACCAAGAGATGTTAGGGGGGGGGGGGGGGGGGGGGGGGGGGCTAGGAAAGTTGGAAACTGAGATGCTAGGAGATACCGGGAACAATGAGGTTTCGGAGACTAGGAGCCAATTTGTTTTTTGTGAAATGACTTTCATCCCAGGAGGTGGGTCTCCCGAGTCCCGACACAAACCAGCCACCCGGAGGATTCAGTTCGAATGGCGTTGCCCCTCCTGCAATAGTAGGCGCACTAGCAGGGTTTTTCTTTTCGGCTTTTCTTAGCAGCTTCTAGGCAGCTCACTAAGTCAAGTGCTAGGCTCCGCCCCACTTTTTCAGTACTTCAGGACAGTTGAGTGTGTAAGCTTGAAGGTGCAGCACGTTGCGTCAGGTAAGGCTGAATAGGCTTGAACTTGAACTTGGTTACATAGCTTCAGCCAGCAATTTGGCTGCTCGCCGTCTTCGGCAGTAAAACAAATTGGCAGAATAGGCAGTCAGAGGAGCTGCATAGAAGCTACTGCTCGTAAATAAAAAGAATGACACTAGAGACTAGGGGGGTAAGATATTTGTGGAGATTAGAAAACTAGGTGTTGGACGATACAGGATACGAGAGCCTTCTGGGCATTAAATACAATTCAATTTAATTAATTCAAATACATTGAATCAAGAATTCATTTCATTTCATTCGGGACGCGCCTCCAGGCGCCCTTAATATTGGACGATACAGGGTACGAGAGCCTTCTGGACATCTTGCAAGATTTCCAGAAAGTTCTCGCATTCCGTGGCGTGTGTGTGTAAAACTAGGGAATTTGTCAAATATGATATTTAGAGATTAAGAGACTTGGTTACTAGGAAACTATGCAATTCTGAGATCGGGGAACTAGGAAATTAGGAAACTAGGAAACTGAGATTTTGGAGGTGTCAGGCTAGGAAACTAGGAAACTAGGAGATTTGGATAGGGGGCTAGGAAACTGGGAAACTAGGAGATTTGGAAACTAGGAAAACTAGATTTTGAAGGCAAAGTTCCAAGATTTACAACGGCAATATACCGGTTGTTCGGGACGACCGAGGAAAACCATTAACCAGATGCTGGCTTATAATAATATGTACATCGAATCAGGCCTGGTATTCTGGATCATGTGTGGACGGAAACTTAATATAAGTATGGATCCTATACATTATTTTATGTTAGCACATTCGACAAAGAGTTCCGAAGTACAAATCATCTGATATACGGTATGAGGATGGAGGGAAAACAGACCAGATATATGAGGATGGAGGGAAAACAGACCAGATATATGAGGATGGAGGGAAAACAGACCAGATATATGAGGATGGAGGGAAAACAGACCAGATATGGGTAAGGCTTATAGTCAAGGATTCTGAACGGTAGTATTGCTCAAGCTCGGACAACTCATTCAGTATTCATTGTGATTTTCTGACCTTAAGGATTTTCACCCAATGTTGGACCCCCGCACAAACTAGCGGCAAGGACAGAAACAATAGCATGGCTTACTCCTACAGCGGAGTAGGCGCTCTTTGAAACAAAGGGAGATATCGACCCACGACCTAGCAGACCTTCACCACCACATGTAACGAAGGCAAGCTGGCCATGCAAGTACATTGTTGAACCACACAGCTTCGAGTGCTCTCTAGACATCTTGCAAGATGTCTAGAGAGCACTCGAAGCCGTGTCGTTCAACAAAAATGACTTCCAAGCAAACAACAAGAAACAACCACCGTATCTAGTCAGCGGGAAAGTAGGCTGGAGCTGCCTTTCTTGTCCAGTATATATAAAGGGATCACGCCACCAAACCCCGATGAAAGCAAAGGGCTGCTGCATGCATGATGAGTAGTTTGAGTACTACCCGGTCCATCCTCGACTTGCTTAGTCCCTGAACTCGTCCATGAAGGACTCGTGGAAAGTCTTAAACAGCTTTGTGAACTTATCCATCACCTCCTCACGGGGGAGGATAGTTGTTCTCAAGTGGAAGGTACCTTCCTTCTGGCCGAAGCCAGATCCAGGGACAGTCGAGATACCTGTGGTCTCCAGCAACCTTAAGCAATAGAACACATCGGGGGCCTTCCCCATGGACTTGGCCTTCTCAATAGCCTTTGCGGAGAGCGTGATCTTAGGGAAGCTATACATAGAGCCCTCAGTGAAGTTACACGACACGCCCTCTAGTGCGTTGAACGCATCCGTGACCATATGAGCACGTCGCCTCAACGAATGAAGCTCTGATGTCGTCTCATTCACGTGCATGTCATATGAATGATCCCCAGGAGCAGGGGGGTTGACCAGGACGGAAACAGCTATCTGGCCCACAGTGTTGGGACACAAGTTGATGGACGCGCACTTGTACATCTGTGCCACTGTATCAGGGTGGATGTTAACCATCTCCATGTAGCCTCCTCGAAGGCCGCACTCTCCTCCGGTACCCTTAGAGATGGTATGGAATGAAAACAGCTCAACAGCCTCATTGTATGGTGCTCCCATATCGTAAACAGCCTTCTTGGCACTGATAAAGGGGTGCTCGTCTTGGTAGATGTTCTCTTGGTAAACCTCATCTGCCATAAGCACAATATTCTCATTGTACGCAAACTTGACCAGCTCGCACAGGTTAGCGTGGGTCAGGCACTGGCCTGTAGGGTTTCCAGGGTTGATGAACACCATGCCGCGGACGTTCTTGCCTGCAGCACGGGCCTCCTGAACAGCAGTCTTCAGACCTGGCATGTCCAGGCCCCAAGCATTGTCCTCATCCAAGTAGTATGGGATCAAGGCCCCACCGTAAAGGGAGATAGAGGCTGAGTAAAGAGGGTACTGGGGAATGGGCACCAGGATACCATCGTTTGAGTTCCTGATGAGCGCATTCAAGGACATGCGGACGGACACGCTGGCACCATCGGTCATGAAGACATGGTTATGGTTTGAGGGAATGCCGTCCCTTTTCTGGATGAAGTTGGAAATCTCCTCTCGGATCATGGAGTTGCCTCTGGAATCAGTGTAGGCGCCAATTCCGCCCTTGAAGGAAGCAGTCAGCTTCTTGGCACGGGCAATGGCATCAGGGGCAAACAGTTTCTCGACATCAGGGTGATCCAAGAGGAAGGGAGCGGTGCAGAGAGAAATAACCTGTCTGGTGAAGGTCAGAGGTTTTCCTCCCAAAGAATGCGGGTTACCAACATTTGTGAAGATAATTTCCTTGCCCTCCTGTCGCAGTTGCTCTCCTCGAAGGTAAAGCTCGCCTCTCACGGCATACTGCGCGACCTTGATGTTTGGATTGATCAGATCGGGATGCATGACCTTGCCATCCTTCTCGTTCTGAAGGGTGGTGCACATCCCGCGCGTGTCATTCGAAACATCTCGAGATTTTTGTGCTGTTCTGGTACTCATGTTGGCAAGTTTTGTTGCCGAGGGATAACGTATCAGCTGCGTTTGTTTGCGTAGGGAAAAAATTATCGTCGTCGTGGCGACGGTTGGTATTAGACAACTGGTGGTTTTTTATTGTGGCCAGCTAGAGGCAAAGAAATTAGGAAAGTAGGAAAGTAGGAGATCTAGAGGCTTGGGGACTCGAGACCGAGATAAGTATTGTTTCAATGACGTGTGCAATTGAATGTAACTAACGAAACCCCTCTGAACGCAATTGACGGGACTCAACTACAGACTTGCGGTATCAAACGAGTTAGGAGCAAATCTACTACATCAAAAGCTGGTTTGACATTACCGGTAATGACAATCCGCAAAGGCAAGCATAGGGATTGGTATTTTATCTCCCCACGTCTTTTATTCTGAGTAACAGCGGCCATTTTTTTCCTGTCACGCCAAGCCTGCATATTTTGCTCAAGCCATTCCTCTTTATCGAAGTGAGACGAGCGGATATTCAAAATTAGCTAGTGTATCTGCAGCCCCAGCCAGATTGTGTTGCTCGGAATGGCTCGGACTAATATCCTAGCGGGGAGTTGGGGACTTGGGGGAGCTCGCCATTGGCCGAGGCGTTAGAAGCCTATGTCCCCAACGATACCTAGTCTGCCGAAGATGCGCTGTGGATATGCTAAAACGATCTGATAATTGCTTCGACTCCAAGAAAAAAAAAAGCCTCCACTTCCACGCCGGAGGTGGAGGCTGGTTTGCAAGCTAGCTTGCAAGGCCGTTGAAGACAACACTCGATACTTGAAATGGAATAATTGGATAGTCCGTTCAGAGGTGGGTTCGTGAAATCTCTGGACATCATCGATGATCACACGTAACTGGTAGTAAAAATATGATAAGGGGCTCATGTCCTTGCAGTGATGAAACAACACCGCCCTAGAGTCGGACTTGAGAAACCACCCGCCGTCTTCTGGCAGGGGGGCTCGAGCTCCGGTCGCCGAAGCCTTAACGACCGGGTCTGGACCATACCGCCCTCCAGACTGGGCAAAAATGGAATGGTAGTAGAAAGATTAGAAAGATTACAGGGGGCTCATGTCCTAGCATTGAAACAACAATGGCAGTGTCAGAGATGTATGGGCTCATGTCCTAGCAGTGAAACAACAATGGTAGTAAAAGAGAGGATATTGAAATTGAAATTGAAATTGTTACATCCGTGTAATACCGTTACTCACAGGACGTGAAGTTAAGGACACCATAGCGTAAGCCGGAGCTAGCTACAGTCACCGTAGAAAAGAGAGGATATAGTAACATACTCAGCAAAAATCAATGCCGATACTGAACAGCGCCGAGGCAGCTGGACAGTTTTATAACAGTGAGGGTTTGGGCAGCATACCCCTCAGAACCTGGTCTAGGAGGTGACCTCCAAAAAAGCGTACGAAAGAGCAAATAAAAGGCTTGACAACAAGCAATGCGAACTACCAAGGCATAGAGAAACTAGCGAATTAAGTGTATATTGTAGAAGGGCTGAGAGTTGCCGAGGCCTAAAAAGCGAGATTCTACAAGAAGACGTGAAGGACAAAAGGCACAGGGAAATCACCAAACAAACAAGGAGAGAGGCATAGAGCTCTAAAAAGGCGGCTTTAACACTCCCTATCTAAAGGCAAACACAAGGCCAAGCCGTCAGCCAAAACGCCACAAGGAAAAGCACAGCTAAGAAAGGACACTTAACAACCTATGCAGAACTACTAATGGTAGCTTTGTCCAGCGGGGATGAAACGAGGAGGGGGGCCTACGATTTCGAGTTGGACCCGGTTTCACACGACTTCATTCGAAGGGCTGGGAAGGGAAACTCTGCTTCGAGGCTTCGAAATTTCGTATTGTCAGACCTACAATGTTTTCCAGGATCAAGCATATATTTTGGGAAACTTCGCGCAAGTTGCTCGTCGGGATTCTAGTCCCCATGGAGTCACCTCCGGCTTCTTTGGTGGCCGCAGATGAGAAAAATATCACAATAACAAGATGGACGTTTTTCCCTTGTCCCGAGCACCTGCTTTTTAACTTGCCGACGGGAGCAGCGGCCCCTCAGGCATACCTCGCAATGGCAACGAAAGCAATCTGTGAGATAAATTGTGGTGCATGAGGAAACCGTGTTGTCCGATTGGGGAATCTTATGGTTATATCCGTATGATACACCACAACTCACCCCCCTTTCGAAGGTCCGACGCCCACCTCCTGTCTGAGATGTGCACGTCCGGCCGAGCCGGCCCCCTCCTAGCGAGGGTTTCCATCATGCGCTCCGAAACCAAATGTGGTGTATGAGGAAAACGTGTTGTCCGATTGGGGAATCTTATGGTTATATCCGTATGATACACCACACAAATTGTGCCAACAAGCTCCCGTTGCTTGTCCTTAGGATGCGCTGGAGAGCCCGAGCGATTGCGCTGCATGCTCGTCGAGCTCTCTCAACCACCTGCTCATTCTGGCGCTGTTCTGTCCAGCGCATAATGTTTAGTTTCCGGAAAACTGTCTGGACGCTTCCGATATGGCCCTGCCGGGCTCCCTCTGCCTGGCTGGCTCATCTACCTGGGAAACCCACCCACCCCTGCGCTAAGACTCGCCTGTGACACATAGACAATTGGACGCAAACAAAAATCATATGAGGGGCTGCACGAGGCTCATGCCTTTAGCCAACGCAGTTTTTGTGCAACGTGAAGTAACGTGAAGAAGCACCAGGGTTGGATGGCCACTTTCAGACCGAAACCAAGGAAGATCAGAAGGCCGGAAATGAGTTTCTGGGGGGGGGGGGGGGGGGGGGGGGGGGGGGCAAGTCGAAAGCGACGAAGTTTTGTTTGCAACCTCGAATACCGGTAATCGAAGCTCGCGAGAAGCTGTTTCTATCAGACACCCTCTGTTCGAAACCCTCTGATACCGGGTCTGGGCGGGTCTGGGTATAAACCGTAGGCCCCCCTCCTCGTGTCACCCCTCCCCGCCCCTCCCCTCTGGCTTTGCAGCTGCCCGTTATCTCCTGTCGTGAGACGGGGCTCCCTTAATACCCCGCCATCAGGCTCTATCTTACTTTTTGTATGGGCCCTGGCTTGGCTGTGGAAAAATATAGGTTGAGCCCAGATTAATCAGTATCAATATGTCCAGGGCCTGGGTATACTACTTATGGCCAAATTGACCAGCGCTTAGTAGTACCCTGGACTCCAGGCCAAATCCAGCCCGGGTGAAAAGTGTATTTTGGTATGGTCAAAGAACCATTATATCATTTGATGTGCGCTTTGTTTGGGCTGTTTTAGTAATGCTTTTTTCTGCAGCCACGTGTCCCTTCTTATTTCATTCATTCTTAACCATATTGTAGATAAATATAGAGAGAAGAAAAAACCACTCTTTGTGGCTTTTGTTGATTTCAAGAAGGCTTATGATTGGGTCAACAGAGACTTGCTATGGGATTGCTTAGCAAGGCTAGGAGTCAAGGACCCCTATCTCAGTATTCTTAAGTCCATGTATAATCATGTTGTTTTCCAAGTTCGCCTACATGGGGACATTGGATCCTCCTTTCCATCCCTTGTAGGAGTTAAACAAGGAGACCCCCTATCCCCACTCCTATTCGGTCTGTTCATTGATAGAATTGAATCGTTCCTCCAATCCAAGCTCCCAAATGTAGGGACTGAGCTTAGGGGAAAGATTCTGCAACTGTTACTTTATGCTGATGACCTAGCTATAATGGCAGAATCCCCGGCAGATATGCAAGCGAGGCTTGACTGCCTGAGAGATTTCTGCGAGGCTACTAAGATGGCTGTGAATATAAAGAAAACTGAGATTGTCGTTTTCAACAAGCAATTCTGTGATGAGGCCCGCATGGATCCTGATTACAAATTTGTCTATGATGGAGCACAACTTTCTACAAAGTTATCTTTTATCTACTTGGGATCCCTCTTTGTGGATGGTGACTCAAGCAATCGTGCAAAAGCTGCTTTTTCTAGGATGCTCATGTCAGCATGAATTGCGGTGCTCTCACGCGTTTTATGACTTGGTGACTACTTATGTACTTCCTTAGAACTATCGGTCCTGACAGTACTAAGTCAGCTTCTTGTTGACTGCGTCATCGGTTCTTCTGACACGCGCTGTCTAACCTGTACCCTGATCAGGTTCCAGGCTACCGCCCCCCTTTCCTCCGCTGGTGTCCCTTTATGGTTCCACTGTCTTTTGTAATATTATTCTCGTCTCCGCATTTATAGATTGGCGTGCTGCACACACTAAGTCCACTCTCCGGAGTGTTATCCAAGCTGATAGGTTATACGGTCCCTCATTTACTACCACTGCTTTGCGATGCAACTTCCGCGAGGGCCTCCCGCTAATTTTGAGAAACTCCACGACAAGAATGGAGAATCTTGGACGCACGGGATGCGCAGTGTCATTATCAGCAATGGCTGCGACCGTGTCCTTCCTAAGGAGGACCCGGGTCCTCTTGATGATTGGCTAGACGTCTGTGCACCAGCTGCCTCTGCTAGCGGTCATGAGAGTCCTTCCGCCATCGTGGAAGTAACCCCCCCCAATCAATCCTCCACCTTTACGGCTCCTTCTGCTACTGTCCGACGTCTCTCTCCTGAGTTTGAGGACGTTCTGATGCGACTTTGCTGTGCTTCCACTCAGATTATCCAGTACGCAAGGGCGCCTCCTCCTCCTGATGCCCGTTTTGACTACGACTATCAAGAACTTGCTCGTCATCGCCGTGCAGATGGCTATGCTGATGACTCTGATGATGGTGATGAAGATCTGCAGAGTGCTATGAGTGGTGACTTCGGTGGAGTCACTCCTTCCACTGCTACTCGAGTGTTCAATTCTACCGTCTCTCCTGTGTATGAGCCTCTGTCGGCACCTGCTCTTGCGCCTTCCCCGGAGTTTAAGCCTGATCCAGTCTCTGCGCCTCTGCTTGCGCCCCTTCCACCTGTCCACCCGGAGGTGGCCAGGCCGTCTTTGATGCAGAAGTCTGCGTCTTTCACCTTGCCTCCGGACCGAGGTCTGTCTGGCTACAATACTCGTGCTCGAGAGGCTTCTGCTGCTGCTGCTGGCCGCGCATCCTTTGCTGGTCCTTCGCAGGAGCCCCCTCCACCCCCGCCTCCGCCTGTGGAGCAGCCCCCTGCTCCTGGCCCTCCGCCATATGTGCCTCCTTCGCTGTCATGCGACTCCTGGGAGCATCTGCTCGATGGCGGACATCCTCTGCGTCTATCCCTGCAGGACTGCCGTCTTATCCGCCAAGCTCAACATGCTGGGGAATCCTTGGACCGCACTCTGTACGGTAGGCTGGATATGACTGCCACTCAGGCTATGGTTGATAGCAAGGGTCGCCCTAGGCCTAGGCGTGTGATGGCTTATTCTGAGCTAGGTCTAGAGTGTCGGGCTTTTCTGGACCTGTTATGCCAGGGATTAACTACCCTCCTGCTAATTGTGTGACCTCTGGAGGGGTTGGGCGTAGGAACAGTGACCTGCGAGGTTACCAGTTTGTTAAGGTGCCACTCCCTTTCTGTCCTGTTCGTCCTGATTTCGAGCTCATTGTGCGTGTTGCGCGTTCCCTAGATCTCATCAGGAACTTAGATGACCAGCGCGCTTATGACGCTGGTCTTGCTGCTGAGTATTTTCTGGCGATTCGTGAGTCTTTAGCTCCTCGGTGTGCTCCTCCTGCTGCTGGAACTTCGGCCTCTCATGGTGAGTCTAGTGTCGATCCTGCACTGTTGGGTTTCAGTGCGCTTACCCTACCCCGCCAAGAGTTCATGATCTTATCCATGATGCTTGCCAACATGACGGATGCCCTAGTCAAGGTGTATAGGGACTTTGCTTCACCTCGGGATATCTTTTTGCATATCCGGAGGCAGCAGTCCGATGCCCTTGCCTCGCGTGTCCCTCTCTTGCTGAAGGAGTATCATGCTTCGGTCATGGGCACTCATGAGCACGTTGACGCTTTCTTTCGTCGGGTTCGCGGTATGTGCACTGACCTGCGCAGTGCTGGGTTTCCGCAGACTCAGCGTCACGCCATGGGGATTATAGTTCAAGGTGCGAGTCTGCCCCGGTTCGAAACGCTGCGGATTAAGTATGGTATCCTGATATACAACCAGCAACCTGTTGAGTACTGGTCCTGTCTAGAGGAATATAGGCAGCTAGATATTCTAAACATAGCGCTCCCTCAGTCGGACTCCAGGCATCCTGGTTGGTCCCAGACCGCTCCTCAGTTTCCTGCTAATGCTGCATTTCAGCGGCGGCAGAAGACTGGTGGTGGTTCTGGGTCGAACAAGAGGCGCCTGGAATGCACCTGGGGACCATGCCCCCACAAGGATGGTCACTCGGAGGACCGTTGCTGGACGAAGTTCCCTGCCCTGCGAAGGGTCCCTGGTCGTGCAGAACCAACGCTTCCTTCACCGTTGCCTGCTAACCTGGCCCTTCCAGGTCACCTTACTCCAAAGCAATTGTCTTCCTTGCAGGCTCAAATTGATGGGTTTGCTATGCAGAAGTAGCAGGTAAGCCCTGTCCTATTCTCCTGCACCTCTAGGTTCTCAAATGTGTGTAGTCCGAGCCTGTCTGAGGGTGTCTGGCATGTGGATTCTGGAGCTGGAATGTCCATCACATGTGATAGATCTTTGTTCACTGTGTTTGATGTTCCACTGAATCTGCCATCAGTTCGATTTGGTGATGGTGTGGTTCAACGGGCAGTAGGTAAGGGATCCATTGAGTTATGTAGTGATTGGTTACCAACACCAATCATTCTAACTAATGTTCTCTACATACCTCACTGTCCGGTGAACCTCCTGTCAGTAAATGCTGTGGCTCATTCTCTCCATTGCAAGATTTCTTTTGATAGTATTAGTTGCACTGCCACTCAGGGCTCTTCTATTCTCTGGTCCTTCCCTGCCTCCAGTGATGGTGTTTACAAGTTTGCATGTAGGCCTTGTTACACCACCAGTGGCTGTTCGTTTGGTGCTGACAATTACCCAGCTTTTGCACTTGATGTTGATGAGGACGGTGGAGTTGTTATCCCTACCACTCCTGAATGGCTGTGGCATAGGCGGCTGGGTCACCCCGGCTATGATGCCATGCACAGACTTGTCAAGAAGGGTATGGTTAAGAACTTACCCCTCTCACTCAACCAGGTCCAAAAACTGGCTAAGATCCCTTGTGATGCTTGTCAAAAGGCTAAGGGCAAACGTCTCCCTTTTCCTAAAGCAAGCACTACTCCGATCAATGCACCTCTCCAACGCCTTCACTTGGACATCATGGGGCCAGTTCATATTAGAGGTCTGCGTGGGGAGTTTTATATTCTGTGCCTCACAGACCAACACTCTGGCTATGCTGAAGTTTTGTGCTTGAGGACCAGGGATGAAGCTCCCTTATCAGTTCAGACTATCATCCTCAGATGGATGAATCAGCTGCACGGGTTTGCCTTTAAGTGCCTGAGGTCTGACAGGGCTAAGGAGTTTATAGTAAAGTGGTTTGAGGATTGGCTGATATCGGTTGGGGCAGTGCATGAGTTATCTTTGGCATACACTGCACAGCAGAATGCAACTGTGGAGAGGTACAATGGGGTCTTACAGTCTATAGCCAGGAGCATCCACCTGGAGTCTAAGCTAACTAAGTCTTTCTGGCCCTATGCCTTCCTAGCTGCGTGTTACCTTCGTAATCGCTTGCCCAATCAGGGAGATAAGACTCCTCGTGAGCTTTTCTTTGGGGTTCAGCCTGATGTGTCGATGTTGCGCGTGTTCGGATGCCCTTGCTACGTTACGTTAGTCAATGGGAAGAAGCGCAACAAGCTGGACGAAAGGGCGTTATCTGGTAGACTGGTTGGGTATTCCCTGGTGAGTAAGGGTTATTTTGTTTGGGTTCCTAAGTTGCGCCAGGTAGTAGAGAGTCGTGATGTACTCTTCTATGAGCAGTTTGATCATAACTGTATTCCTGGGCTATGTCCCTATGACGGGTCGCCGTATGTCTCTCGCATCCCTGCCGCTATCAACGGACATATGCCTGTGCCTACAGTTTATTCCCTTGACCCTTTGCTAACCCCAATTGTCGACCGCTGCCCTGATCATGGGATGACCTTGCGTCCCAGGTCAGGGGCTGATGGTGCTGTATTGTGTGTGAAGGCACTGGGCGGGCGAGATTCTGCAGTTCTTTCAGATAAAATCTTAGCCGAATCGCAGGGGGTCGCCAGGCCCTCCTCTGCGCCACATTTCGTCGGTGAAGATTTAGGATTACGACAGCCTTCGATCATAGTGGTACCTGGATCAGGTCCATTGACTAATAGTCGCCAACCTCCGACCACCTCGGATGGCTCGCGGGTGTCGTTCATTCAGACGCCTCCTGTCGTCCCTGGTGGATTACTCGGGTCAAGCCCATGTGATGATGTAGCCGTTGCCGATAGTGCAAGTGATGATCTGGAACACTGGTCGGGTTCCGATACTGCGTATGGCTGGGGTGTTCCGGTCGACCCAGGCTTCGTTGATATAGAGGCAAATAAGGCCGGCCCTGTTCAACCAGGCAGTAGTTCTGCACTGGGGGCTATACTACCGGTTACTGCTGATACTGCTGATATCCCCGCTGCTCATGTACAAGTACACTGCTTGTACGTGGGAGCATACATTTCCACTTCCACTGAACTGACCTTCAAAGCTGCCATGCTTCCCACCAACCCTGACAGGGATCAATGGCTCCTTGCTATGAAGGATGAGATGGCGTCCCTACATGCCCATGGCACTTGGGCGCTCACTCCACTGCCTCCTAAACAGAGGGTCCTGTCTGGCAGGTGGTTATTTGTGAAGAAGGTTGGGGTTGATGGTTCTATTCGCTTCAAGGCACGTTTTGTGGTTCGTGGTTTTCTGCAGCGTCCTGGGTTGGATTTTCATGATGTATATGCCCCCGTTTCTTCTAAAGCAGGTCTGAGGGTGCTCCTGGCTGCCATCACTCATAGGAAGATGTTTGTTCGGCAGCTGGACATCAAGACTGCATTTCTGAATGCTCCCCTTGAACCTGGTCTGGACCTGTACTGCCACCAGCCTGAGGGCTTTAAGGTACTTGGTCCTAACGGTGTTCCCCTTGTGTGCAAGCTGATCAAGTCCCTTTATGGTTTGAAACAGGCGCCCAGGGCTTGGAGTATGGATGTCAAGCGGGTTTTGGTTGCACATGGTTTTATTATGTGCAAGGCGGAACCTGCTCTGTATTTTAGGAGGGATTCTAATGGTGGGTGGAGCTATGTCCTAACCTATGTTGATAATTTTATCTGTGCTTTTAGTGAGCTGGATAGGTATGTTTTGCTGATCAAGGCTATGGAGAAAGCTGGCTGGGAGGTCAAAGAGATGGGTGTGCCGGTTCAGTTCCTCTCCTTGGACATGGCTTGTACACTTGACTCTGACGGCAGGTGTGTTCAGATCAACCTCTCCCAGCACTCCTACATTGTTGATCTGGTGGAGCAGTTTGGTCTGACTGCTGCTGCCAAGCCCAGGTTTGGTGCCCCATGGACAAGTCCACCGTCACTGACCCACCTGGAGAACCCCTGTCCTCTAATAGCCAGTACCTCTCTCTTGTTGGTGCTTTGCTATACCTGGCTACTTGCACCAGGCCTGATATTGCCTTTGCTGTGAGCTACCTGTCCAGGTTTTCTGCTCACCCTACCGTCCCCCTGTGGGGGGCAGCCAAGCGTTTGCTTTTGTATTTGAGGTCACATTCCCACCTGGGACTCACTTACACACACAGCCCTGATTTCTCTTTTACTGTCTTTAGTGACTCATCCTTTGCTGATGATGGGTCTGACAGGAGATCTCAGACTGGCTTTGCTGTCCTGGCTGGAGGGTGCATAGTGAACTGGATGAGCAAGAGGCAGCCTACAGTTGCCATTAGCTCTTGTGAGGCTGAGTATCAGGCCCTGTCTCAGGCTGCCAGGGAGGTGCAATGGTTGAAGAAGTTGAGGGTGGATCTGGGTCTGCCTTGTGATTTAGTTACCATTCAGGGTGACAACATAGGGTCTCTGAGATGGGCCAATGACTGGCAGCTCCTCCCTCGCAGCAAGCACATTGATGTTATTCATCACTACATCAAGGAGCTGGTGGAGGACGGTTCACTAGATGTTGCCTATGTTAACACCAAGGACAACTGTGCTGACCCCTTCACCAAGCCCCTTGATCTTGCTGTGTTCTGGAGGTTTATGCGGATGCTTGGGATGACCGCTTCTTCTTAGGGTATTTTTTTTTTGGTTACAACGGTTTCTTTGGTTATCATTGTATGGCATTAGGTTCCTATTCCCGGATCGGGTTTTCTATACCGTTGTTACCCATCTTTGATATTCGGTTTTCATCCTTTTCTAACTTGGCAAATTTTGGTTTTTGCCGTGTTTCCTTCCTTCCTATAAACCTTTGGGTTTCCATTTGAAGTTCTCTCGATTTTTCGGAGTTCTTTGATTTTTTTTCTTTTTTCTTTTTTCAATCTGTTACATATAGTTCTATGTCACCAGTGCCATAGGTGGAGAAGTAGTATTGTATGTCACCTGTGTCATAGGTGGAGTGTCAGCATGAATTGCGGTGCTCTCACGCGTTTTATGACTTGGTGACTACTTATGTACTTCCTTAGAACTATCGGTCCTGACAGTACTAAGTCAGCTTCTTGTTGACTGCGTCATCGGTTCTTCTGACACGCGCTGTCTAACCTGTACCCTGATCAGGTTCCAGGCTACCGCCCCCCTTTCCTCCGCTGGTGTCCCTTTATGGTTCCACTGTCTTTTGTAATATTATTCTCGTCTCCGCATTTATAGATTGGCGTGCTGCACACACTAAGTCCACTCTCCGGAGTGTTATCCAAGCTGATAGCTCACTAAGGCCCAAAAGGCACACCACATGCTCCGTAGGCGATGCCATACTATGGAGATATACAAGATTGATATTCTCACCCACCTGTTTGATTCTCTTGTACAACCTATCCTGAATTTTGGCTGTGACGTGTGGGCTCCTTCTATTCTGAACAACACACTTATCTCAAATGACCATGCTTGTGAGAAATGGCATAGAGGTATACTTAAACAAATGTTGGGTGTTTGCCAATCTACTACATCTAATATTATCATGGAAGAGCTGGGTAGAACCCCGTTGTGTTTTGCTTGGCTTAAACAAGCTTTGCGCTTCTGGAACAAGACCATACATAAAGAACCTGAGGATCTCATTAGAATGGCTCTTGAGGAATCTTTTGACTCCAACACTGGCTGGGTTCATGACTTGCGTTGTGCTCTCCACAAGCTAGGATCCAGTAAAAACATCAACATTTTGGAGGCTGTCGATGTCGAAGGTATTATGTCTGAAGTTTTTGAGTCATGGAGGTTTACGTACCCAAGTGACACCAATGCAGTTAGAGACATCCCTGATGAGAGAAGGGTTGGCTTTAAACGCCTCCGATACCAAAAATGGTTCGCAGCCAACAGCAATGATGAGAATGGCTTGATTCCCTTTACATCCGCCTTACATAAGCAGGATCAGATTCGTTCTATAGCACAGTTTAGAATGGGTTCCCATTGGCTGAACACAGAAAGAATGAGGGTGGTGGATAGAGCACACATCCCTCGCTCAATGAGACACTGTCAAATGTGTGGGTTCCAAAAACCTGAGGATGAAATGCATATGTTTGAGTGCCCTTTTTATAATGATATTCGCCTTCGCTACCAGAAGCTGTTTACAGATATTTATAGGCATGTCCATGAGGATACCGACTTAACCGTATGGAATGTGGAATTCTGCGATTCCACATTCAGAACCTTGCTTTATGAATGGAAATGGCACTAAGTCTTTTTGGAGCAACCTAGCCGACTATCTTTCTACTTGTAGAAGAGCAAGACAGGAAGCCCTGGACTGCTTAGTGGCACCGTAATTTATCATCCCTTTTTTTCTTCTTGTGACTTCTCATTTGTTAGCTTCTTACCTCCGCTTCTGTAAGTGGTTGAGATCTGGGTCCTGCTCTAGGGGGTTTAATACCTACGCCACCAAAACGGTGGTTGGGAGTTTGGTTTGTTTGTCCTCGACACACCCCTGATGTAATGGGGTTTTTTGCTTTGTGGGTGCTTTTTCTTTTTGTTTAAAGCACAGAGTCTCATACACCCTCGCGGTGTCAAGTAGACTTTAAAATGTAATGTAATGTAATGTAATGTAATGTAATGTAATGTAATGTAATGTAATGTAATGTAATGTAATGTAATGTAATGTAATGTAATGTAATGTAATGTAATGTAATGTAATGTAATGTAATGTAATGTAATGTAATGTAATGTAATGTAATGTAATGTAATGTAATGTAATGTAATGTGATGTAATGTGATGTAATGTGATGTAATGTAATGTAATGTAATGTAATGTAATGTAATGTAATGTAATGTAATGTAATGTAATGTAATGTAATGTGATGTAATGTGATGTAATGTAATGTAATGTAATGTAATGTAATGTAATGTAATGTAATGTAATGTAATGTAATGTAATGTAATGTAATGTAATGTAATGTAATGTAATGTAATGTAATGTAATGTAATGTAATGTAATGTAATGTAATGTAATGTAATGTAATGTAATGTAATGTAATTTCTCCTTGCATGTCGAATGCTGAGCTAAATGGAAAGCTAGATGATGTAGGTGGAGGACTAACATTACGCTTAGAAAACCTGAAGCAAGACTCTGTCTGGAAAGTCAAGAAAGTCATGAACATGGATCCACCGTTTTGCATATCATCCATCATGTGGATCTCCCAGGGTTTAAGCCGATTCTTCTTGCGAATCTCACCACCCCCTGGGTTGGGGCAGGTGGCCTTGGCCTCCACAGTTGAAGCATGCATGTCGCTGAACTGGTACAGGTGGCATTGAGATGGCCGTGGCCTCCACAGTTGAAGCACGTTGCATGTCGCTTAGGCATTCCTCCCAATGGGAGGTGGCGGAGTAGACCAGGAGGAGGAGGAGAGGACGGGTGAAGAAAGGTTGGAGGAGCAGGCGGTCTTGGGTGTCAGTTGTCCAGGAAACTCGTCTAAGTAGGAGTAACAACGACGATCATCCCCCCCCCCCCCCGCCAGGGTACTTCAAATGGCCAAAATTGGCAAGCGCTTTAGCGCACTTTAAAACAAAAAAAACTGCGCTTTGTAGTGCAAAAAGCCCACAAGGGGTTGCAAAAAACTGCGCTTAAAGCGTAGAGGGGGTCAAAAAGTCAGCGCTCAAAAGCTCAAAAGCGCGTGCTTTGAATTACCCTGCCCCCGACCCCCTTCTTGTGATCGGTGGGCAACGATCACTAGGATAAGGAGAGGAAATAGGTCTCACTCGGTCCTTGCGACAATTAATAACCCCGCCCCAAGCGGGTAATTCAATCGCAAAGAAGGTGAGGGGAGTCTTGGTTTGAGTAGCAGTGGTGGTTCGGACTTCGGAGGTGGGAGATTGTCAGCGTGAGCTCTGTCTGCCTACTGTCCTATTCCCTGTGTCTTGTGTCCGTCTGACCCTAGACCCTAATCTCTTTCCACAGTGACGGCGCTTCTATTAGGAGCTCTGCTCCGTCTTGTAACTTGTCCTGTAGTTTGCATACACGCCTCTCTTTCTATCGTTCTATTCCGCTAACAGGTGATAGGTGGGAGAGTTGAAGGAGTGGGAGAAGGTGAGAGGGGTGCTTGAACGGCGAGCAAAAGGGCGACAGGGCGTAATGTATGTAACTAGCGAGCAAGCGCAAGCGTAGAGTTGGTGACTGTGTGACACCTTCTGTATTTGGCAAACAATTCTGGCCGCCCAGTGTGGTACTGGATAATTGGTGCGCAATCTCGTCTTTCCGAGATCGACCTACTCTGTTGAGACCGAGACGTAGACCGAGACCGAGGTCCGAGACCGAGACCCAGACCTAGGTCCGAGACCGAGACCCAGGTCCGAGATTGAGACCTAGACCTAGGTCCGAGATCGAGACCCAAACCTAGGTCCGAGATCGAATCCCACGTCCGAGATCGAGACCCAGACCTAGGTCCGAGGCCGAGACCCAGGTCCGAGATCGAGACCTAGACCTAGGTCCGAGATCGAGACCCAAACCTAGGTCCGATATCGAATCCCAGGTCCGAGATCGAGACACTGACCGAGGTCCGAGACCGAGGTCCGAGACCCAGACCGAGATCGAGACCCAGACCGAGACCGAG
Source organism: Microglena sp. YARC (assembly GCA_022414725.1). Classification (NCBI taxonomy): domain Eukaryota; kingdom Viridiplantae; phylum Chlorophyta; class Chlorophyceae; order Chlamydomonadales; family Chlamydomonadaceae; genus Microglena; species Microglena sp. YARC. The sequence goes on from CM039462.1 coordinate 108,971,217, forward strand.
ACCAACCACAGACCCACAGACCCGCGCAGACCCAGGGAGGGACGGGGGCAGCATTCTGGTTACCGCCCCCGTATTAGGGAGCAAACCCAGTACGGCAGGCGTACTGCCGGCGGGGGAGGAGGCGGCGGAGGAGGAGGAGGAGGACAAGTTAGCCCTGAGGGTTCGGCGTTTAGGAGGGCCTTCGGGAAACGCCAGCCGGCGTTGTGCGTGACTCAGCGGCTCGGGACCGAGACCGAGGTCCGAGACCGAGACCGAGACCTAGGTGCGAGACCGAGGTCGAGACCCGAGTCCGAGACCGAAACCGAGGTCCGAGACCCAGGTCCAAGACCGAGGTCCGAGACAAAGACCGAGACGCAGGTCGAGACCCAGGTCCGTGACCGAGACCGAGGTCCGAGACCGAGACGCAGGTCGAGACCCAGGTCCGTGACCGAGACCGAGGTCCGAGACCGAGACCGAGACCGAGGTGCGAGACGGAGACCGAGACCCAGGTCCGAGATCGAGACCCAGGTCTGAGATCGAGACCCAGACCCAGGTCCGAGATCGAGACCCAGACCTAGGTCCGAGATCGAGACCTAGACCTAGGTCCGAGATCGAGACCCAGGCCTAGGTCCGAGATCGAGACCTAGACCTAAGTCCGAGATCGAGACCCAGGCCTAGGTCCGAGATCGAGACCCAGACCTAGGTCCGAGATCGAGACCCAGGTCCGAGGTTCGAGACCGAGGTCCGAGACCGAGATCGAGACCCAGGTCCGAGACCAAGACCGAGACCACAGACCCACAGACTTGCGCAGACCTCATAGGGGCCCCCAAGGGGGGCAGGGGGCGGCATTCTGGTTACCGCCCCCGTATTAGGGAGCAAACCCAGTACGGCAGGCGTACTGCCGGAGGCGGAGGAGGCGGCGGAGGAGGAGGAGGAGGACAAGTTAGCCCTAAGGGTTCGGCGTTCGGGATACGCCAGCCGGCGTTGCGCGCAACCTTGGAAACCCTGGCTTCGATGTGTGCCTCTGCTTAATCTTCCAGAAACGTCTACCTGGAAGAATCTTCACCGGGGTCCGTGACAGAGACCAAGACTGAGATCCGAGACCGAGACCCATGTCCGTGACCGAGATCGAGGTCCGAGACCGAGACCCAGGTCTGTGACCGAGATCGAGGTCCGAGACCCAGACCCAGGTCCGAGATCGAGACCCAGGTCCGAGACCGAGATGAAGACCCAGACAAAGACAACCCAAACAGAGCAAACCCAGTACGGCAGGCGTACTGCCGGCGGAGGAGGCGGAGGAGGAGGAGGAGGAAAGTTAGCCCTAAGGGTTCGGCGTTCGGAGCGCTCTCGGGACAAGCCAGCCGGCGTTGCGCGTGACTCAGCGGCTCGGGACAGAGACCGAGGTCCGAGACCGAGACCGAGACCGAGGTGCGAGACCGAGGTCGAGACCCAGGTCCGAGACCGAGATCGAGACCGAGGTCCGAGGTCCGAGACCGAGACCCAGACCCAGACCCAGGTCCGTGACCGAGACCGAGGTCCAAGACCCAGACCGAGTTCGAGACCTAGTTACCGCCCCCGTATTAGGGAGCAAACCCAGTACGGCAGGTGTACTGCCGGAGGAGGCGGAGGAGGCGGAGGAGGAGGAGGACAAGTTAGCCCTAAGGGTTCGGCGTTCGGAGCGCTCTCGGGACACGCCAGCCGGCGTTGCGCGTGACTCAGCGGCTCGGGACCGAGACCGAGGTCCAAGATCGAGACCGAGGTGTGAGACCGAGGACCGAGACCCAGGTCCGAGATCGAGACCGAGGTCCGAGACCGAAACGAGGACCCAGACCGAGACCGAGGTCCGAGACCCAGGTCCGAAGTCGAAACCCAGGTCCGAGACCGAAGCCGAGATCGAGACCGAGACGAAGACCAAGACCAAGACCAAGACCGAGGTCCGAGGTCCGAGACCCAGGTCCGAAGTCGAAACCCAGGTCCGAGACCGAAGCCGAGATCGAGACCGAGAGCGAAACCGAGTCCGAGGTCCGAGACCGAGGCCGAGACCCAGACCTAGGTCCGAGACCAAGACCCAGGTCCGAGAGCGACATGAAGACCCAGACCGAGACCGAGACCCAGGTCCGAGACCGAGACCGAGACCACAGACCCACAGACCCGCGGACACCTCACAGGGGACCCCAAGGGGGGCAGGGGGCGGCATTCTGGTTACCGCCCCCGTATTAGGGAGCAAACCCAGTACGGCGGGCGTACTGCCGGGGGAGGCGGGGGAGGCGGAGGGGGAGCCATTTAGCCCTAAGGGTTCGGCGTTCGGAGCGCTCTTGGGACACGCCAGCCGGCGTTGCGCGTAACCTGACTTCGATGTGCCTGCGTGCCTCTGCCTAATCTTCCAGAACCATCTACCTGGGAGAATCTTTGTTGTAGAATCCACATAATATGGTGTTCGAATCTGCCTTGTATGGATAGTTATTAACGCATAGCCAATGCTTGTTGTTCGTTTATGTCCCATGATGTCGCATGACCGACGCTCGTTGTTCGTTTGAGGGTTGCACGCAGTCGCTGACTGCCTCGACCGCTCGTCATTGTACGACGCAATGTTGTTGTAAGGCACACTGCCCCATCAACTTGGAAAGCCCCTGTCCGTATCATCATTTACCAGCGCCTTCGCTAAAGCGTCCCAAAAATGCAAAGCGAACAGCGGATACAGCAGCACGTAGCTTGGCTGGCGAGCCAGCCAATCCAGTCTACCATCTTCCCAGAACCTCGGACAGAGCAGCGCGCAGGTTGGCTGGCGAGCCTGCCAATCCAGTCTACAACCTTCCCAGGACAGCGGACAGGGCAGCGCGTAGGTTAACTGGCGAGCCTGCCAATCCAGCGTATGATCGCTCCAGGACAGCGGATGAAGCAGCGCGTAGGTTGGCTGGCGAGCCTGCCAATCCAGCCCACAACCGCTCCAGGACATCAGATACAGCAGCGCGCAGGTTGGCTGGCGAGCCTGCTAATCCAGTCTACCAGCTTCCCAGGACAACAGATAGAGCAGCGCGCAGGTTGGCTGGCGAGCCTACCAATCCAGCCTATGACCGCTCCAGGACAGCGGATGAAGCAGCGCGTAGGTTGGCTGGCGAGCCTGCCAATCCAGCTCACAACCTTTCGAGGACAGTAGATAGAGCAGCGCGCAGGTTGGCTGGCGAGCCTGCTAATCCAATCTACCATCTTCCCAGAACAGTGGAGAGAATAGTGGAGAGAGTAGTGCATACATTGGAGTGCCCCAGACAGTTGAGCGCTGCCACATTTCTTGAGCACGTCGGGTCCTGGAATCGGCTTCCTCGAATGCTATCTTTATCCACCAGCAGATGTGCCAAATTCTTTGACAGTATGGTATGTTGTGCAATATGTGGAGCATGCCATTTGGGAGGGCCTCCATCTTTCCATGAGTACAAAAGTGTGCCTCCAGATGTGCGGACGCCTCCACCTTATGCTTTGTCTTTCATTTACATGGAGAGCAAAACTGTGGACAGTGATGGTAACTGGTGGCTATGCCCTGCATGTGTCAGCGACAAAAGAAAACATGCCGAGCATGTCATCTTTTATGAGCCTGCCTACATGACAGCCCTCTTGTCTACTGAGCCAGAGGATCTTCTTCGGTTGTCAGTGATAGATGTTCATGTATCTTTCAGCAAAAGATGGATGGGCTTCACAACAGGATCTCTGGAGAAGATGCCGATGATCAATGCACCTGTCGTCTCTTGGGGAAAAGATGGGGAAAGCACACCTGAGTCGTTGCAGCTGCTCCTTCAGTACAATTTGAGCACCAACCCCTTGCTTCAAGCGTACACGACGATGATGGAACGACCAGGTATGTAGGAAAACAATAACCTATCATAAACATTTTATCTTCAGCTAACGTGTAATATAGTACATATCAAATTGATTACATAAATTATCGTTTTCTTTCCTTGCTTATCCAATTTCATCTGATCACATTTAGTAGCTTCTACACAACTTCTCTGATATTGCCTGGCTAATTTTATTTAATTATATGTAATAACTTCTAAATAGATCCCCTGCTCATCTGATCGCATTGTATTTAACAATTTTTAAGTAGCTTCCTTTGCCTGATCGATTTAATTTGATGATATGTACTAGCTTCTAAGCAGCTCTCCTGCCCGGATAATTTTATCTGATCACGTCTAGTACTTTTTTGCACAGCTTCCTTGTCTGGTTGATTTTATTTTGTTATAAATAGCAGCTTCTAGGTAACTTGCTTTGTTTGGTCAATTTCATTAGATCACATGTGGTAATGTCTAGACAGCTCTAATGCCTGAGTGATTTCATCTGATCACAATTAGTAACTTCTATGTAGCTTCTCTGTTTAACTGATTTTATTTAATGGTATTTAGAAGGTTCTAGCTTCTAGGTAGCTTCTCTGCCTGAATAATTTCATCTGATCGCATAAAGTAGCCTCTACGCAGCTTCCCTGTCTGGCTGGTTTCATTTAATTATAAATAGCAGCTTCTAGGTAGTTTCCTTTTTTTGGCTAATTTCATCTGATCACACGTTGTAGTGTCTATACAGCTCCTGTACCTGAGTGATCTCATCTGATCATATACGATAGCTTCTACGCAGCTTCACCGTCTAAATGATTTTATTTATGATATGCAGTAGCTTCTAAGCAACGTTTTTGCACAGCTTCCCTGTCTGGTTGATTTTATTTTGTTATAAATAGCAGCTTCTAAGTAGCTTGCTGTGTTTATCCAATTTCATCTGATCACATGTTACAATGTCTGAGCAGCTTTGATGCCTAAGTGATTTCATCTGATCACAGTTACCAACTTCTATGTACCTTCTCTGTTTAACTGATTTTATTTAATGGTATTTAGAAGCTTCTAGGTAGCTTCTCTGCCTGAATAATTTCATCTGAACGCATAAAGTTGCTTCTACGCAGCTTCCCTGTCTGGCTGGTTTCATTTAATTATAAATAGCAGCTTCTAGGTAGTTTCCTTTGTTTGGCCAATTTCATCTCATCACATGTGTCAATGTCTAAGCAGCTCTGGTGCCTGAGTGATTTCATCTGATCACAGTTAGTAACTTCTATGTAGCTTCTCTGTTTAACTGATTTTATTTAATAGTATTTAGAAGATGCTAGGTAGCTTCTCTATCTGAATAGTTTCATCTGATCGCATAAAGTTGCTTCTACGCAGCTTCCCTGTCTGGCTGGTTTCATTTAATTATAAATAGCAGCTTCTAGGTGGTTTTCTTTGTTTAGCCAATTTCATCTGATCACATGTAGTGTCTAGGCAGCTCCTGTACCTCAATGATTTCATCTGATCATATACGATAGCTTCTACGCAGCTTCACTGTCTAAATGATTTTATTTCTGATATGCAATAGCTTCTAAGCACCTGTTCTGCCTAAGTACTTTCATATGATCACATTTAAAAGTTTCTTCGCAACTTTCCTGTTTGACTGGATTCATTTAATTATAAATAGCAGCTTCTAGGTAGTTTCCTTTGTTTGGCCAATTTCATCTGATCACATGCATGTTGTAGTGTCTATACAGCTCCTGTATCTGAGTGATTTCATCTGATCATATGCAATAGCTTCTACGCAGCTTCACTGTCTAAATGATTTTATCTATGATATGCGGTAGCTTCCAAGCAACTTTTTTGCACAGCTTCCCTGTCTGGTTGATTTTATTTTGTTATAAATAGCAGCTTCTAGGTAGTTTCCTTTGTTTGATCACATGTTGTAGTGTCTAGACAGTTCCTGTACCTCAGTGATTTCATCTGATCATATACTTGTCTAACTGATTTCGTCAAACCACGTATGATTATTTATGCAGATAGTTTAAAGGCATATGCAAATTCTGTTTTGCTAAAATAAATAAAAATATATAAGCTATAATGTTGTACCACTTTTACTTATAATCCATTTTCTTATTTTTTCTTCAGGCATAAACGGTGTCCCAGTACTACCACAAAGTGCTATTCAGCACATAGTACAACGGCACATTGCGCGTGGACCTACAGCTATGGAGCAACAAAACCCCATTCCAAGAATCATGAGCATCGTCGTTGATGTTGAGCCAATACAGGTGCTAAGTCAGCGACAATCGGGCATCTATGTTGGAGGCAGCATTCAGCTTCGAAACACTCTACAAACAAAATCTGTTTATATGAGACCAGATGGCACTGCACTTCTGCAAAGTGACAAGTTGATCAGTATGGAGTCAGTTTTGCTACCTTATATGTTTCCCTATGGCACAGGGTCATATGCAACTCCTTCAAAGACATTCACGTTTCCAGACTACCTTCGTTTCCGGATGAAGACTCTGTTTTCACCCTGGACACTGGTGAAACCATACCTCTTGCTCATGTACCAAGTGCGACAGGTCAGTTTATGCTCTAACTTTAAATGGGGGGCTTGTTCATGGCCATTGGTATAGGGGTAGAGATAATGTTTAGTATGTAGTGTAGTTTGAGTTTTAGCTTTACATAAATTAAAATTATCATCATCAGCAACAGCAGCAAGATTCATGGAAGTGTGGCCTAGTTCCCAAGTATTTTGGTTTAGCCATGCGTCATTGGACTACACTAGTTATGGGAATGTGGCCCTGGATGTTCAGCAAGATGGGTTGATTGTGGAGAGAGTCGATCATATACAATTCACTGTGTATAACCTTCTACTGCCTTGTACTAATACAGCAATCTTGGGCGCATACCTGCTTTGTTCCTTAAATGCTTGTTGTACAACCTCGTACTACCTTGCACTGTAACAAGGACCTTGGATGCATACTTTTCTCATGCATTGTGCTTCTTGAACAGCCTTGTACTGCCTTATACTGATAGAAGAACCTTGGACGCATACCTATTTGGTTCATTTTACTTGTTGTAAAGCCGTGTATCACCTTGTACTGATACAAGCACCTTGGACGCATACTTGCTTTGTTTCTTATGCTTATTGTACAGTCTTGTATTGCCTTGTACTGATACGAGGAACTTCAAATCACATCTGCTTTGAATCTTATGCTTGTTGCACAGCCTTGTACTGCTTTGTACTGATACGATGACCTTGGGCACATACCTGCTTTGTTCGTTCTGCTTATTATACAGCCTTATACTGCCTTGTACTGCCTTGTACTGATATAAGAGCCTTGTGTATACCTACGTTATTCATGATGCTTGTTGTATAGCCTTGAACCGCCTTATATTGATACAAGGACCTTGGGCGCACACTTGCTTTGTGCGTTCTACTTGTTGTACAGCTTTATTTTACCTTGTACTAATACAAGGACCTTGGGCACATATTCGCTTTGTTCATTCTGCTTGTTATACAGCCTTTTACTGCCTTGTACTCATATAAGGACCTTGGGCACATACTTACTTTGTTCATTCGACTTGTTGTACAGCCGTATACTGCTTTGTACTGATACGAGGATCATAAAAACTGTCTTATACTGATAGAAGAACCTTGGGCACATACTTGCTTTAGTTCTTATGCTTGTTGTACAGCCATGTACTGCCTTATACTGATAGAAGAACCTTGGACGCATACCTACTTGATTCATTTTACTTGTTGTACAGTCTTGTACTGCCTTGTACTGATACAAAAGCCTTGCGTATACCTACTTTATTCATTATGCTTGTTTTACAGCCTTGAACTGCCTTATATTGATACAAGGACCTTGGGCATATACCCACTTGATTTATTTTACTGTACTACCTTATACTGATAGAAGAACCTTGGACGCATACTTGCTTTAGTTCTTATGCTTGTTGTACAGCCCTGTACTGCCTTATACTAATGGAAGAACCTTGGTCGCATACCTATTTGGTTCATTTTACTTGTTGTAAAGCGGTGTATCACCTTGTACTGATACAAGGACCTTGGACGAATACTTGCTTTGTTCCTTTTGCTTATTGTATAGTCCTGCCTTGTACTAATACGAGGAACTTAAAATCACACCTGCTTTGAATCTTATGCTTGTTATACAGCCTTGTACTGCCTTGTACTCATATAAGGACCTTGGGCACATACTTACTTTGTTCATTCGACTTGTTGTACAGCCGTATACTGCTTTGTACTGATACGAAGATCATAAAAACTGTCTTATACTGATAGAAGAACCTTAAGCACATACTTGCTTTAGTTCTTATGCTTGTTGTACAGCCCTGTAATGCCTTATAATGATGGAAGAACCTTGGACGCATACCTATTTGGTTAATTTTACTTGTTGTAAAGCCGTGTATCACCGTGTACTGATACAAGAGCCTTGCATTTACCTATTTTATTCATTATGCTTGTTGTACAGCCTTGAACTGCCTTATATTGATACAAGGACCTTGGGCACATACCCACTTGATTCATTTTACTGTACTACCTTATCCTGATAGAAGAACCTTGGGTGCATACCTACTTGGTTCGTTTTACTTGTTGTAAAGCCTTGTACCGCCTTGTACTGATACAAGAGCCTTGGGCGCATACTTGCTTTGTTCCTTATACTTATTGTACAGCCTTGTACTGCTTTGTACTGATACGAGGAACTTAGAAGCACACCTGCTTTGAATCTTATGCTTGTTGTACAGCCTTGTACTACCTTGTACTGTCTTGTACTAATATAAGGCAGTATTACCTTGCACTGTAACAAGGACCTTGGGCACATACCTACTTTATTCATTCTGCTTGTTATACAGCCTTGAACTGCCTTATATTGATACAAGGACCTTGGATGCATACCTTCCACGTGCATTGTGCTTCTTGTACAGCCTTGTCCTAATACAAGAATCTTGGGCACGTACCTGCTTTGGTCTTTTTATGCTTGTTGTACAGCCTTTTACTGCCTTGTACTAATATAAGAACATTGAGCGCATATCTACTTTATTCATTATGCTTGTTGTGCAGCCTTAAACTGCCTTATATTGATACAAAGACCTTGGATGCACACCTGTTTTGTACATTTTACTTGTTCTACAGTCTTGTTTTGTCTTATACTGATACGAGAACCTTGGACACATACCTGCTTTGTTCCTTTAATTCTTATTATACAGCCTTGTACTGCCTTGTACTGTAACAAGGACTTTAGGCGCATACCTGATTTTTTCCTTATGCATGTTCGACAGCCTTATACTGCCTTATACTAATACAAAAGCTTTGGGTACATACTTGTTTTGTTGAAAATTTAACAGAATAACTATAATTTAATCCACATATTTTATTCTTATAGCACACAAAAAAAACATATCAAAGAGTCAACTTAAGTTTCAACTTAAAAAGTAACTATATGATTGCTGTAAACAAAATTAACTTGAAAAATACAATATTATACTTATGCAGGCCATTATCATCGGCAATGCATGCCCTCCTCAGATACTGAGCAAAGCCATTGTGGATTACAAGGAAAAACATCGTGATACAAGTGAAGCAGACATGTACAAGTCACTGGTGAAGTACAACGTACCTGCTACTTTGGCAGGGTCACCACAGTGGCACAAGCGTCATCTGAATGACTTGTTGACAATGGTAGACAAGTTCGGCATGCCTTCCTTCTTCCTAACGCTCACTGCAGATGAGGTATCCGAGACACGCTGGAAAAAAATAACTGCAATGGAAACTATTCTGCATGTAATAGATGGCAAACTCACATGGCAGGTACGACATTAGCAAGTTCAACTTTACTAAGCCAAGCACTGCAATCAAACTTACAGAATAGTAATCGTATTATATACAATTTTATATCTGGAGTTTAGTGCATATCTGATGCGTGTTCAGTCCTTTCCTTTGGGTTTTGCCGAATTGGTACTCGATATCTTGCCAAACTATCGCTAAGATGGCTAAGGAAGTCGTTTCAGAGCCATTTAGAGTTATTCGTTTCAAAGTTAACTGTTCCACAGTCAGATGTGTTACTGACCTGTCACCCAAGTGGCCACAGGGGTCTTTCCGTCGATACAATGGGCTCAAATACTAGTAGTAATATTAACATAGACAAGAATGACAATTCAAAATTCTTTAGATCGACATCAAATTGAATTTCAGAAACTGCAGTATTTAAAGTTTATATAACATATTTTGACCTGTTTAATTTCTACATTCAAGCTAAGTATGCAACTTCCCTTTTCCTCTTGTATAAATATAACCTACTGAAACAATTCCTTTTTGTTAACTTTATGCAGGATGCACCTGTGGAGTGTGCCACTCTTTTCCACGAGAAGGTCGTGCAGTTTCTGGATTCATATGTGCTAAACCAGAAGCACGGCAAGGGAGGAATTTTAGGCAGAGTGACACATTACGTCATTCGCTATGAAGTGCAACATCGTGGTTCGCTGCATGCCCACATCATACTATGGGTAGAGACAGATGATATCGACAAAGTTGCTGCTGAGATAACTGCAATGATTCCTGCAGACTTTGAGAACGACAGCATGAGCTTCACGGATCCTACCTGCCCACAACAAGCAACATTGAAGAACCTCGTTCTGCGCAAGCAGATTCATCAGTGTGGACCGGTAAGCAATACACCTTCTTATCGTTGAATGTTTTTGAAGGATTTGACCAAACAATTTTTGTGTTTCACTTTCTTAAATTACATCACAATAAAACTGTTTCAAGATGAACTGTCTAATCACTGTTTGAAGATGAACTGTCTAATCACTACTGTCTAACCACTATTGTCTAACCATCTTGTATTTAAAATCTGACAGGTGAAACAACCCGGCTGCAGAGAGAAAGGTAGCTGCAAGTTCCACTTTCCTATGTCTACTCAGCCTCAGTTTGAACCACAGTTCAACGTAGAAACCAAGCGCTACGATTACTACAGGTGTGTTCCATATATTCGTATATATAATTTTGTTGTTTAAAAAACAATAGCTGGCCAATGTATTGTAACTAAATCCAAGGGTCTAAAATATTACCACTAGTCCAAACTTTCATAGGACTAACTCGTCACATAATTTTTACCTTTCTTATGTTACATAATTTAGTTGAAAAAGTCCATCGTTTCTTGCGCTGCATAGACATAGATTTTACAAAACCTTAACTTAACACATACTTTCTCATCCAAATGCAGGCCCCGACATTGTGACCGTGATGTAGTACCACATCATCCAACTGTCCTAGCACTCTGGGGAGCACATTGCAACATACAGCGCATTACCAACGAGGCATGGTCATACTATCTACTCAAGTACGCCATGAAGGTAAATAATTATTGTCCCCTAAATAAACAACTAAGAAAATGTATTATTGTAAATGAATAACTAATTCAGAGCACTAATCCAAAGAACTCTTGAAAAATTATATGATATAAGATTTAAACCGTTTAAAGTCAATCGAGCTTTAAAATCGATTGAAATAGTTGAACCTATACTCCTGCTTTTATCAGCATGTATAGCGGTGCTCTCACGCGTTTTATGACTTGGTGACTACTTATGTACTCCCTTAGAACTATCGGCTCTCCTGAGCCAGCTTCCCGTGGGACTGAGTCATCTTGAGATGACTCAGTGGCAGCTTCCTGTCACCTACGTCTCCGGTCTGATCTGTACCCTGTTAGGTTCCTGTCTACCGCCTCCTTTCACCACAGGTGCCCCTTTATGGGTCTCCTGTGTCTGTAACGTTATCCTTGTCTCCGTGTATAGATTGGTGCGTCTGTTCCGCTGCTTTAATCTACTGTCCACTCTACCGGAGTGATTTCAAGCTGATAGGTTATTGGGCTCCTCATCACTACCACTGCTTTGATAATGCAACTTCCGCGAGGGCCTCCTGCCGGCTTTGTGAAACTTACCAAACTTAATGGTGTTTCATGGGCTCGTGGGATCCGCAGTGTCATTGTGAGCAATGGATGCGACCGAATCCTCCCAACGGGGGTGAAGGTTCCTCTAGATTGGCTAGACGACTGCGCGCCAGCGGCCTCTGCTGCCGGAGAGGAGGGTCCTTCCGCCATCAAGGAAGTAACCCCCCCCGATCAATCCTCCAACTTTACGGTTCCTTCTCTCAATGTTCGACGCCTTTCCTCTGATGTTGAGGATGTCCTGATGAAGCTGTGTTGTGTACAGACACAGATCATCCGTTGCGCATCAGACCCGCAGCCTCATTGCGTCCCCTTCAATTATGATGAAGACTACTCTACTACTACTGATGATGAGGAGGACTTGAAGAGTGCTACGAGTGCTGACTTCGGTGGCGTGACCCCATCTGCTGCTGCCACTCGTGTCTTTGAGACTTCCGCTGTTTCACCGGTGTATGAGCCTGCTGATCAGCAGATGCCTAATCGAGAGCTTTCGCCTGTGTATCAGCCTCAGCCTTCGTCGGCGCCTCCTATTGAGCCTGTTCCCCCGGCTTACCCGGAGGTGGCTAAGCCCACTTTCTTGAAGGGCTTTGCTTCTTTTTCCTCTGCATCTGCCCCCATGGAGCGTGGCCTCCCTGGCTACCACACTCGCTCTCGCGAGGCTGCTGTTTCCTCTGCACGCACCTCTGCTGCTGGTGCCTCCCTGGAACCCCCTCCGCCTCCGCCGGTGGAGCTGCCTCCTGCCCCTGGCCCTCCTCCTATGCTGCATACGCGGTCTTGCGCATCTTGGGAGCATCTGCTCCCTGGCGGATCTCCTCCGACTTTGAACCTTCGGGACTACCGCCTGATCAACGAGGATCGACGGGATGGTGAGTCCTTGAACCGCTCTTTGTACGGTCGGATGGATATGCAGGCTACGATGGCAAATGTTAGTGTGAAGCTGAGGCATCGCCGAGTGATGGTTTTCTCTAAGCTTGGTACCAGGTGTCGTTCTTTTCTTGGTCCAGTCACTTCTGGGATTCTGTATCCCCCAGATCATGGTGTTTCCTTTGGTGGTACGAGGCGTAGTGAGCACGAAAGGCTTGGTTATCAGTTTGTGAGAGTGCCTGTCCCTCTGTGTCCTGTTAGCCCAGATTTCGAGCTGCTTATGAGTGTTGCGAGGTCCATTCCTGTGATTAGGAACATAGATGACCAGCGCGCTCTTGACGCTGGTCTTGCTGCGGAGTATTTCATGGACATTCGTAGGTCCTTGGCTCCTGTCCCTTCTGCGATTAGAGCTGGGTCTAATACCCCCATTCATGGTGAGTCTCGGTTTGATCCTACACTGTTGGGGTTCAGTGCACTGCCTCTCGAACGTCAGGAGTTCATGTGAAATTGAAATTGAAATTGTTACATCCAAGAAATATAAATACTCTAGGGACGTGAGATTAAGGACACCACAGCGTACGCAGAAGCTAGCGTCAGGAGTTCATGTGCTTAACTATGATGCTCGCGAACATGGAGGACGATATGGTCAAGGTATACCAGGACTTTGCCACCCCTCGGGATATACTTTTGGATATCCGGAAGACGCAGTCTGATGCCCTTGCCTCTAGAGTCCCTCTCATGCGTATCGAACTTCATACTGCGCACATGGGCCCTTCTGACCGTGTCGATGATTTCTTTCGCATGGTTCGCAGTCTGTGCACTGACCTCCGCAGTGCTGGACATCCTGTCACTCAGCGCCACGCCATGGAAACCATTGTGAATGGGATCCGTTTGATCCGATTTGAATCGCTGCGGATCCAGTACGGTATGATGTTGGCTAATAGACAGACTGTCGATTACTGGTCTTGTCTGGAGGCATATAGGTCTTTCGACATTTTGAACATTGCTCTCCCCAGGTCCGACTCCAGGCATCCTGGTTGGTCCCGGGACGCTCCCCAGGTTCCTGCCAATGCTGCAATTCAGCGTGGGCAGGGATCTGGTTCTCAGGGTTCCGGTTCCAACAAGCGGCGTCTGGATTGCACTTGGGGCCCATGCCTCAGCAAGACGACCCACTCGGAGGATCGCTGTTTCACGAAGCATCCGCACCTGCGTAAGACCAAGCCTGGTGCACCGGTTACCAATCCGGTGCCCATGGCCTTGGCCCTTCCAGGTGTGCTTACTCCGCGGCAGCTGGCCTCCTTGCAGGCTCAGATTGATGGGTATGCTTTGGACAAGAAATAGGAGGTACGCTTCTGTCCTTTTCTCTTGCACTGCGAAATTTTCAAATGTCTGCAGCCCGAGCCTGTCTGAGGGTGTCTGGCATGTTGATTCTGGAGCTGGGATGTCAATCACAGGTGATATGTCTTTGTTCACTGTGTTTCATGCTTCTGAGACTGGGCCAGCAGTTAAATTTGGTGATGGTGTGGTTCAACGGTCTGTGGGTCAGGGTTCTATTGTGTTATGTAGTGATTGGTTACCAACACCAATCACTTTAACCAATATTCTCTACATCCCACACTGTCCGGTGAACCTCATGTCAGTAAATGCTGTTGCCCATGCTCACAACTGCAAGATTTCTTTTGATAGTCTTAGTTGTACTGCCACACAGGGCTCTTCTGTTCTGTGGTCTTTCCCTGAATCCAGTGATGGTGTGTACAAGTTTGCATGTAGGCCTTGTCACACCCCTCGTGGCCGTTTGTATGGTGCTGAAAATTATCCAGCTTTTGCTCTTGATGTTGATGAGGATGGTGGAGTTGTGATCCCTACCACTCCTGAATGGTTGTGGCATAGGCGGCTGGGTCACCCTGGCTATGATGCCATGCACAACCTTGTAAGGAAGGGTTTGGTTCAGAACTTACCCCTCACTCTCCAACAGGTGCAAAGACTGTCTAAGATCCCATGTGATGCTTGTCAGAAGGCAAAGGGAAAACGTATCCCTTTTCCTAAAGAAAGCAAAACTAGGATCCGTGCCCCATTACAACGCCTTCACTTGGACATCATGGGGCCATTTAATATTAGGGGCTTGCGTGGGGAGTTTTATGTTCTGTGTCTCACTGACCAATACTCTGGCTATGCTGAGGTCTTGTGCTTGAGAACCAGGGATGAAGCTCCCTTAGCAGTTCAAACTACCATCCTCAGATGGATGACTCAGCTGCATGGATTTGTTTTTCAAGTGTCTTAGGTCTGACAGGGCTAAGGAATTTATAGTGAAGTGGTTCGAGGATTGGTTAGAATCGGTTGGTGCTGTGCATGAATTGTCCATGGCTTACACTGCTCAGCAGAATGCGACTGTGGAACGGTACAATGGGGTCCTTCAGAACGTAGCTAGGAGCATTCACTTGGAGTCTAAGCTCACTAAGTCCTTCTGGCCCTGCGCCTTCCTCGCCGCGTGTTACCTACGCAACCGGCTGCCTAATCAGGGTGACAAGACTCCTTATGAGTTGTTCTTTGGGGTTCTACCTGATGTATCGTTATTGCGCGTGTTCGGGTGCCCATGCTATGTTACCTTAGTGAATGGGAAGAAGCGCAATAAGCTTGACGAAAGGGCGTTATCTGGTAGACTGGTTGGGTATTCTCTGGTGAGTAAGGGTTATTTTGTTTGGGTTCCGAAGTTGCGCCAGGTGGTAGAGAGTCGTGATGTGCTCTTCTATGAACAGTTTAGCTATAACTGTATCCCTGGGCTCTTTCCCTATGATGGATCTCAGTATTTTTTCTCGCACCCCTGCCGCTATCATCGGTAAAGGGCTTGATACTACTGACAATGTCCTGGGCCCTTTACCAACCCCGATTGTTGACCGCTTTACTGGTCATGGATGACGATGCGTCCCAGGCCAGG
Organism: Microglena sp. YARC; assembly: GCA_022414725.1. Classification (NCBI taxonomy): domain Eukaryota; kingdom Viridiplantae; phylum Chlorophyta; class Chlorophyceae; order Chlamydomonadales; family Chlamydomonadaceae; genus Microglena; species Microglena sp. YARC. The sequence goes on from CM039462.1 coordinate 108,986,771, forward strand.
TAATGATGGTGCTGTATCGCGTGCGGCGGCATTGGGCCAGGGGGAGTCTGATGTTCCTTCAAGCTCTAATTTATTCGAATCTCAGGGGGTCGCCGGGCCTTCCTCTGCGCCACGTTTCGTCGGTGAAGTCGTAGGATTAGGACAGCCTCGGGTCATAGTGGAACCTAGTACAGGTCCACTGCCCACTAGTCGCCACCCCCCGTCCACCTATTCGGATAGCTCGTGGGAGTTGTTGATCACTTCACCCCCTGCTATACCTGGTGGTTTATACCGGACCAGGCATTGCGACGATGTGGCCGTCACAGATGATGTGAGTGATGACCTCGAACACTGGTCCGGGTCAGATACTGCGTATGGCTGGGGTGTTCCAGTGTACCCAGGCTTCGACGATTTAGAGGCTAAGGAGGCCGGCCTTGTTCAACCACGCATGAGTGCTGCGCTGGGGGCTTTATTACCGGTTACTGCTGATACTGCTGATATCCCCGCTGCCCATGTACAAGTACACTGCTTGTACGTGGGGGCTTTTATTTCTACCTCTACTGAACTCTCTTATAAAGCTGCAATGTTCCCTACCAACCCTGACAGAGATCTCTGGCTGCAGGCTACATCCAAGAAATATAAATACTCTAGGGACGTGAGATTAAGGACACCACAGCGTACGCAGAAGCTAGCGTCAGGAGTTCATGTGCTTAACTATGATGCTCGCGAACATGGAGGACGATATGGTCAAGGTATACCAGGACTTTGCCACCCCTCGGGATATACTTTTGGATATCCGGAAGACGCAGTCTGATGCCCTTGCCTCTAGAGTCCCTCTCATGCGTATCGAACTTCATACTGCGCACATGGGCCCTTCTGACCGTGTCGATGATTTCTTTCGCATGGTTCGCAGTCTGTGCACTGACCTCCGCAGTGCTGGACATCCTGTCACTCAGCGCCACGCCATGGAAACCATTGTGAATGGGATCCGTTTGATCCGATTTGAATCGCTGCGGATCCAGTACGGTATGATGTTGGCTAACAGACAGACTGTCGATTACTGGTCTTGTCTGGAGGCATATAGGTCTCTCGACATTTTGAACATTGCTCTCCCCAGGTCCGACTCCAGGCATCCTGGTTGGTCCCGGGACGCTCCCCAGGTTCCTGCCAATGCTGCGATTCAGCGTGGGCAGGGATCTTGTTCTCAGGGTTCCGGTTCCAACAAGCGGCGTCTGGATTGCACTTGGGGCCCATGCCTCAGCAAGACGACCCACTCGGAGGATCGCTGTTTCACGAAGCATCCGCACCTGCGTAAGACCAAGCCTGGTGCACCGGTTTACCAATCCGGTGCCCATGGCCTTGGCCCTTCCAGGTGTGCTTACTCCGCGGCAGCTGGCCTCCTTGCAGGCTCAGATTGATGGGTATGCTTTGGACAAGAAATAGGAGGTACGCTTCTGTCCTTTTCTCTTGCACTGCGAAATTTTCAAATGTCTGCAGCCCGAGCCTGTCTGAGGGTGTCTGGCATGTTGATTCTGGAGCTGGGATGTCAATCACAGGTGATATGTCTTTGTTCACTGTGTTTCATGCTTCTGAGACTGGGCCAGCAGTTAAATTTGGTGATGGTGTGGTTCAACGGTCTGTGGGTCAGGGTTCTATTGTGTTATGTAGTGATTGGTTACCAACACCAATCACTTTAACCAATATTCTCTACATCCCACACTGTCCGGTGAACCTCATGTCAGTAAATGCTGTTGCCCATGCTCACAACTGCAAGATTTCTTTTGATAGTCTTAGTTGTACTGCCACACAGGGCTCTTCTGTTCTGTGGTCTTTCCCTGAATCCAGTGATGGTGTGTACAAGTTTGCATGTAGGCCTTGTCACACCCCTCGTGGCCGTTTGTATGGTGCTGAAAATTATCCAGCTTTTGCTCTTGATGTTGATGAGGATGGTGGAGTTGTGATCCCTACCACTCCTGAATGGTTGTGGCATAGGCGGCTGGGTCACCCTGGCTATGATGCCATGCACAACCTTGTAAGGAAGGGTTTGGTTCAGAACTTACCCCTCACTCTCCAACAGGTGCAAAGACTGTCTAAGATCCCATGTGATGCTTGTCAGAAGGCAAAGGGAAAACGTATCCCTTTTCCTAAAGAAAGCAAAACTAGGATCCGTGCCCCATTACAACGCCTTCACTTGGACATCATGGGGCCATTTAATATTAGGGGCTTGCGTGGGGAGTTTTATGTTCTGTGTCTCACTGACCAATACTCTGGCTATGCTGAGGTCTTGTGCTTGAGAACCAGGGATGAAGCTCCCTTAGCAGTTCAAACTACCATCCTCAGATGGATGACTCAGCTGCATGGATTTGTTTTCAAGTGTCTTAGGTCTGACAGGGCTAAGGAATTTATAGTGAAGTGGTTCGAGGATTGGTTAGAATCGGTTGGTGCTGTGCATGAATTGTCCATGGCTTACACTGCTCAGCAGAATGCGACTGTGGAACGGTACAATGGGGTCCTTCAGAACGTAGCTAGGAGCATTCACTTGGAGTCTAAGCTCACTAAGTCCTTCTGGCCCTATGCCTTCCTCGCCGCGTGTTACCTACGCAACCGGCTGCCTAATCAGGGTGACAAGACTCCTTATGAGTTGTTCTTTGGGGTTCTACCTGATGTATCGTTATTGCGCGTGTTCGGGTGCCCATGCTATGTTACCTTAGTGAATGGGAAGAAGCGCAATAAGCTTGACGAAAGGGCGTTATCTGGTAGACTGGTTGGGTATTCTCTGGTGAGTAAGGGTTATTTTGTTTGGGTTCCGAAGTTGCGCCAGGTGGTAGAGAGTCGTGATGTGCTCTTCTATGAACAGTTTAGCTATAACTGTATCCCTGGGCTCTTTCCCTATGATGGATCTCAGTATTTTTCTCGCACCCCTGCCGCTATCATCGGTAAAGGGCTTGATACTACTGACAATGTCCTGGGCCCTTTACCAACCCCGATTGTTGACCGCTTTACTGGTCATGGGATGACGATGCGTCCCAGGCCAGGTAATGATGGTGCTGTATCGCGTGCGGCGGCATTGGGCCAGGGGGAGTCTGATGTTCCTTCAAGCTCTAATTTATTCGAATCTCAGGGGGTCGCCGGGCCTTCCTCTGCGCCACGTTTCGTCGGTGAAGTCGTAGGATTAGGACAGCCTCGGGTCATAGTGGAACCTAGTACAGGTCCACTGCCCACTAGTCGCCACCCCCCGTCCACCTATTCGGATAGCTCGTGGGAGTTGTTGATCACTTCACCCCCTGCTATACCTGGTGGTTTATACCGGACCAGGCATTGCGACGATGTGGCCGTCACAGATGATGTGAGTGATGACCTCGAGCACTGGTCCGGGTCAGATACTGCGTATGGCTGGGGTGTTCCAGTGTACCCAGGCTTCGACGATTTAGAGGCAAAGGAGGCCGGCCTTGTTCAACCACGCATGAGTGCTGCGCTGGGGGCTTTATTACCGGTTACTGCTGATACTGCTGATATCCCCGCTGCCCATGTACAAGTACACTGCTTGTACGTGGGGGCTTTTATTTCTACCTCTACTGAACTCTCTTATAAAGCTGCAATGTTCCCTACCAACCCTGACAGAGATCTCTGGCTGCAGGCTATGAAGGATGAGATGGCCTCCCTCCATGCTCATGGCACTTGGGTCCTCACTCCACAGCCTCCTAGGCAGAGGATTCTATCTGGCAGATGGTTATTTGTCAAGAAACATGGGGCTGATGGTTCTTTGCGTTTTAAAGCTCGTTTTGTAGTTCGTGGTTTTCTGCAACGTCCTGGGCTGGACTACCATGATGTATATGCCCCCGTCTCCTCTAAAGCAGGTCTTCGTGTGCTCCTTGCTGCCATCACTCATAGAAAAATGTTTGTGAGGCAGCTGGACATCAAGACTGCATTCTTGAATGCCAAGCTGGAACCTGGTCTGGACCTGTTCTGTTACCAGCCTGAGGGCTTTCATGAACTTGGTCCTGACAATGTTCCCCTTGTGTGCAAGCTGATTAAATCTCTTTATGGTTTGAAGCAGGCACCCAGGGCTTGGAGCAAAGATGTAAAGCAGGTTTTGGTTGCCCACGGTTTTACCATGTGCAAAGCTGAACCTGCTCTGTATTTCAGGAGGGATTCTACTGGTGGGTGGAGCTATGTCCTGACCTATGTGGATGACTTTATCTGTGCTTTTAGTGAGCTGCATAGGTATGCCTTGCTGATCAAGTCTATGGAAGCAGCTGGGTGGGAAGTCAAGGAAATGGGTGTACCTGTCCAGTTCCTTTCATTGGACATGACTTGTACACTTGATTCTGACGGCAGGTGTGTTAAGATCGACCTCTCCCAGCACTCCTACATTGTTGAGCTGGTGGAGCAGTTTGGTCTCACTGCTGCTACCAAGCCCAAGTTTTCAGTTCCCATGGCCAAGTGCACTGTCACTGATCCTCCTGGAGAACCTCTGGCCTCTAATAGCCAGTACCTCTCTCTTGTGGGGGCTTTGCTGTACCTGGCTACCTGCACAAGGCCTGATATTTCTTTTGCTGTTAGCTACCTGTCCAGGTTTTCTGCTCAACCCACTGCCCCCCTGTGGGCTGCAGCCAAGCGCTTGCTTTTGTATTTGAGAGAACATTCCCATCTGGACTCACTTACACTCACAGCCCTGGTTTCTCTTTTACTGTCTTTAGTGACTCATCCTTTGCTGATGATGGGTCTGACAGGAGATCTCAGACTGGCTATGCTGTGCTTGCTGGAGGCTGCCTTGTGAACTGGATGAGCAAAAGGCAACCCACTGTTGCTGTTAGCTCCAGTGAGGCTGAGTATCAGGCCCTGTCTCAGACTGCCAGGGAGGTGCAATGGTTGAAAAAGTTGAGAATTGATCTAGGGCTGCCTTGTGACCTGGTCACCATTCAGGGTGACAACTTGGGGTCCTTGAGCTGGGCCAATGACTGTCAGCTGCTCCCTCGCAACAAGCACATTGATGTCATCCATCACTATATCCAGGAGCTGGTGGAGGATGGCCAGGTGGATGTTGCCTATGTTAACACTAAGGACAACTGTGCTGACCCCTTCACCAAGCCCCTTGATCCTATGGGTGTTCTGGCGTTTCATTCGCATGTTTGGAATGACTGCTTCTCCTTAAACCAATTTTTTGGTTACATGTATTCTAGAATTTTGGTTACATGTATTCTGGAATTTTTGGTTACATTTTAGGGTTTCTTTGGTTACATTTAGAGTTTCTTTAAGTTATCATTGATTGGCATTAGGTTCCTATTCCCGGATCGGGTTTTCTATACCGTTGTTACCCGACTTTGATATTTAGTTGTCCTCTTATATCCACTTGGCAAATTTTGGTTCTTTGCCTTGCTTCATACCTTCCCTTACACCCTTCGGGTTTCATTTGAAGTTTCTCTCGATTTTTTTTTCCGGAGTTCTTTGATTTTTTTTTTTTTTATTTGTTACATATAGTTCTATGTCACCAGTGCCATAGGTGGAGTAGTACTATTGTATGTCACCTGTGTCATAGGTGGAGTATCAGCATGTATAGCGGTGCTCTCACGCGTTTTATGACTTGGTGACTACTTATGTACTCCCTTAGAACTATCGGATCTCCTGAGCCAGCTTCCCGTGGGACTGAGTCATCTTGAGATGACTCAGTGGCAGCTTCCTGTCACCTACGTCTCCGGTCTGATCTGTACCCTGTTAGGTTCCTGTCTACCGCCTCCTTTCACCACAGGTGCCCCTTTATGGGTCTCCTGTGTCTGTAACGTTATCCTTGTCTCCGTGTATAGATTGGTGCGTCTGTTCCGCTGCTTTAATCTACTGTCCACTCTACCGGAGTGATTTCAAGCTGATAGCTTTCAATCACTCTTTTAGTTTAACTTATACTCCTGCCAGAAATCACTCTTTTAGTTCAACTTATACTCCTCCTAGTAATCACTCTTTTAGTTAAACTTATACTCCTGCTAGCAATTACTCTTTTCCTGTCATTTTTGGCGGAGCTCCTCCTTCTGGAGGGCCAGAGCCCCCAGTGCTACCCATTTGTCCGTTTGTTCATCTGACCGTGATAAAGTCTGATACATCAGCCAACGGCCTCATAACTAACTCGCTTCCATTGCCACCTGCAGCACTTGTTACTCCTTCGCAATCACTGTCCGTCAATTTTTAGCGTCGCAGGCGACGCTGCATCAAACTTGTTAATATCATATTGACACTAAAATCTTATCTGATGCCCTTGATGACACGTAGCATAAACTAAAACATATCAATTTCTATGATAATGCAGGCAGAGCCAATGGGAACACTGAACCTCGACACAACAGCTGCCAAATGTCTAGGTCTAGACAATCTAGATGAGGAGCAGCTTAAAGTCATCAGTGCAATGCAGCTCTCCAAGCCAGTTTGTCCAAGCGAGGCCGCCTGTGTTTGCCTTGGACTTGATATGGTGCGACGGTCTGATGCCGTTACATTCATTGACACAGCTCCAATGGACTTGAGAAGAATCTCATTGTTTCACTTCAATGCAACTTCAGTCCCTCCTGCGACACTTACTGCGCCCGCCCTCCTGAGCTAGAACAGCTGAAGCTGAAGGAGTATTTCGAAAACTACCTCGCACTCAAACCAGACAAGCCACATCCTGCAAACCACACCTACCTCGCTACTGACATTCTTGGAAACAAGGTATGCTCCTTTCTCTTACTTTCTTTACATCCTATTATTTCACTTAACTTGTGCCCAACAAGTCCTATGCAGCATCGCAAACATTGTTTGTGCTTCACTTGATCATCAAATTAATAGCTCCACATCTCATCTGCAAGTCATTTTGTGTTCATAGCATTGCCTGCACTTCAATTCATTATCACGTTGATAGCTACAAGAAAATTGGTAGAATGTGTTGACAACGGAACAAAAGATGACAACAATAGAACTAACTAAAAATAGTTAATTACACGACCGTCGGCTAACGTGTTAGACTTCATCATTTTATTTACTTCAAACAAACAAATGAGTAAACATAGAAGCTCCCATCCCCTGGTAGAACTAATTCCACTAAAAATGCAAACACTATCAGAGACAAATATTATAAGCCTTTCTGTTGCCTTTTGGATCAACATCAAAGCAAGAACTAAAAACAATTGCAACTAAGACTCACCTGATTTCAATAATGCTAAAAAACAAAGTAACTACGTAAATAAAAAATATCCAATGTACCACCACATACAGGTGTATAAAGCAAACCAACCCAGACTGGTACGCTGTTCAGACTATCATCCTACACATCAACCAGAGGGTTTCTTTTACAACTACTTGTTGCTCAAGATATCGTTCCGTGCTGAAAGTGAACTGCTATCTAACGCCAACCCTGACAGCAGCTACTTGACTGAATGCATGCTCAAAGGCTACATCAACACTGAAGAGGTAAGAAGAAACAAAAGGGAACATAAGTTAAGATTAGAATAGCGCAGCTGTCACTAACATTTGTATATGGATGTCTAGAGTCAATCCTATTATTTTGTGTTTTCATTATTCTGCAGCAGTATTGTGTGAACAACATAGCTCAAGTAGATACAGCTGAAAACACATTCTGTAAAGTTTAAATCAACTGTCCACTATCTGAAGTCCACAATCACGTTTTAATCTTCACACAGGCACATATTGACCTTCACACAATTCACGATACACATTATTGATCACACAGCACACAGGCATAGCTGCAGCTTGCATCTAAGCATGCATGCCTGATGTTATAGTATATTCCATGCTATTGTAGCATTCCACAGCCATAACTCTTACTACACATTAATCTCTGCAGCATACTCTGAATATTGTTATGCCTCTATACTCTTTATACTGACCTTTGTAAAAAAAAGTGTATAATCTAACCATTATGAATTTATGATGAAGTAGCTTATAACTATGACAACGAACTAAGATCACTATATTATTATCCAAGCTCTATGCCACAAAAATCATACTTTGCCCTCTTAAAGCATATAAACTTTGCTGCACTGCTTTACAATACATGAGCTACTTCTCAATTCCACCATCATCATCATCATCGTGCACCACTAAATCCTCTTCATCAAAGTTATCATCATCGTGCAGCACCTCATTCAGTGCTGAAATCACCTTCTTCTTATCCTCAGCCAGTAACCCCTTGCAGTAAGATTATACCGAAGCTTAACTAAGATGTATTACCATGATATTATCACTATTAACAACAAACAATATTCTGCACAGGACATGGAGACAATCTTGGAGGAGTACTGCAACTATCACCTATACGAAGACTTTGACAAGGGTATGCTGTTGGAAGGTCTCCTACAAACATACAGTGCTTGCCATCTAACATCGTCTGAAGATTCTCCAAGCATGCATGCGCTCACCACCTTGGGGCATACTCCCGACAGCATAGCAGACAACCTTGCTACTGAATTTGCTGATACAGATGCTATTACGCTGACTAAAGAGCAACAGATTGTCCTCAACATTCTGAAATAAAAAAAAACAGGCTTGTCAGTAGTCAGTGGCATGGGAGGTTCCGGCAAAACACTGCTTATACAAAAGCTTGCTCGTGCATTACGCCAATCTGGGAAAAAGGTCATCCTAGGAGCAAATACTGGAGCTGCAGCAGTACGTTTATCACGGTACGGAGTGACTGCACATCACTTGTTCCATCTTCCCGTCCGTGGACAGAGGCTTATGCCTATTAGCCCTACCCATCCTTCTCGTCTGACACTAGAAGCCAATGACGTCATTATGATTGACGAGATGTCGATGATGACGTCAATGAACCTCAACTTCATCATCTACAGGCTCATGCAGGTCAACACTGAAACACATGGCAGCGCCGCTGAAAACCCTTTTGGGAACAAGCACCTTATCATCGTTGGTGACTTAGCTCAGGTACGCAAAACTATCGTATATATATCGCACTATACACAACTTATCTCTAGTTTATATGTAGTTTTATATGCTTGATATATGTTTACCACGTGCTTTTTCTGAAAAACATATAATTTACTGATCACTATATACAAGTATATTATTTGACTATACTATCACTAATTCTTACTCAAACCTCAAACTTTCCAAATACCTTTGCAGCTCCCGCCCGTATGTCACTGCAAAAAGGATAACGTCCATGATGCATGTGTACAGTGCCACATCACAAAGTACATCCATTGGTCAAAGTCTGTGCTTCACCGTCTTACAGTATCCATGAGACACACAAAATACCCAGACTACTCTGGTTTCCTACAGCATATCAAAGAAGAGAAGCCTACACAGACGTACATCGACAAAGTTCTCGCCAAAGATATGAACATCAACAAGGATCAGGTGATAGATGAAGCCACTGAAGAGACCACCATCTTATGCTCACACCAGAAACAAGTGCAGCAGTACAACATGGCCATCCAGCACAAGCGGTTTCCAAGTATTCCCCAGGACAGCATGGTCAACATCCAACCTAGCCTCAGCCCATCTTCGAACTCTGCACCATTACAAGCCTGGGCACATGAAGCCAAGTTCCATTCTTTTACTCAAGCAGCAGTGGGCATGCGTGTCCTTATCTACATGGATGCTCTCAACAGTGACAACGCATCACCTCCACCATACCGAGTCGGTGACCAAGGCATCATCACAGAACTACATGCAGACGAAACAACACCAGACAACATTCAGTCCGTCATCGTTCGCCTGATCAAAGATGGCACATATCACACCTTCACACGTACTGTGCAGTCCACATGCACACAGGATAGCATACGATACACACGGTGTACCTTCCCTTTACGCAGCTGCCTGCCACGCACCGTGCCCTTAAAGCACAATGCTGAAGATCAACCTGACCTGAAAAGCTGGATTGAGAAAGACAACTTCCATCTCCTAACAGAGGTCAGCATAGGGTCCAAGGTAATAATCACCAGCAACATCAGCTTGGAGAAAGGATCAGCCAATGGAGCTCTTGGAACCGTCATAGACATTACCCTTGGCGACGATGACAGCATCCGATGCTTCACAGTACTACTATCGCACAACAACGTGATGCAAAAGGTGTTTCGCACTACATATGAATCACTACACAAGCACTCAAAAAGGTACGCAGATCAACAATGCCCATATATGTACCAGTACATACTACCAATACCATGATCAACAATATGCAAAGCTTATATCATCAGTTTTCCCTTTCTCTCACACATACCGTGTACATACTTAAATTCCTTCATTGTTTGTCCTCTGTATAGCTGTGATTTACCTGCTTCAAGATAAAACCTGTCCTGACCTTTAGACGTAAATTATAGTAATTAAATTATAGCAAAATCATGTTGACAAAATGTAATAACAAAATGTACATTTCTGCACCTATCATTCAGGTACATCAAGGTCACATTCCCTCTGCAGCTTGCGTACGCAATAACAGGACACAAGGCACAGGGCGTTACGCTCACAGGCCCCACAATCGTCCACATGCTGTCCGCATTTACACCAGCACTGCTGTACGTCATGTTATCTAGAGTAACCAGTCGACAACGTCTGCGGCTCGTCGGCGACCGTTTTACACCAGACTTATTTGTTCCCATGCCCATTCCCTAGAAACAAAAAATGAGATGTGTCTGGCAACTTCTATGCAGCTCCCTGCCTGGTTGATCACATGTTACAATTTCTACACAGCTCTAGTTACATTTGATCACATGTAACAACTTCTAAGCAGCTACCTTACTCAGTTAGTTTCATTTGATCACATCTAATAGCTCCTGGACAGCTCTTCTGCCTGTTTTATTTCATCTGATCGCATGTATCAACTTCCAAGCAGCTCCTTTGCCTAGCTGGTTTCATTCGATCACATGCGACAACTTCTACGCAGCTTCCCTTGCCTAACTGATTTTATTTGATCACATGTTACAGTTTATAAGCAACTCCTCTGCCTAGTTGATTTATTTGATCACATGTAATAGCTTCTGAGCAGCTCCTCTGCCTAGCTGATTCCATCTAATCATATATAGTAACTTCTAGACAGCTTTCTTGCCTACCTACTTTCATTTGATCACATGTAACAGCTTCTAGGTAGTTCCTCTGCCTGGTGATAATAATGCAACGACGATCAAGTTGATTATTCCTTGACACGATAATTACTTTACCTACCTAATTATATTTTATCACATGTAATAACTTCTAACCAACACCCTGGCTCAACTAATTTTATCTAATCACGTGTAACACTTTCTATACAACTGCCTTACCCAATTAATGAAGTTAGAATAAAATCCATCGTAAATTCCAATAGTACCCTAGCACCCAAGTAAATGCCAAACATGCTGCTGGTAAGGTAGGAAAATAAATAGGAGTCACACAAAACCTAAGAGTTCAACAATCCAGGGCGCTGTTAAATAACACCAACCGGTATTGCCATAGCCTGCAGCTCAAGATCAAGACTAAGACCCTGACTATGACCAAGACCCAGACCAAAGACTAAGACGAAGACCAAGATCGAAACAAAGACCGAGACCGTGACCAAGACAGAGGCAAAGACCCAGACCCAGATAGAGACCGATACCAAGACCCAGATCTATACCAAGACCCAGGGTACTACATCTCATAGACATCCATTGTAAATATCAATAGTACCTAGCTCTTGATAGAATCCGCTTTAATGCAAGTTACTAAATTATAAGGTCTTTCACTGTCAAATGTGTGGGTTCCAAAAACCTGAGGATGAAATGCATATATTTGAGTGCCCTTTTTATAATGATATTCGCCTCCGCTACCAGAAGCTGTTTACAGATATTTATAGGCATGTCCAGGAAGATACCGACTTAACCGTATGGAATGTGGAATTCTGCGATTCCACATTCAGAACCTTTATGAATGGAAATGGCACTAAGTCTTTTTGGAGCCACCTAGCCGACTATCTTTCTACTTGTAGAAGAGCAAGACAGGAAGCCCTGGACTGCTTAGTGGCACCGTAATTTATCATCCCTTTTTTTCTTCTTGTGACTTCTCAGTTGTTAGCTTCTTACCTCCGCCACTGTAAGTGGTTGAGATCTGGGTCCGGCTCTAAGGGGTTTAATACCTACGCCACCAAAACGGTGGATGGGAGTTTGGTTTGTTTGTCCTCGACACACCCCTGATGTAATGGGGTTTTTTGCTTTGTGGGTGCTTTTTCTTTTTGTTTAAAGCACAGAGTCTCATACACCCTCGCGGTGTCAAGTAGACTTTAACATGTAATGTAATGTAATGTAACGTTGATAGCCAAAATCCAATACAGCCGGTGGAGAAGAAAAATAAGAAAGACGAACAAAAAACCTAAGAATTCGACATTCTAGCGCGCCTTCAAGCGACGCCAGCCAACATTACACATAGCCTATGACTCAAGACCGAGGAAGACCATCACCCAGACCAAGATCCAGACCAACACCAAGACAAAGACCAAGACCGAGACGAAGACCGAGACGAAGACCGAGACGAAGACTAATACCGAAACTAGACAAAGAAATAATTCGATCGACTGTCATTACATATCATTTATTACAACTTAGCAAATGCCATTGTTTATCTCAACTTAAACCAACCAAACAAGGGAAGCTACCGGTACCTAGAAACAATTGCACATAATTAGATGAAATCAACATTAAAAAACTTCCTAAACGTTCATGAATAATTCAAATAAGACTAGCTAGATAAACAAACTGCTTGAATCCTATTACATAAACCTAAACCAACCAAGCAGGGAAGCTGCCTAAAAGCTTTAACATGTGATCAGATAAAACCAATCAAACTACCTTTTTATGTTTCTGTATAGCCCAATATCTTGAGCATATCTTGAGCATATCTTGAGCATATCTTGAGCATATCTTTGGTTATGTTATATCCATTAGATCCTAGAGTTCTATGCTCCAGAAATTCGGCCGTCTCCCTATCTGCGAAGACCGCAGTCCCGCGCCCGCGCCCCGCAGGGGACCCAAGGGGGGCAGGGGGCGGCATTCTGGTTACCGCCCCCGTATTAGGGAGCAAACCCAGTACGGCAGGTGTACTGCCGGAGGAGGCGGAGGAGGCGGAGGCGGAGGACAAGTTAGCCCTAAGGGTTCGGCGTTCGGAGCGCTCTCGGGATACGCCAGCCGGCGTTGCGCGTGACTCAGCAGCTCGGGACCGAGACCGAGGTCCGAGACCGAGACCAAGATCGAGGTGCGAGACCGAGGTCGAGACCCAGGTCCGAGACCGAGATCGAGACCGAGACCCAGGTCCGAGACCTAGACGCAGGTCGAGACCCAGACCCAGACCGAGACCCAGGTCCGAGATCGAGACCCAGACCCAGGTCCGAGATCGAGACCCAGACCCAGGTCCGAGATCGAGACCGAGACCCAAGTCCGAGATCGGGACCCAGACCCAGGTCCGAGATCGAGACCGAGACCCAGGTCCGAGATCGAGACTCAGGTCCTAGGTCCGAGATCGAGACCTAGACCCAGGTCCGAGATCGAGACCCAGACCCAGGTCCGAGATCGAGACCCAGACCTAGGTCCGAGACCGAGACCCAGGTCCGAGATCGAGACCCAGGTCCGAGATCGAGACCCAGGTCCGAGACCCAGTCACCCAGGTCCGAGACCCAGTCACCCAGGTCCGAGATCGAGACCCAGGTCCGAGACCGAGACCCAGGTCCGAGACCGAGACCCAGGTCCGAGACCGAGACCGAGGTCCGAGACCGAGGTCCGAGATCGAGAACGAGACCGAGACCCAGGTCCGAGGCCGAGACGCAGGTCGAGACCGAGACGTAGACCGAGACCGAGGTCCGAGACCTAGGTCCCAGACCGAGACCCAGGTCGAGACCCAGGTCCGAGGTCCGAGATCGAGACCGAGACCCAGGTCCGAGACCGAGACGCAGGTCGAGACCGACACGTAGACCGAGACCGAGGTCCGCGACCCAGACCAAGATCGAGTCCGAGGTCCGTGACCGAGACCGAGGTGTGAGACCGAGATCGAGGTTCGAGATCGAGACCGAGGTCCGTGACCAAGGTCGAGACCCAGGTCCGAGACCGAGGTCCGAGACCGAGGTCCGAGACCTAAACCGAGACCGAGACCCATGTCTGAGACCGAGATAAAGACCCAGGCCGAGACCGAGACCCAGGTCCGAGACAAAGGTCGAGACCGAGACCCAGGTCCGAGACCGAGATCGAGACCTAGACCTAGGTCCGAGATCGAGATCCAGGTCCGAGATCGAGACCCAGGTCTAGGTCCGAGATCAAGACACAGGTCCGAGATCGAGACCCAGGTCTAGGTCCGAGATCGAGACCCAGGTCCGAGATCGAGACCGAGACCCAGGTCCGAGGTCGAGACCGAGACCACAGACCCACAGACCCGCGCAGACGTCACAGGGGACCCCAAGGGGGGGCAGGGGGCGGCATTCTGGTTACCGCCCCCGTATTAGGGAGCAAACCCAGTACGGCAGGCGTACTGCCGGCGGAGGAGGCGGAGGAGGAGGAGGAGGAAAGTTAGCCCTAAGGGTTCGGCGTTCGGAGCGCTCCCGGGACACGCCAGCCGGCGATGCGCGTGACTCAGCGGCTCGGGACCGAGACCGAGGTCCGAGACCGAGACCGAGGTGCGAGACCGAGGTCGAGACCCAGGTCCGAGACCGAGACCCAAGACCGAGACCGAGGTGCGAGACCGAGACGCAGGTCGAGACCGGTCGTAGACCGAGACCGAGGTCCGAGACCCAGGTCGAGACCCAGGTCCGAGACCGAGGTCGAGACCCAGGTCCGAGGTCCGAGATCGAGACCGAGACCCAGGTCCGAGACCGAGACGCAGGTCGAGACCGAGACGTAGACCGAGATCGAGGTCCGAGACCCAGACCAAGATCGAGACCGAGGTCCGTGACCGAGACCGAGGTGTGAGACCGACATTGAGGTTCGAGATCGAGACCGAGGTCCGTGACCGTGACCGAGACCGAGGTCCGAGACCAAGGTCGAGACCCAGGTCCGAGACCTAAACCGAGACCGAGACCCATGTCTGAGACCGAGATGAAGACCCAGACCCAGACCGAGACCCAGGTCCGAGATCAAGACCATCCACAGACCCACAGACCCGCGCAGACCTCACAGGGGGGCCCAAGGGGGGGCAGGGGGCGGCATTCTGGTTAATGATCCCGAAATACCTGGATGTTATTAAGGAGCAAACCCAGTAAAGCAGGCGTACTGCCGGCGGAGGAGGCGGAGGAGGAGGAGGAGGAAAGTTAGCCCTAAGGGTTCGGCGTTCGGAGGGCCCTAGGGACACGCCAGCCGGCGTTGCGCGTGACTCAGCGGCTCGGGACCGAGACCGAGGTCCGAGACCGAGACCGAAACCGAGGTGCGAGACCGAGGTCGAGACCCAGGTCCGAGACCGAGATCGAGACCCAGGTCCGAGGTCCGAGACCGAGACCCAGACCCAGACCCAGGTCCGTGACCGAGACCGAGGTCCAAGACCCAGACCGAGTTCGAGACCTAGTTCCGAGATCGAATCCCAGGTCCGAGATCGAGACCTAGACCTAGGTCCGAGATCGAATCCCAGGTCCGAGATCGAGACCCAGACCTAGGTCCGAGATCGAATCCCAGGTCCGAGATCGAGACCGAGACGAGATCGAATCCCAGGTCCGAGACCCAGACCGAGACCCAGGTCCGAGACCACAGACCCGCGCAGACCCCACAGGGGACCCAGGGAGGGACGGGGGCGGCAGGCTGGTTACCGCCCCCGTATTAGGGAGCAAACCCAGTACGGCAGGCGTACTGCCGGCGGGGGAGGAGGCGGAGGAGGAGGAGGAGGAGGAGGACAAGTTAGCCCTAAGGGTTCGGCGTTTAGGAGGGCCTTCGGGAAACGCCAGCCGGCGTTGCGCGTGACTCTGCGGCTCGGGACCGAGACCGAGGTCCGAGACCGAGACCGAGACCTAGGTGCGAGACCGAGGTCGAGACCCGAGTCCGAGATCGAAACCGAGGTCCGAGACCCAGGTCCAAGACCGAGGTCCGAGACAAAGACCGAGACGCAGGTCGAGACCCAGGTCCGTGACCGAGACCGAGGTCCGAGACCGAGACGCAGGTCGAGACCCAGGTCGTGACCGAGACCGAGGTCCGAGACCGAGACCCGAGACCGAGACCCGAGGTGCGAGACCGAGACCGAGACTCAGGTCCGAGATCGAGACCCAGGTCTGAGATCGTGACACAGACCCAGGTCCGAGATCGAGACCCAGACCTAGGTCCGAGATCGAGACCTAGACCTAGGTCCGAGATCGAGACCCAGGCCTAGGTCCGAGATCGAGACCTAGACCTAAGTCCGAGATCGAGACCCACGCCTAGGTCCGAGATCGAGACCCAGACCTAGGTCCGAGATCGAGACCCAGGTCCGAGGTTCGAGACCGAGGTCCGAGACCGAGATCGAGACCCAGGTCCGAGACAGAGACCGAGACCACAGACCCACAGACTCGCGCAAACCTCATAGGGGCCCCCAAGGGGGGCAGGGGGCGGCATTCTGGTTACCGCCCCCGTATTAGGGAGCAAACCCAGTACGGGAGGCGTACTGCCGGCGGAGGCGGAGGCAGCGGAGGAGGACAAGTTAGCCCTAAGGGTTCGGCGTTTGGAGCGCTCTCGGGACACGCCAGCCGGCGTTGCGCGTGACTCAGCGACTCGGGACCGAGACCGAGGTCTGAGACCGAGACGCAGGTGCGAGACCGAGGTCGAGACCGAGACCCAGGTCCGAGACCGAGACGCAGGTCGAGACCTAGACCCAGACCGAGACCCAGGTCCGAGGTCCGAGACCCAGGTCCGAGACCGAGACCCAGGTCCGAGATCGTGACCCAGACCTGGGTCCGAGACCGAGACCCAGGTCCGAGATCGAGACCTAGACCTAGGTCCGAGATCGAGACCCAGACCTAGGTCCGAGATCGAATCCCAGGTCCGAGATCGAGACACTGACCGATGTCCGAGACCCAGATGAAGACCCAGACCGAGATCGAGACCCAGACCGAGACCGAGACCAACCACAGACCCACAGACCCGCGCAGACCCAGGGAGGGACGGGGGCGGCATTCTGGTTACCGCCCCCGTATTAGGGAGCAAACCCAGTACGGCAGGCGTACTGCCGGAGGAGGAGGCGGAGGCGGAGGCGGAGGAAGACAAGTTAGCCCTAAGGGTTCGGCGTTTGGGAGGGCCCTCGGGACACGCCAGCCGGCGTTGCGCGTGACTCAGCGGCTCGGGACCGAGACCGAGGTCCGAGACCCATGTGCGAGACCGAGGTCGAGACCCAGGTCCGAGACCGAGGTCGAGGTCCGAGGTCCGAGATCGAGACCTGGGTCCGAGACTGAGACTCAGGTCAGAGGTCCGACACCGACACCGACTCCGACACCGACACCGACACCGACACCGACACCGACACCGAGATCGAGACCGAGGTCCGTGATCGAAACCCAGGTCCGAGACCCTGACCGAGGTCCGTGACCGAGACCCAGGTCAAGATCGAGACCGAGGTCCGAGACCCAGGTACGAAACCGACATCGAAACCGAGACCGATACGAAGACCGAGATCGAGACCCACAGACCCGCAGACCCGCAGGACCGCGCAGGACCCTACATAAGGCAGGGGGCGGAATTCTGGTTACCGCCCCCGTATTAGGGAGCAAACCCAGTACGGCGGGCGTACTGCCGGGGGAGGCGGGGGAGGCGGAGGGGGAGCCATTTAGCCCTAAGGGTTCGGCGTTCGGAGGGCCCTCGGGACTCGCCAGCCGGCGTTGCGCATGACTCAGCGGCTCGAGACCGAGACCGAGGTCCGAAACCGAGACCAAGGTGTCAGACCGAGGTCGAGATCGAGACCGAGGTCCGTGACCGAGACCCAGGTCCGAGACCCAGGTCCGAGATCGAGACCTAGGTCCGAGACCGAGACGTAGACCGTGACCGAAACCGAGGTCCGTGACCGAGACCGAGGTCCAGGTCCGAGATCGAGGCCCAGACCGAGACCCAGGTCCGAGATCGAGACCCTGATCGAGACCGAGGTCCAGGTCCGAGACCGAGGTCCAGGTCCGAGATCGAGACCCAGGTCCGAGACCCAGGTCCGAGACCGAGACCCAGACCTAGGTCGACCTAGGTCCGAGACCGAGACCCAGGTCCGAGATCGAGACCCAGACCTACGTCCGAGATCGAGACCCAGGTCCGAGACCCAGACCGAGATCGAGACCGAGGTCCGTGACCGAGATCGAGTTCCGAGACCGAGGACCGAGATCGAGACCGAGGTCCGAGGACCGAGATCGAGACCGAGGTCCGAGGACCGAGATCGAGACCCAGGTCCGAGACCACAGACCCGTGCAGACCTCACAGGGGACCCAAGGGGGGCAGGGGGCGGCATTCTGGTTACCGCCCCCATATTAGGGAGCAAACCCAGTACGGCAGGCGGGGGAGGCGGAGGCGGGGGAGCCATTTAGCCCTAAGGCGTTCGGAGCGCTCTCGGGATACGCCAGCCGGCGTTGCGCTTGACTCAGCGGCTCGGGACCGAGACCGAGGTCCGAGATCGAGACCGAGGTGCGAGACCGGGGTCGAGACCCAGGTCCGAGACCGAGACCGAGGTGCGAGACCGAGGTCGAGACCCAGGTCCAAGACCGCGACGCAGGTCGAGACCGAGACGTAGACCGAGACCGATGTCCGAGAACCAGGCCGGATCGAGACCTAGGTCCAAGACCGAGACCCAGGTCGAAGATCGAGGCCCAGGTCCGAGATCGAGACCTAGGTCCGAGACAGAGACCGAGACCCAGGTCCGAGATCGAGACCCAGACCGAGACCCAAGTTTGAGATCGAGACCCAGGTCCGAGATCGAGACCCAGGTCCGTGACCGAGACCTAGGTCCGTGACCGAGACCAAGGTCCGAGATCGAGACCTTCGTCCGAGAACGAGACCCAGGTCCGAGACCACAGACCCGCGCAGACCCTACAGACCCGCGCAGACCCCACAAGGAACCTAAGGGGGGCAGGGGGCGGCATTCTGGTTGCCTACTCTAGAGACAACGTATTAGTCGCACTATTACAGGTAGGGTTTAGGATTCAGGGTTTAGGGCTTAAAGAAATTATGTCTCCGATACGTAAACGTTGGAACTTTCAGACTTGACAAGTTCTATAAAATGGCGGAGAGTGATCGCGAGGGAGCGACAGGTGGCAACGGAAGCGAGTTAGTAACTGACCGTTGGCTGACGTGTCAGGCTTCATCGCGGTCAGATGGATGGATGGATGGATGGATCGATGGATGGATAAATGGTCGGTCGGTCGAACGGAATCCAAATTCGCCTAAGTCCTTGAATCTCTTCGCCCGGCCCTTCAACAGGCTGGCGCCTTTGCTCCGTACAGCTGACAGTTCCACGTGGTATCCCAAGCCGATGTACAGATGTACGCGTCAGACCTGTTACCCATGTGGGTACTAACGGTCAGCGCTGTGGGCGGGTGTGTAAGGCACGTGGCACGTGACGTTTCCTCCACAGGGACGTGACTAGTCCAACCACCACATAGGAAACACTGCACACGCTATTCTCTTTCCTGGCTGAGAGCCACGCCGACGTCTTTCCCCCTGCCTCGAACAACTCAGATTTCACCCCCTTTCCAAACTTCCCACCTGTTTTCGCTTCGCTCTGAACACATTAACTGCACCTTCCATTCCTTCACTACCATCGCTTGCCGAGAAGCCCTTCCTCCTCCTTCTTGCGAGTATTTTTCGAGTTCATAGGAGTAACAGGATTCGCAGCCTTGGTCCCTCGGGAAGCAGGATGATTGGTGGGTAGTGTGATATTTTCGGATGGCAAGAGACCGAACTCACTTCTCGGTAGTGTGCGCGACCAACGCCTGATTACTGCTAATGATCTGCTGGCGAACTCAGCAGTAGCACAGCATATGAACGAAGAATCATGGGCACACTTAATAGCCTACTTATTTCCTCGTTGGGGTGTCCCAGCCTCTAGCTCCGGCAATGCTACTTGTCTGCTAGTTTTTCGCTCACAGTTCCCACAGCATCTGAGCAGAGCAACGAAGAAACCTCATCATACTCGAGCATCTTCCTTTTCGAGGAACTCCCCCTCGCCCAATACCCGCTATGGGCAACTTGCGCATTTGAATCAGCGAAAAGCTGAATCAGCCCCCCCCCCCACCCCACCCCACCCACCCCACCCTGCCCCCCCTACCCGCCCCCTCCCCACACACCCCCCCACACCCCCCCCCCACACCCACACCCCCACCCACACTCACCCACACCCACACTCACCCACACCCACACTCACCCACACCCACACTCACTCCCCCACCCACACCCCACACCTCACACCCTTATGTCTCATCCATAGGCTGGATGAACAACTCTGGTGAAGACCCCCCCCCCCCCCCCCCCCCCCACAACACCACACACACACACAGACAAACACTCACAAGCACACACACACATACACATACACACACACACGCCACACCACACCCACCCCGACCCCCCCTCCCCCACACCCTTTGTTTCGCCATAGGCTGGATCAACAATTATGTTGAAGCTTTCCCAGATGCGGTTGAGGATCATAATGAGGCCAAATGCTCGATGAGTTGAATTTTGTCTTCCTCTCTTCCCACTCGCATAACCCCACTCCCACCCCACCCACTCACCACCCACCTACCCCCCACCCCCACCCACCCACTCACCCTACCCACCTACCACCCACCCACACCCTTTTGTCTCCGTAGGCTGGATCATCAATTCTGTTGGAGCTTTCCTCCGGGACACGTTTGAGGATCATAAATGGGTCCAAATACTTGAGGATTCGAATTTTTGTCTTCTTCTCTTTTCCACTCGCATACTCCCCCACCCCCACCCCCACCCCCTACACACACACACACACCTCACACCCTTTGTCTCATCCATAAGTTGGATCAACAAATCAGGTGAAGACCCCCCCCCCTTCCCCCCCCCCCCCCCCCCCCCCCCCCCCCCCCCTACACACACACACACACACACACACACTCCTTATGTCTTCGTAGGCTGGATCAACAATTCTGTTGGAGCATTTCCTCCGGGACACGTTTGGGGATCTCAAATGGGTCCAAATACTCGACGATTCAAACTGTGTTCTTTCTTCTTTTTTCACTCACATTACTCCCCCCCCCCCCCCCCCGGCCACCCCCGCCACCCCCGTACGCGTACACACACATCCCACCCCCACACCACCCACCCACCCACACTCCCTTTTGTCTCTGTAGGCTGGATAAAACAATTTGGTTGAAGCATTTTTTCCAGGACACGTTTGGGGATCATAAATGGGTCCAAATACTCGACGATGCAAATTTTGTCTTCTTTTTTCACTCCCCCCCCCCCCCCACCCTCCCCACCCCTCCTCCACCCTCCCTCCCCCACCCACCCACCCATTCAACTCCCTTTTGTCTCTGTAGGCTGGATCAACAATTCGGTTGAAGCATTTTTTCCCGGGACAACGTTTGGGGATCATAAATGGGTCCAAATACTCGACGATTCAAATTTTGTCTTCTTCTTTTTTTCACTCACATACCCCCCCCCCCCCCCCCCCCCCCCTCCTCCTCCCCCCCCCCCCCCGTACGCGCACACCACACACACACACACACATCCCACCCACCCACCCACCCACACTCCCTTTTGCTCCGTAGGCTGGATCAACAATTCAGTTGAAGCATTCCTCCGGGACACGTTTGGGGATCATAAATGGGTCGAAATACTCGAGGAATCGGGTGTGAAGGACTCTTACCCTTGGGTTTCTTCATGCCCTTTCACTGACAAAATCACATATGAGTAAGTGCAAGGGTGGTGTGCGTATGGAGGTTTGTGTGATTGTGACTGTGTGTGGTGGGTGGGTGGGTGGGTGGGTGGGGGGGGGGGGGACACTTACCTTGGTGTATTCATGCCCTTTCACTGACAGAATCACATATGAGTAAGTGCAAGGGGGTTGTGTGTGTGGAAGGTTGTGTGATTGTGATTGTGACTGTGTGTGTGTGTGGGGGTGGGCCGGGTGGGTGGTGCGGGGGGGGGGGACACTTACCCTTGGGTGTCTTCATGCCTTTCACTGACAAAATCATTACGAGTAAGTGCAAGGGTGGTGTGTGTGGGGGAGGTTGTGTGATTGTGTTGTGTGTGTGTGGATGTGTGTTTGTGTGTGTGGGTGGGGTGGGTGGGGTGGGGGGTGGTGGGGGGGGGACACTTACCCTTGGTCTTCTGCCCTTTCACTGACAGAATCACATATGAGTAAGTGCAAGGGTGGTGTGTTTATGGGAGGTTATGTGATTGTGTTTGTGTGTTTGTGTGTGTGTGGGGGGTTGGGGGGTGGGGGAGGACACTTTCTCTTGGGTGTCTTCGTGCCCTTTCACTGACAGAATCACCTACTAGTAAGTGCAAGGGTGGTGTGTGTGTGTGGGAGGTTGTGTGGTTGTGATTGTGTGTGTTGTGGATTGTGTGTGGATGTGTGTGTGTGTTAGTAATGTGTGTATGTGTGTTTGTGTGTGTGTTTGTGTTTGTGTGTGTTTGTCTTTGTGTGTGTGTGTTGTGTGTTTGTATGTGTGTTTGTGTGTGTGTTTGTGTTTGTATATTTGTGTGTGTGTGTTTGTGTGTGTGTGTGTGTGTGTTTGTGTGTTTGTGTGTGTGTGTGTGTGTGTGTGTGTGTTTTGTGTGTGTTGTTTGTGTGTGTGTGTGTGTGTGTGTGTGTGTGTGTGTGTGTGTGTGGATGGGGGAGGACACTTACCCTTGGGTTTCTTCATGCCGTTTCACTGACAACATGATGTGTGAGTAAGTGCAAGGGTCGTGTGGGTGTGCGTGTGTGAATTTTTAGGTTTGGGTGGATGAGTGGGTGTAGGTGAGTTTGCGGTTGTGGTGTTGGTGTGTGGATGTGGGTGTGGTGTCGGTGTTGGGTTGTGTGTTTGTGTGCGTGTTTTGTGTGGGTGTGAGGTTGTGGTGAGTGTGTGTGTGTGTGTGTGTGTGGAGGAGGGAGGACACTTACCCTTGGGTTTCTTCATGCCCTTTCACTGGCAAAATCACATATGAGTAAGTGCAAGGGTGGTGTGTGTGTGGGAGGTTGTGTGATTGTGATTGTGTGTGTGGATGTGTGTGTGGTGGGTGGGTGTGTGGTGGGTGTGGGGGGGGGACACTTACCATTGGGTGTCTTCATGCCCTTTCACTGACAAAATAAACAATACGATTAGTGCAATGGTGGTGTGTGTGTGTCAGTGGGTGGGTGGGTGGGTTGTGCTGTTGTGGTGTTGGTTGTGTGTGTTTGTGTGTGTTTGTGTGTGTGTGTGTGTGTGTGTGGGTAGGCGGTTGTGGTGTTGGTTGTGTGTGTGTTGGCGATTTGTGTGTGGGGGTGTGTGGGTGGATGGGTGCG
>CM039462.1:109015128-109017520 GCA_022414725.1 Microglena sp. YARC
GGGGGGATTTGCTGCGATGCCTAGTTATGTGTGTTGTATGTGTGTGTGTGTGTTTTTGTGGTGTGGGGGGGCGCGGGGCGCGGGGGGGAGGGGACAATTTTTGTTTGCCCGAGCGGGGGTTTGCCGGCTTGTCGGCGCTCATGGGGTGTTTGTTGTAGGATGAGGTGTTGTGTGGCGTGTGTGTGTATGTGTTGTGTTTGGACTCGACTATTTTTTGTTACCCACATGGAGACATTGTGTCACTGTGTGTGGATGAAAGTGTGTGGGGGGGGGCGATTTGCCGATCCCTAGTTATTGGGATGTGTGTGTATGTGTGTGTGTGTATGAGTGTTGTGTGTGGTGTGGTGGTGGGTGTGTGTGTGGGTGGGGGGGGGATTTTCGATCCCTTTTATGATAAACTGTAGTGTGTGTGTTGTGTGTGGTAGTGTTGGAGAGGGGGGGAGGATTATGCCCAATCGCGAGGTTATCGTGTGTGAGTGAGTGTGTGGTGTGGTATGTGGGGTGTTGTGTATGCTAGTATGTTGTGTGCGTGGTGTGGTGGTGTGGGGGGTGGATTGCCGATCCCTCGTTATGTTCCATACAAAAATGCATTTTAAATTCAGCTATGGGGAAGTTAATTGTCGGGACATCCTAATAGGCTTGGTTAATCACTGGAGCCTTAGGTTCCACCGTCGTTCATGGCCTCCCCACCCCCAACCCCCCACCCCACCCACCCCTCTCCTCCCTGCTCTTTTCTCAACCCACACACTACCTCCCTGCACGGCCCCTTCCCCCCCACCCCCCACCCCCTCTTCAAACCTCACACTAATTTCTCCCCCACCCACCCACCCCAGCCACCGCCTCCCCCCCCTCTTTACAGCTTGGTAAAATTAAAAACTGGGGAAAGGCCCGTTCTTAGGTTGTTCAAAGTCCCCCCCTCCTCCCCTGGCCCTTTCTCCAAACCATGCAACTGGGGACTTTACCCTGGCCCCCCCCCCTCTTTATACAGCTTGTGGTAATCACTGGAGCCGTGTCTTAGGTGTCACTGTTCAATCATTCCCCCCCCCCGCCCCCCCAACCCTCTCAACCACACTCTCAAAGTCCCCCCCCTGCCACCCTTCTCTTTGCAGCTGGTAATCACTGGACCCGTGTTTGTCTTAGGTTCACCGTCGATCAAGCTCTGGAGGCCTACGCAACGTACTTCGTGAAGTACGCAACCGACAGGGTTTACTCGAAAGTTGTTGAAAAACCCTAGGTGGTGACATCATCGAGTTTTTGGAAAACCTGAACTACCTGCACCTCCACCTGACGCTGGACAAAAGGCCAGAAATGCAGGCCCCCTCCTTGCAAAGTGAGAACGTGAGAAAGGTGAGGGTACTAGAGGGAAGGTGGCAGGGGTGGGGGGGCGGGGGGGAGGATGGGAGGGGAAGGGAGGATGGAGGGGAGGAGGAAGGGAGAGTGGGGGAGGAAGGTGGAGGGAGGAACGGGGGCAGGGGGCGGGGGAGGGGTGAGGAGAGTGAGAGTTATGGCCGTCAATGGGTTTTTGTTTTAACTTGACTACCTGCACCTCCACCTGACACTGGACAAGCCAGAAGATGCAGGCCCCTCTTTCAGAACTAAGAATGATGAGAAGGGTTGGGCCGTGGAGGGATGGAGGGATGGAGGGGAGTGCGTTGTGTGGGTGGGGGAGGGGGAGGGAGTTGAGAGGGTTGTGGCGTCCAATGGGTTTTTGTTTAACTTTGAACTACCTGCACCCCCACCTGACGCTGACCAAGCAGGAATGCAGGCTCCCTCCTTCAGAAGTGAGAATGTGAAAAGGGGTGAGGGTACACTACGAGGGGAGGTGCGAGGGGGGGCGCAGGAAGGAAGGGTGGCAGGGGGGCAACGCCCGGGGTGCACGGATGGGATGGGGAGGGAGAAGGTGAGGGAAAGGTGGGGGGGAGGAGGAAGGGGCGGGGGGGAGGGGGAGGAGAAGTGAGAGGTTATGGCGTCAATGGTTTTGTTTAACTTAAACTACCTGCACCTCCACCTGACCACTGGAACAAGCCAGAAATGCAGGCGCCCTCTTTTCAGAAACTAAATGTGAGAAAGGGGTTGGGCTGAGGATGGAGGATGGAGGGGAGTCGTGTCTGTGGTGGGGACCGGGAGGGAGAGTGAGGAGGGTTGTGGCGTCAATGTTTTTGTTTAACTTGAACTACGCGCACCTCCACTGACGCTGATAAGCCCAGAATGCAGGCCCCTCCTTCAAAGTGAGAATGTGAGAAGGGGGTGGGGGCTGGAGAAGGAAGGGGGCGGGTGTGGAGGAGGAAAGGGCAGGGTGGAGGGGGCAGGTTTGTGGAGGAGGAAGGAGGGTGTGGGAGGGAGGAGGTGAATGGGTGGGGAAGGGGGAGAAAAAGATCTCTCCTCTTGTGGT